>VZTU01019577.1:0-36147 GCA_013400835.1 Zapornia atra | reverse complement strand
TTGTTTCCTATTACATGACAGTACAGTCACAAGCTACTGGAACAGACTATCATAATAATGACATACATCATGAATGACCTCAGAATTACTTCCTAAGTATGTTATGCAAGAGATTATGCCAGCTTCAAAAGAACAGAATTGAAGTTCACAGCAAACATCACTTAAATTGCATAAAATAGATATGTAAAAATTACTGTTACTTTTTTATTTTAACTTCCCAGGCACCAAAGTGGGGGGAAGAACCAACCAACAACAGAGTTCAGCATTGATTACAAGCTGGTGACCAGTATATAAATGAAATTCCAAGTCTCAGAAGACAGAGTGGAGACACAGAAGTGCTCCACCTATATCAGGTGGAGCATTTAAAAATTGGGTTCAAAGGACAGCAAGTCCATTAAACAAGATAAAAGAGAAAGGGCTGCTTTGAAAGGAACAGACTGATCATATTGTGCTTTACCTTATTCAGTCTATCCTGTGGATAAGGAAAGACACTTATGCTGGTCAAAGCATTCCTACTTTATTGCAGTTTATAAAAATGAAACTAAAGACAATTTTATTTAAGCATGTAGTAGTCTAGCAAATCTTATACATATGTCCAAAATTGAAAAGCAAGCAAGAATGCTGATGTGTAAAACTTTGTGAAATTACATTCCAGTCTGTGATAAACAGATGGAAGGAAACCAAGGTGTAGACAGAATGTGACAAGTGAAGACATGTTGGACAGACTCCTAAGCCAAGTCTGCAAACACAACACTACAAGAAACAGATGATGGAAAGAGAAGACAAGAGATAAATATTCATGTAACAATCAGTTTTACATTGCAGGTCCAAGACTTTTTACCCTGAGCATTTTAAGCTAGAATCCCACTTTAGACTTCTTGGAAATGAATCTGTCATAGATCACAATTTATATTAGCTCAATTAGATCATCCTATTCCCTCAGGATCCTATTCATACTGAGAACAACAGATGCCCTCAATATTCAGCCTTGCTCTTTTATGATTGTGACTCTTATAGTGCAAATATTGCCATAATTTAGTGGAAATGCATAAAGCCAGAAAATGAAGTTATGTCAAGAAAGACATTTTGAGTATTAATCTACGCAGTTAATTCCAGATTAAAATGAAACATTCAATAGCTGAAGGGAAAATTCCCATTTGGTAAAGTCTTGGGAGACTTAGTATCTGTCCTTGATTTTACTGTTCCCCAAAGCTGCTATGGGGATGTGAAAAACACTTACACTGATAATGTGGTATCAAAGTACTCTTTTTTTTTTTTCGTAACCTTAAGTAAAAGTTAGCATCAACAGGTTCTCGACAAACATTTTATATTGGAATATGTTACTTTGTCAAAATACCCTCCACAATTTCCCTATGTTCTTAGCTACACATCAAACTCATCATTCCACCAGAGTCTGATACTTTCTACCTCTGTAATATAAACACACAATAAGCTTACTGTAAGAGACATTCATCAACCTGATTCATCTTGTCTAATCACCCAGATTTCCATTTATCGCCAATTTAATCCAGTATTCCAGCCTTTCTTGAGCATCGCAGACTTTCCACAGGTGCTGTGACATCTCTCCAGCATACTGAGCCTCACTGCTCTTCAGTTCCCACCATCACACTGCCTCTCACCAACAGATTCAGAGCCCTTCCAGAACATTTAATTCAAAGGTAACAAGTATCCTGATGCAATCTATTACTCTGATACATGCATAGGTTTTTTTGTGGTACCAAGAAAAATAAAAAACATGTTAGCAATTTGATAATCTGCTTTGATCAGTTTGTTTTAATCAGTAAAGAATACACACAAGTTGTGGAGTAGCTAGAACCATGTCCCGTATTTAAGAACATGGGCACAATTACCAGATTGCCCTCATTGTATATTCCTATATCTACAACATCTATGTAGATCCCTTAAGCCTGTGGATGGTGGCAGCAGAAAGTTATGTCTGTAGGATTCACTGGCGCAGAGAATGTTCACATAAAATTCAAGACAAGACTGGAATGGGAAGCTCATGAGGTAATGGTGTTACAGCACCTTCATAGCTATACAGGAATTTATTAATGCAAGGAAGAACTAGGTACCTTAAATCAGATATAATGTTCCACAAACCTCAACATGTATCAGATCTTACAGATCAGTTCTTGAATTGGCATAGGTAACTATGTATTATCAGTGCATTCTGCAAGCTGCTTTTCCTCCAGGGAATTTTCTGGTAGAAACACAGAATTCGGAGATAATTTTTAACCTGCATCCTTCCTTTGACATTTACAACACTTTAGGAATGCATTTTCTCTTCAAGGATATTTTCATCTATTAAAGAATATTTATGAGTGCTGCTTCAAAGAAAACCACTGGAATGAAAAGTCAAGCAAAAATAGCATGAAGATTTGTATTTGCAACTATTTATAGGTTCATTCCTGGCAAGACAAAAAGCAACACCTAAAATGTATTAAAAACTTGGTTAAAAAAATATATATATCAGGACATGAATTATACTCTCTTATCTGTTCAAGTGTGTCCAAGTTTGATACCAAAGTACAACTAGAGAACACATAAAAAGATTAGAAAGTACTACAATTTAAGTGGGAGGAAATTAATTAACAAATCAATCAAACTGAAGGCAAATAAAAAGAGCAGGGGAAGTCAAAAGTTAAAAAGCTTGGGTTTCTTCTGTTGAATTTCAGTGCTGTCCTATGTAAACATGTGACTAACGGTTTTTAGAGGCACAGATATTACGTGATTTCACAACAGCCTCAGAACTGATTGAGAAGGTTTAAACATTGCCATTTATATATATCACCAGCATACATCTCCCGAATAAAACTGCCCTTTAAAATGCTAAAATCAATAAGGGTTTATACCCTGGAAGACAGGGCCCCATCTGAAGGATTTAGAGGGAACTGAACAGTGGCACACAGACTCCCAAGCCTCAGAAACCAGATGCATCATCTGATTATAATGTCCAAAAGTGCTATTTTGTTAACTCCCATTGCCATTACAAAAGTTTTACTGATACCCCCGTGCTGCTGACAGCCTGCTCTTGGAGCTCCAAGGTGTTTGCCGCACCTGTTGCTCCCAGGCAAGAGAACATCAAGCACTCAGAGACAGGTTATGTTTTCAAGAAACAACAGGGAAATTACTCTTATTTTAAAACCAGAGCCCAGTCTTGCCATTGCTAGCAGCACTGTACCGCACTTTTTTCCCCAAAAACATAACTGCAGAAAAAACAGAGCTACTTTCCATGCAAGACTGCACTTGTTAGAAGTTTGGGCAGAAAAATCAGGTTCCTAAAAACACCATCTGTGCATATACACACACACTCCTTTTCGAAACAACTGGAAATTTCAAATGTTCAGCTGTTTTCTTAGTGCATTTAGGTTGTTTTTTTTTTTAAAGGAAAAGTCATGCAAACGCTTCTGTGCAATTGTAGGTATTTATATAAGAGTTTAAAAGAGTTGAACACAGAACACTCATTCTGAAAGCTTTGATGAGGAGTATCCTAGAGAGTAACAAGATAAATATGTGAATTGCCAAAGTGGGAGTCACATTTATCTAACTATTCCTGGTGAAGCTTAGAAGCCAATGGGGATGAAAAGAGCATATTTGGCTTATTTAATTGACTTGGAATATAGCAATATTTGTATCATGAAACTCAGCAGCTTTCTGAACAGTTGGTGCACTGACATTTTAATGCCAATCTCAAGAACATTTTTTCCAGCAATGACATTTCTAGGGAAATTGTTGCACACAGAGGCAGATACAATCCATTTTTTTCCCAAGCAGAGAATTATTTTATTAAAACAAACTTAAATTGAAAAAAAAAACCAGCCATATAATACACCTTTGTCAAAAACCCCTAGCAAATAATTATTTATAGCAGTCTTTGCTAAAACTTAGAAATCAACACTATTTTCAATCCACCTAGGCTTTGACATCATCTAACTAAAAAAACCTCACGTCTTCTTGATAATGATATCCTTTATTTAGCAACAATATCAAAATTATGATGCACCCAGCGAAAGAAGGTCAGTTCTCACTGGTTTTATCTAAATATTTAAAGAAACTGCTGAAATATCCTTAGCTTTTATGAAAAGGCATTGTGCTTTTATTTTGATAAACGGCATTTTTCAAGTTTAGCAACCACGAAGCTGTGAGTGTTCTAGGTACTTTCAGGCAGTAGGAAGGCTTTGATTTCTCTTATCTAGCACAATTACTTTCTTTGTAGCAATCAGAAATCCACTAAGTACTTTGCAAGTATAATGGCTCCTAATAAATCTCACAGAAATGAAAAAACACACAGAACTCAGGCACTGAAGACAAAGATTCATGAGGACACTAATATGTCTAATACATTTATTTTATTGGATTTTTATTCAAGATGGAGTGGCTTACTCATATCTGAATCGATTTTCCAATACAGTCAAAACAACGCAGAAAGTCCCGCAGTGCCAACTACAATGAGGATTTAACCCTGTTTATTACTGAAGGAGATTAAACAGTGCATTTCAGGTTACAGATGGCAAGGAGCTGAACAAGTTCTGGCAGCTCTGAGAAAACGTCTATCACTTATTAATTAATTGCAGTTTCCTGGAAGTATTCTAGTGAACTGTGTATTTTTCAAACATAAAAATGGGAAGAATTACCCACTCTGAGGAATTTATATTCTTGGAGAGTCAAAACAGACAAATTGGATTTATTAAGAGAAAGCAAATAAGCATATAAGACTGAATGGATTTAGACACCTTGTGTGATGAAATGAGGTCATGTGTATGGTATTGTGAAAGCATAAGGCCTTTACATTAATCCCAGACCACCAGGCAGCCAGCATTCCTAAACTGCTATCATGCCATTACCTGTACCAATCATTATAGGTATTGGACCTATGAATCACTTTTTAACACGCATTGTACTCTCTACAACATCACAAAACCTTTTATAGAAAGCCAGATGAAGCCAAGGCAGAAGACATTTAGTAAAGCCACAGAAACACTTCTGTATTTTAGAAAAAGGGAACTATAGACAGAATCCAATCCAATCCAAACCACAATATCTATGAAAGAATGACGAGGCATAAACAATCAGATCTCAGTCTATTGCTATTACCTAAATTTACAAAGAAAAAGGAGTTAACATAAGAAGTATTTTTAAGAATGTTTCAGAAAGTTACAGCTTTATGCTTCTCAAAACTTGTACGTATGAGAGCTTAGAAGATTCTAATCAAATACCAGTAATATTTTAGAAAGCCAAACGATCAAGACTTCAAACCAGCTAAATTTTAAATTCTTCTACCTGTACCAGTCAGAACATCAGGGAAAAGTAATTTCACTACAGAATTTAATTAGCTATAAATTATTATTTACCTCCCATTTATATGTTTCCATATTACAGAATACTTGTGAATTCTCAAATTCTTAGGTCAGCAAAAATCCCAGTATTGCAAGATGTGATTTTAGTCCCATATGAGCTTCAGACAACATATGCAGAGCTAAACAAGTTGTGTAGCTCTCATGCAAATAATTCAGAATCAACATCCCTTATGTCAGTAAAGTCAAATTACTGACAACTGAATTATGTTTATATTTCAAGAGATCAAATAAGAAAACCGCAGTTCTAACAGAAATCTTACTTTTTGAGAATGTATTTTGTGGAAAATCATCTGCCTGCAAATTTTTCTACTATTGAAAAAAAAGAAGTTTGATTTTACCACTGTACAATTCACTTAAAGGAGAAAGTATAATTTTAGACTCAACCTCAGCAAAGCCACAGCCAAAGGAAATATGACTTGAGTAATAAGTGTCATCCACTATCAGAGGTAGAGACTGTGACAAGCTCCAGGAAAGGGCACTGCTAAAGGTTTTTATTACTTTTTATGTACCATCACCCAGCTGTTGTTAAAGGAAATTCAATTACCAGCTGAGGGGTCATTCATCCAAATTATTCAGTGCAACAAAGGAAATCTGACATGCAAACAATTTAGATAAGGAATCCTAGTGATCTAGTACCCCAAATTGTCTGCAATTTTTCACTTGGATTCTACTTTTAAAAGAAGAAAGCCTTCATTGCTCTTGGAAGGAATAATTCTATTAAAACACATTGACAGCTTCAGTGGCATATGAAAAACAGACGGGTTTTATGTGTCTTAGAGTATCTGCCAGAACATTTCCTGGTGTAAGTACACAACATTATTTATTTTTTCTTTGCAAGATGAATACTATACCTTGCACTAATAATGTATCTCGGGTGTTCCCCCCATACATCAACAAATATTTTTTCTACTGTAAGTAAGTATATTTGCACACATAGTTATATATACACACACACAGAGACACACATTAAAATACTCATAGCAAGTAATCCTTTTAATATCTGTGCCGGGTTGTCGAGGCATTGTTTATCTGTCCACAGCAAATACAGGCACTGCACGTGCACAGCAGTAGGTTAAACTCATCTTTGAGTTCTCAAGATCCCACCCTTCACCTAATTTCTTTTTGACAGGTGAAAAGTGAAAGCTACAAGTGTGCAATAGAGATGCCTCTACAGGACTAAAAGATGACAATAAATCGAGGGCATCGCAGGACTCCCTTTTTCCTCTATCCCTGTCCTCTGCTACCAACTCTTCAATTCAGAAGCTATGAGAGAAGAAAATCTCTTCAACAATTTTATGCCACCATAGGGACCACCCCTCACTCAGCAATAATCCCTTACCGGGAAGGGAGAGGAGAAGGACTAGCAATAGCTTTGAGTAGGCAGATGACCACTAAATTCAGGCTGGAAAGGATATTATGTGTTGGCTTTGACATGCTGATGAAGTGATAACAGAGAACAACATCAGGTAATCGCCCAAGAAGCACATGGAAAGCCAAGTGTCCACAGCATGTAATCTCTTGGTTTTTTATTTCTAATTTGCTTTGTCATTAATGCAAACAATAACCAAGACATCAGTTTCCTGTGACCCTTATGCCTGAGGGTTCCCAAATGCTCCTATTTGAGCATGTTCTTAGGCAAACAAGGCCTAAACATGAGGAAGTGGCCACGTTTGCAAGGACATAATTCACTGTGACAGTTTATTGGTGAAAATACAGTGAGTATCTAAAAAAGTCAATTTAGTATCAAGAAGACCACCTTCAAACTATTTTCAAAGTAAAATCAGTGTAAATTATGTTTTTTTCTTTTGCAAAAGCTTAAAAATTTAAATAAGGAGTGTTAAAATCAAAAAAGTTTAACTCAGTTATGTAAACACAAGATACTCACTGTATATGTCATTTCTTTTCAGAAGCAAGCGTGTATTTTATTTAATGATTTGTCTCTCAAATATTTTTTTTAAAAAACCTATTCTTGACTCACAAGTGTGTTTATTCATGCATATTTTTTTCCTGGAATTTCTCAGTATTTGAACGCAAACAAATTATCAGTGGTCATCAGGGGAAACTGTAGGAAAGTGATAATCAGTCTTTAAAAGAACTACACTTAATAGTAAATTCTGAACAGTAAATTTAGTGAGTTATAAAGAATCTGTACTTGCTTACTTGTCACTGCTAGCATTCTAATTCAGAAATAGATTTTGTAAGGGGAAATACACTTGTGTTAAAGAAATACTGGCAAAACATTAGAAATGGCTGCTTTCAGAAATAGGCATATGTACTAAAATATGCAGCGCTAAATATATTTGCATTTTTAGTCACACTCATACCTAAAGATAGGTGTTTCTGTCAAGATTAGGAGAAAATCTGGGAGAGACTTCTCGTTCAAAAGTTATTTTCAGTTGTATCAAAAACTGCATATATGTGCAAAGAACTGCACGGATATTTACAGCACAGTGCTTCCGATTTATTTGCTAAGCTGAAGGATGCAGAGACACCAGTTTGACAGGAGCTGTGTGCTTGTTTGGGTTGAAAGGGTGAATTGGTTCAGCCATAGAAAACACAGGGGGATGAGGGACTGAAGAGCTGTGAGTTACTACATTTGCAAAACGATGGCCAAACAAGTCTCACTGGTGCTAGTTCTTCATGTTCCGTTAGTGAACAGACAAGGTAGCAATGCTTTTACTCAGGGTGGACACAGCAAACATGCTGATGGAGGGAAAGCCTACCATCTCCGTGACTGCTTCCTTATTATGCAAGCCAAAGAATATATGTACTAAAATAAATCTGTCTGTAACATAGTTATAAATTCAACCTCGTCTCACAAGAATGTTGTAAGTATTATTCATCCTCTAACATGTCTTAGGTCCTTTCGGAGGGAAGGCAATTAGTAATCTTACACATCAGTAAAATTAAGATGACATGATGCATCTACACTCGCAGCAATCTCTGCTTTTGACAACATACTGCATACAGAATTTTTTCTGGTAGCAAATACTTCACATCTTTATTAGTTATAATTACTGTATAGTATTCAGGGGACAAAGAACAACTTGATTTTTTTTTGGTGCCTTTTCTGAATAGGCTACATCCCTAGACATTTATTCCTGTTTCATAAAGACAGGGGAACACTGGTTGACATGCCAGTTTGTTCTGTTCAATACTTTAAACTTATTGTTCTTTCCTTCTCCTGTTTTGACTCTTTTTAGTTACAACATGCTTAATATTAAACCCAGACCCCAGAGATGATTACACATAAACATCCCTTATAGATTTTACTGTGATATCAGATAAACACAACGTATTGGCATCAAATCCCCTGTCTGCATGTGCTAGTACCATAAGCATCAGAATAGGTAAGAAGTCTGTTGGTCTAGGGTATGACCAGTGGCAACAGTGTCAGTGTTCTGCAAACCTCAACTTCTACTGGACAAACAAGCTTTTTGTCATCACTTTAATAGTTTAATAGTATCACTTCAGTTTCACATGACACTGGCACACAAAACGCTCTGGAGAAGATCTTGCAAAGCCACGGGCAATGACTGAAACAGCTGTCATCAGAGCTGTGCCTCTGGAGAGAACGAGACAGGAGCACACCTCTGCCTGCATAAGGAAAATGGAGACTATATTTGCTATATTTGTGTTAAAGATATCCCAAAGAAAGCAATGCTGTAAGAGAGTGATGCTTTTACACTCTAGAAATACACTTTTTTAAAAATCTGAAGAAATTGTAGAATATTCTAGAAGCTGAGATCCAGATAACATGTTCATGGATAGAACCATAGAGCACAGTACAATATAAACAAATATAAGTGAATCAAGAACAGAAGATGACAAATGCATGTGGCCTATCAACTTTAAACAACAGCTTCTCATGGAGGTGGCAGAGAAGTAAAAAAAAAAAAGCATACCAACAGATCTGAGAACTAAGCTCGATTTCAAAAGAAAATATGGACGTGATATATGTCCATGTGATTCGTGTTAATATGGAATAATGCTGGGGGAATAATGACATACCCTTGTATGGTCATGGGGCTAGGAGGGACAGTTTAAGATTTTGCATGTACTGAATGAAGTATGTTGAAGCAGCAACAAACTATATAAAGGATGTGCAAAGCTTTGCCTAAAGGACCACAATGTAGCATATTGTGTGCATTGTGATACCTCAGGAGAAAAAACTTGTCTCTGCAAAGAAGGTAATCAACCAGAAGAAGGGAAGAAGAATAGGAAGGCACCGAGTCTGCAGAACCAGATGTCTGATCGTTAGCAAGACAAAAGCTACAGGATGTCTTGTGGGGGTTGCCTGGCCGGCACCCCAGCATGTCAGTTTAAGCCGGTGAGCTGTGTTATCCCTGGAAGCTATATAAGCCAAGGACTGGAACTGTTCGGTGTGCGTCTTGGTGGAGCAGAGACTCACGGCGCACCCGGTGCTGACTGTGCACCCCAGCACAGTTTGCTTGCTTTTATTCGTTTAATAAATTGTTCAATTTGGTTAAAATCCTGTTTCAGACCAAGTCATTTATAACAAGGACTAAGAAGTCTGTATATGAGCACCTGACAGCGCAATGCAATTCTTAGATGCACCTGAGAAAACAGTCTGCCAAGACATCAGTTCTGTAATAGTAGGATGTGTTTTCCCATGAAATCCAGGATTCATTAGCAGTATATTGCACAGACAAACTAGACTGCAGAGATAATATCCTAAGAACAGCAACTTCCTCACACATTTAAAAGACATGGAATACTGACCTTTACATACCCACGTTTGTCATCTATGGTTGTTGTCTTATAAAGGGAGAAGGAGTCTGGCACAGGGGAGCGGGAACTGAAATGATCATGAAGATATCCAAGAGTGGTATTGATTTGTTTTGGGTTTTTTTTTGTATTCCAGTGCATGCTTAGTGAGAAAATAAGGTTAAATCAGCCAGCTAAAAATATTCTTGGAACTGAGCTGATGGTTTTAGCTATTAAAGTAATAGGAAGGGAAACAAAACAGAAAAAACAAGTTGTATTTTAAAATATAACTTACTTCAGATAGTGATGAGATCTAACTTTTACAACTAGCAAAGATTCACTACTTTTGCAGTGAGGTTGTGTTGGTTTCATCTAATGTTTTTACAATACAGATTGACCCTAACAAAAACAAGGCTAATATAGACAAGAGTAAAAAATATATTTTATTAAGGTAATTACTGTGATTATTTCCTGCAGAACTTTCTTTAAAAATGTCACTGATTAAGAAAATCACTTAGATTACTTGTGTACAGACCTGTTCTACACTCAATTCATATGCAAATAGACAAGTACATGTCAAAGAGAAAATATGGACATATAAAAGGCCCCGGTAAGCAATGGTGACAAATATTACCAATTCCATTTAACTGGCCATTATCATATGCATAATATCTCTTTTAAAGGAAAAAAGAGCAATAAGCAAAGATGTCAACAGACCTCACGTCCTCCCCAACTTGTGTAAGTCTACAGATCTTAGCATACTTGCAAATCAGATTCTGGAAATCTCTCTCATTCACCTGTCCGAGAATTTGGAGGATTGCTTCTTTGGTAACACTGAATATTTCTGAATAGGTTTAATATTCCAGCTGATGCATATAAAATAGATTTTATTTATTCTCTAATAAAAAACCCTCACACAACAACCTTTATATGGAAGACTTAAGATTGACAATGAGAAGGATTTAATCTTGAATTAGAGAATATTCATTAAACTGAAACTTTTTTTGCATGCACCTTAAATTTCTCTTCCATGCTTGTTCAGGCCCCAAAGGAGTCAACTCAAATAAGGGTCCGGTAGTAACAACACTTCCTTCCCCCCAATCCCCTTATTTTCTTTTAGGCCGTGAAATGGTTTTTTCCCCCCTATCGTAAAATCCCAGTTCATTCAAACTCTTGTGGAAAAACATACTACTTTAGATGGTAATCTGTGTAACTACCTGCTTGTTTCACCAGCTCCCTGGAAGCTCCCCCCCCAAAGTTCTGTGCCCTTCCAGGGCTGTGTTTCCAAACAGCATGCAGGTTTGTCACAAGCAGCTCAGCGTCTTCCAGAACTCAGGGGATTCCAGGATTCACTGCAGGTCCCATTGGACCCACCATACTCCAGCCACCCAGAGCTTTCAGGGCACAAGGTTCTGGCACCCACTGACAGTCTCCACTTCATTGCACCTTCAGTGAGAATTCCTTCAGAGGACTCTCAGTTCAGTGTGTTGTGTAACAGCTATAATGTGACAGGATTCACTGTTGCCACATGGCTGCTTTGGATGGCTGTAAATCTGGGTTTGCAGGATGCTTCTGTAAAGGGAGAAACACTGGGAAGCACAAACTGGCATAGTTTCATCCCCCTCCAAATGCAACATAATTTCTCCGTACCTTGCCAAGGCTTTTGTCAAGTCTAATTTTAAGTCTTGCAAATAACCTGGCTTTTATCGCTTCCTTTGGGAAATGAGTCAACAGCCTATTATATTTCACTGACAGCCACCCAGCGTGAGGGTAGGACACTATCACACGCCAGGAGTCAGCTCAAAGAAGACAAAACCCAAGGACTTTCCTGGATAATTTCCCTATGGCAGATATATGGTTTCCTCACTTCTCAAAGAAGCTTCAGATTCTATCCATTTGTTCAGCCCCTCCACACACGTGCCCCCAGCTATGCACAACCCTTCTGTGTGCCTCCACCACTGGCGATCAGTACCATAACTACTACAGCTTGTGTAGGAGATCTGCTTCCTTACATCATTTCACAGGCAACTTAACCCCAAGGATACTGCAGCATCCTAAAAAAAGTTGGTTCACTGCAGGTTTTACACTCAGAAAAGGGCACTTCCTATACTGAAGAGACTTTGCTACTACATGTTTGGGGATGGTCAAGAATTCAAGTGAGCTGTGGCATCCAAATCCAAACAAACTGTTTCTCTGCTACACCCCACTGGTCTGAGATGCAGGGGAAAAGGCTTCTGCAGAGTTTAGAGGCAGAACAACCCTTCCGCTCTGTGTTGAAACATAAAATGAGACACGTAACCGCACCACCATAAATGAATTCAATGTTGTTTGGCACAGATTTAGAAATCATGGTACTGTAGATTTACAAGCTATGCCATTAAGAACAGACACCTAAATTCACAAACAACAGATGAACATTAAACATATTTATAATACTATATACTATGTCTCCTGCAGGACAGAGCTGGAGAAACTGCTTTGACTCACCTCTATGTCGATGTATCATAAGAATACTTATATGGATAAAATTACATTTCCGTATAGCTGGCCTATCGCAACTTTTTTTTAGTGGGAACACCCAGGTAAGAAAATCGCAGATGTCACTGAAACATAAAAGCATTTCAGCGATACTTCAAACACAGACGAGGCGTACTTACCTTTGGTATGTTAGTAGAACTTAAAACTCTGCAATCAGCATTTCTGAAGTTAATACTAGATCCCCTGTATTATTAGATAGCAGTAGTGAGCCTTTTTGTTATTTCATGCTTGGATTACTAAACTAGATTAGGGTTTTTTTGCCAGATTTTTAGGCTTTTACTTGAAGCTGTAAGGAAATGCTTAATAGGTTCAAAAACAAAACTAAATAAGATACTGAGAAACATGTACGGTTTGTTGAGACCATGGAATTGATTCTCAGTTGACAGTCATGTTTTATGATTATTTCTGCAATTTATTATTATAGGCCTTAGGCAATGTATTAATTATTTCCAAAATAAGCGAAGCATAAATTTATCCCTCTTGGACTATGTTCTGAGACATTATGTTTTTCCTTGGAAATGTAAAGGAGAGGTTTTAACAAAGATGTAAGCAGGTTTTGAAACTTAACTACCCATTTTTATATGTGAATGACTATTTTAAGGAAACATTCAATGATATCTGACATAAAGCGCTAAGACACTGGTATGGAACAACATAACGACAATTTTTCATTAGGGCGCAGTTTCAGAGGGTCCGTTTACTGGCATGAGTGAAGTAATTTCAAGTATGCATTGCCAGTCTGCCACCGTGACCGCTTAAAAATTCACTAAACTGTATTAGCATTTCTGAATGATCTCCAGGAGAACAGCCAAGGCCTTTAGAAGAGCTCAACTTCTGGATCTGGTCAGCAAAAGCTGGCAACATATTTTCAAACAGTAAACCAAACATCGCTTAATTGAATTATATTTATTTAGCAGAAAAAGTTCAATGGGCAACACAGCTTTTTCTTAGAGGACAGCGTATGATGCAACCAGAAATGCTTCTGAAATTCAGCGCTCTGCTCTTCCCTTTGGGGAAAGCTCTAGGTATCTAAGAGGTCCCACAGCCTGGGCAGGTTATTCACTTGGGGAGCTGCACCAGTGATGCACACAGTCTCTGGAGAAGAAATGGAGTGCCAGCACTTCTCTTATATCCCACTGCAGCAACTAGACAGCAGAAAGCTTTCACTGGTGGTACTCTTCTCAACATATCTGCTGCCCTGACTGCATAAACATGGGTACAGAATCAACTGCTTGTACCCCAGAGTTATCTACAATGTTGAGCAACAGCTGTTGTTTATGCTGCAGAAGCTGGCAGACCGGGAAGGACACTGTCATTCTGGCACCTGAATAATAATTGTACTTTTTCTGAACTCTAGCATTTGACATTGAGGCACTATGCACAGCAATGAAGTCACAATGCCATTATGACACATGAAACTGCAGTACATGACCTAGACTAGGGTAATTTTCTAATGCAAGAACTTAAAATTCATCATTTATATACAATGAAGCACATTTGCACCGCAATGTGACATCCAAAAACTCAACTTAGTCCCTGAATGCATAAGCAGGAGGGAATGGAGTGCAGTGTATTACAAAATAGTTTCCACTATATTCAACCTAGAACAGCTCTGTAAACAGCTGTTTACAGAAGATGGAAGCACAGCCTGTGCTTAACTTGAATATGTATCAATCTATTGACCAATACAACAACCTGATTCTTTGGTTAAATTCTGTAAGGTGTAAACAGTCTAAAACTTTTTGCAAAGACTTGCAAAACACAAAGCTCTCATATGGCTCTTCCTCTCATTTCTTTTGTTCCCAGGTAGAATACTGTCTTCTGCACCTGCCTGCCTGTCTTCCTGCTTCTATTGTCCTTCCTTGAAACAGTGAAAGAAAAATTAGAGAGATAAAAAGGAAAGATTCTATAATGAAGTTTAAGACTGAACAGGAGAGGGTGAGCAGAGCAATTGCTCTAGACAAAAGTTGGTTTCAATATCTGCATGCTGGCTAAATTCCAGAATTGTAAATACCATGTACTAAAATATTATGAATCAGACCTTAAAAGATAAATATAGTTTCTATATATCTGTGTATACCTTAATCCTTAGTAAATCATACTTTAGCAATTTAAAAAACAAAGTTTTTTAAAAATACAGACAACCCCAGATTTACCAGAGTTCAGTGGTTCATTTTAGAGCTACAGTCTAAGTATAACCTATGTTGATATAATCTTCTTTTATTTTATCTAGTTCAAGTTAGCGAGCAGAAGCTGAGACAAAGATCAGTCTACGAAGCAAGCTTCTAGCTTATAAAGTTCTAAGTTAAAATTGTACAGACAGGCCAAGTGAAGCTGAAAGCAAGTTCTGGTGATGCTGAGCAGATTTTTTTCCTCCCCTCCCATTCTCCTTCAAGCACTTGCTTCCCATTTTCAGTATTATGACAGGCAGCAGTTAGAGAAAATTTAACAGATAATGAGAGTTCCGAGTGGTTTGAATACTAAACCATAGGAGAGCTCACAGAAATCAATAAAATCTGACAGCTTCTCTCCTGTGCTACATTTCTCAAGGAAGGGGTGGAGAGAGGGATTTATACCAGTTTTACTTTGGAATACCTTTCCCAGCATGATTCAGTTTAACATAAAATGAGGAACCTGGGTAGTCTAATCTTACTATGTCACCTTCAAGTAGTTCTATTTTTCTGACTCGTGAAACAGCATGATTTTTCAAAGAGCTGTTTTGGCGTGCATACATTCAATGCCATTTCCCATATTCCAACTGTGTTAAAAGTAGATAGGCAATTAAAGAGGAAGTGAACTTCTCTTCTGTACCTTAAGAATCTACCAAAGCACATTATAAACAGTGACTGTTTTTCCACTGATTTGGTTCCTGCCTCAGTTTCTCCACCTTAATAGGAACAGGCTATTGACCTTTGCTATTCTGAGAAGCAAAGATAGAAAACTAGCATATGCTTTGTTGTAAAAAGCACAATGAATTTTATCCCCAGCGGATTTACCTACTAAGATTTATGAAATAGAAGACAGCCTTCAATTTTATCAGGAAAGGGAAGAAGGTGGCTAACAGTCACCAGGACAACACAAGTAGCTACTATCAGAACCTGCCTTATTCCTACCAGGGAAGATCTCTGGGTTAACTTGACTGCACTTCAGAAATACAGATAGGTGGAAGGGAGGAAAAAAAAAAAAAAAAAATCAAGATGTATATTTATTGCCTTCAAAGCTGGATGTCAGTACCCTGGCAGGGCTAAGGAGGATCTTATAGCCTCCACAGGAAGATACATCGGTTATACAGTCACCAAAAAGACACAAGCTAATTTTTGAAGTTACATTTAAACAACCTTTGAGACAGCTTTACTAGTTTCCAATCTCTATCAGCTGCTCCTGTGCAATCATTAAATAAGCATGGCACTTTAATGTCCTGTTACTCACAACATATCATTTCTTAGGCTCAACATGTTACCTCATGAGTAACTGACCTTTAAAAATTCCTTTTTCTAGTATCTGTTCTTGAAGAATCTAGGTTTTTTATGCTTGAATAAAATAATTATCATTCAAACCAACCCAACAACTGATAACAATATCTTGAGCAAGCATTAAATGAAAGTAATCAAAATCTCAAAAGAAGCAAACAGAGAAAATGTTCCACTCTGATGTGTGTAACCCACAGAAAACTTTGCAAAACCTCTAGAAACTTGACTGAAGACTAGCAAAGCATTGGACGCTGTTCTGAACAACATCCTTGTGTTTCAATTGGAAGGATGTGGACTTGTGAATGGACCACTTGGTGGATAAGGAATTGGCTGGATGGTCGCCACTCTATGGATTGATATACAAGTAGAGACCAGTGATAAGTGGCATTCCTCAGGGGTCAGTATTGGGACCAGCACCATTTAACATCATTGTCAATGATGGCAGCAGGATTGAGCGCACACTCAGCAAGTTTATCAGTGACACCAAGCTGTGTGGGGCAGTTTCCACACTGGAGAGGAGGGATGTTATTCAGAGGGACCATAACATGCTTGTGAGGTAGGCCCATACAAACCTGATTAAGTTAAACAAGGTCAAAGCCCCACATGTGGGTTGGAGCAATCCTAACAGACAGGATGGGCAGAGAATGGATTGAGAACAGCCCTGAGGATCACTTCAGGGTGTGAGTGGACCACAAGCTCAACATGAGCTAACAATGCACATCTGCAGCCCAGAAAGCCAACCATATCCTGAGCTGCATCAAAAGAAGCATGGCCAGTGGGTCAAGGGAGGCGTTTTGTCCCTTTACACTGCTCTCATGAGATACCACCTGGAGTACAGCGCCCAGCCCCAAGGTCCCCATTACAAGACAGACATGGAGCTGTTGGAGTGAGTCCAGAGGAGGACCACAAAGAGGATCAGGGGGCTGGAGCACCTCTCCTGTGAGGACAGGCTGAGAGAGTTGGGCTTGTTCAGCCTGGAGAAGAATCCAGGAAGACCTTATAGCAGCCTTCCAGTACCTGAAGGAGCCTACAAGAAAGCTGGAGAGGGGCTGTTTACAGAGCAAAGAACAAGGGGCAATGGGTTTAAGCAGAAGAAGGGGGATTTAGCTGAGAAGATATAAGGTAGAAATTCTTCTGTAAGGGGATGGTGAGACCCTGGAACAGATTTCCCAGAGAAATTGTGGATGCCCCCATCCCTGGAAATGTTCAGGGCCAGGCTGAATGGTGCTTTGGGCAACCGGGTCTAGTGGAGGGTGTCCCTGCCCTTAGCAGGAGGATTGGAACTAGATGATTTTTAAAATCCCTTCGAAACCATTCTGTGATTCTATGAAGATTATGGCTACTGGTCTGCTGTGCTATATTTTGAATAGTGTCATGTAATATATGGATTTAAAATATATTATTTACATGATCCTGTATCATAGAAGCCTTGAGTTTTTCACATTATACACCTGAAATAACCTCATATGTATTCAGGATGGCTACCTTGTTCTGTTAAATTATTCTCATGTTACTTATCTACTTTTATTTTCTCCTAACATTGCTGCAGAACAAGCTGTCCATAGTTAAATCACCTAGGCACTGGTGTACATCAGTATTAGTGCTCCTCTCTAGAAACAGCATGCAGTTAGGCGCATCATCCTGCAGTCACAGCAAAATAGAACAAGAAAACAACTATATTATGAGAAACTACTAGCCCTACATTTCCACTTTAAAGTGTGTGGGTGGGTTACATTCAGATAGCTAACATCTCTTTCCTTTGTATATTCCCATAAAATTTTTAATAACTCAGGAGGGTTGAGGAGGGGGGGATGGGGAAATAAAATAATAATATTTTTTAAAAAGTGAGATGCACTGCGTTCATTTAGTACTATCCACAAACGAGCCAGTATTCATTGCTCATTTTATGGACAGGCTAAAGTTGGGGATGGGAAGTAATCTAACTTTTCTAATGGATTTCAAGGGAACTAAAAATCATGTGTTAGCTAAGGGCTTGCTCAAGGTCAGTCAAAAGCTACCTAGTTTATATGCATCTATAACAACATGCATCTTCTCTTAACAGTCTTTATAATCAATGAATTAAAATTATTTCCAAGGTTTATGCAATAAAATGTCATTATGAATAACAGTTATAAGCTGGCCTAGTTATTTTGAGAGTGGCAATAAAGACTTCATTTTTCATATTGCAATTCGCATTTCATTGCATATTTCATTTTTTGGTTGCAGTAGAGCCTGAAGTCAGACATTGCATTAAAAAAAACAAACCCCACAATGCATCAACTTCTGATTATCATGTGGAAACATAAGGGCCTTTTGTAAATTTTCTCTCTTAAATCACCAAATTCATACTAAAAAAGTTAATATTGAAAATTTTTTTCTTTCACGGAAAAATACCCAAGAGTCATCCAAAACAGAGCACAAGGAGGGGCAAAGGCAGGAGCTGAGGCCCCAGCATAGGCTGTGCTGGCCACGCCTGTGGGCGACCTCCTCGGCTGTGTTTACATGGTTTAAAGCCAAATATTCCAACTCATGTCCTTTCTAGAAAGCTATAGCCACACCAAAAAACTTTCATATGGTAGCCAAAGTCACTCACTTGATCTATTTTTTTCTCCCTAGCAATTTCGTGCAGATAAATCTGGAGGAAGTAAAACTCAAAGCTGAGAAGTATCCTCTGGGCAGGAAGCATCCCAAGCTTACAGGGCATATGGTAACTCTTGTCTATCACTGCCAGTATAACAGAAAGCACTAATCAAGGCCAATGTCAGCAGAAATGTAAAACATTCTATTTGAGGCCCCATAGTTTCCAGCTACTGTATATAACAGACTTCTAAGGATTTGATGAATATGGATTTCTCTCTGTGGAGATGCTGGTAAGATCACAACACTTAACTCTGAAGCTAAGTCTGTGGAAGGCTAGATGCTATAATGATGCAGTGATATTTGCTGTAATGATCACAGCTTCACCTATGATCTCCAGCTGAAAAATATCCAAACATATCTAGATAGGAAACATGAAGGGTACCAAGAAACTGCCAGTTATTCAAGTGCGTGGTTTGAGACCATCAACGGGGAACCTTTCCTGAACCTGGATGAAACAATAAGTAAACAGAAAGTGCAAACAAAAGTTCATGTGCAAGTGAGAAAGAGAACAAGCACATCTATGATGAAAACATTAAGAATGATAGAAATTACATAAATAATAAAAAATTTACATGTAAGATTTCAAAAGAGAAATCAGGGCAAGTTAAGACTGTTACTTCTCCCCATGTAGCCTTCCATCATCCATTATCTGTGGCTTAAGGGTAAACAGAGGCTGTATCAAAACACTGTTTTCAATAGCACTTAATGCATTTTTCCTACTTGAACTTATTAATAGCTTCAAAAGCTATTAGACAGGGGGCTAGCAGAAGTGAACTCCCCGATTTAATTACGCATTGTGTGGAAAGCTATTTATGTCTGGCACTTAATACTTTCATTAGGTATTCCGATCTGTCTATCATGAGGAAGACCAGATCATCTTCCCTCTTTGCTTTCCTTGCTCCGTTTATATGCCAGCATCCATTATCTGGGCATTTGTTTTCCAAGCAATGTTCTAAACTTTTTTATTACTCCTTTTATGGAAACAGTCCACTTAAAAAAAAAAAAAAAAGAAGAAAGAAAGAAAGAAGGAAAAGAAAAATCAATGTGCCCTTTCTCTTACCCTTCTGATTTACCACATCCTTTCCAATATGTGCAGACACAGAATTTATTAAAAGCATTAGTGATATTTTGTTACATGCTCCTTCTCCATCAAGGTTCCCAAGGACATGCGTGCTTCCAGAACTAAGAGAGTCTAATGCTGAATACATACATTCTCCATTTGCATAACCTACATACTTTTTTTTTTTAAAAACTAGCTAGACATTAAGATTTGTAATCTTCTGCCAGTACCTCTACTGAGTTTTGGATTTAATTATCCTGATTAACTTGTGAATTTGTCATTTTACCATTCACCTTCTCTCCCAGATAATTCACTAGCATGGACAAAGCATTCATACCTTTCTGTTATTTCTTATCCCTCTGGTTCTTATATTAGTCTTGTGCTAATCGAGAAAAACACCTTCCCTGTTATCTCATTAAAAGTTCTTGGTGAGAAAACGTGAGTTTTTCAAATCCTTATTCCAATTTAATCAATTATATCAATTTTACCTGAAAGCCTGCCCTAATTTATGCCCTGGTGTACAATTTCTCTCTATAAGAGTTACATACATTCTTCTCCTTTGCAATGCATGTTACTAATCTAATCACTTCAGGACCTCTTCTATAATGGGTGGGTATATCAATGGCTATACGGAAAGCAGACTTAAAACATCACTTCTCTGCCTCCTTTGGATGAATAATTTCAGTCCACATTTCTTTCATGCAAGAAAAATCTCTACCCATAAAGTTACCTGGATGGTTGGGAGAATCATTCATTCTTTCTCAAATAATTCCACTTTTCACAGTTAAATATTAGCTTGAGCACAAGAAAAATCAGTACCAGTCTCCAAGCAGATGGATTATTGGTCTTCAGTACAATAATCTCTGATACCCAGTGTACAAAAAGGGAAACCTGCTGGTACTTCCTTCAGACATACTGAAAAAATTTAAAGTATTCTTAATCAGCATTTTATACAGTTTAATATTTTAAAAGGAAGATAAGAAGCTCTATGCTATCTAGAGTTTTTGCTTCCCATCTTCCTTAGAAAATAATGTAAAAAGATGACCCTGCTTATATTTCCATGCGCTGCCACATTACAAACCCTACAACAAAAAAAAAACCTAACATAGGTCAACTCCACAGGTTTCCACATTTCAGTTAGTATTGCGCTGCAGACTCTTCGGAGGAAAACAAAAGCTTTAAAACACCTATGAACTTTATGCATATTTGTTACATCTTACCTGTCACTTCAGGATTCACCTCATCTTTTAGTCTTACCGTGCAGTTTTTACGTAAAGAAGAGGTATGACTTCAGGATAAAATGAAAGATGATCTACATCCATTTTTCTGTACTAAGAGCATTATGATGCCTGTCAGTGACTATGAAGGGACTCCATTATACATGGATCATTAACACATTAAAGCATCAATGACGCCTTTGAAACTATTCATAACTGACTTGTCGATTTCTACTGAAGAAGCCCATCATGCATGTTAACAAGATTACCCAAATCCTATCTACAGAGGTATCATTACTCAGACTCTTCCTGTATCAGTATATAATTAAAAAACCCACCTCCCAAAGTAATAGTTCCGTAGTAAAGTACAACTCTACTAGAAGGTAGATTTAGTAGTGGGTAAAACTCTGCAAATGTTCACAGGACATACTAATGCTCAAGATCCACTTCAAGCAGCTTTCACTCTGGCCAAATGACAAGTAAGGATACAGAGTTCAAAGGGGTTGAGGCTCAATGCTATTGGTCTTGTGGATTGAGCAAGTAGTGAGGACAGAAGTTACACTTTCCTGGAACTAGTCCTTCCATATACCTACTTCTCCCTTGCCCCCATCTAATCTCAGTCTTCTAACTCCCAGATCACATCCTGCGGGTGTGTGAAATAGGCACTTGACCCAGACCTTTCAAAACTCTCCTGATATGAAGGACAAGAAGCCAGTTTGTGAGGCTGGCTCACAAACTGGCCATACTGTCATACTGACTGACCTCACGATCAGGTCAGTATGGCACTATGGCCATACTGTGGTCAGTCAGTATGGCAGAAGAAAAAGGTGGAAGTTTCAGAATCTTGATCTTTGATGAGGTTCTGGAATAGAATGCATTTGGGAGAGACAAAGACTTCAGGATGAGTTAAGAGTGGAAAAGACAGGTTCATTCAATTGAAATGGGTTGTATCCTACGTCCAAAGCTTTTTGAGCTCTGCTTGGATTGACTACAAAAGATAAGGCTACAGAATTGTTTATCAAAGCATGAATGCAGTAAATTAATAATATGATAGCTTTGTTTTCTGCATTGCATGTTCTAAATTTCTAATCAGTGAATATATTCAGTCTGCAAGAAGCAGCATGAGGCTGAATCCTTCACTTGAGTACACACTCAGGAAAGTTATAATATAAATACACAGAAGGAAATTTTTCCCCCTCAGTTCCAAATGATGGGTTTCTCCATTATGGAAAAAATTTTGGCTTCTTAAGCAAACACATGACAATAACTGAGCACCAGCTACCCACAGGAGCAAAGGACACTAAGTTCATATTTGGGTGCCTTCTTGGAAGCCATCACTTGCTTTTTGATTGTGCCATGCCATAAAACAGCTCTATGCCAAACAACTGATTTCTGGTGTTTTTAAAAGGTACTATAAATGAACCTTTGTTTCAGAAGGGGTGGAGAACAACAGAAGAGTTACTAGAGGGATGGGAACCTTGGCAATGGTTTAAGTTCTGCAGTAGAAAAACAAGACAAACAAAAAACCCTCACAAAACAGAAAAACAGCTAACTGCCAAACCATCCCACAACTATAAAAATAACTTAGAGCCAGCTGATGAGGCGTATAATCTCTGGTCTTGAGGCTAGGATTCAAAAATATCTGCTGTTGTGCATAGTTTAGTATACATTGGTTTAATCAAAAAGCAGGCTTATTTGGTTAGTACCTCACTGTCACCAGCAAGACAGTGGAAAATACCATGAAAATAATAAAGCTTTATATAAAGGACCTGTATCTGACAGGTTCATTCTTTGTGCTGGTGAATTGAAAGAAGATAACATGAAAGCTTAAGAAAAAAGAGGAAAAAAAAACCCCACAACAGAAGAAATAAGAATAAATTCAGTATTGGATACTGAAGTCAAGTTTATTCGGGAAAAATAATCTAAAAATAAGTCAGTGTCATTTGAGGCTTGAAGAGCTACTGTACTCTCATGCAGTCCATCAGTGCTTGGGAGTTAATTTGTGACATTATCTAATAGTATTAAGTCATCATTATCCTTATAAAATTAATCTGTGAACTGAATAAAGCTTTTTTTCTTTAAGTTTTAATCCATTCACAAAGGCAGGAAGAGTGATATAAAAATGCAGCATTTGCATGGTGCTGTATGAAAAATGAAATTAAAGGCTCCATGTAAATTTAGAGAATAAAGGAATGTAGAGGTCAAAGACCAGCAGCTTTTGATGACTGCAATTACCTCAGTAAAGATGGATTGTTGTTTCTTTAAGTAAATGCAACATAAGCTGCCTAGGAAACCTATCCTACTGGATGTACAGCACATTTCCATTTTTCTTGCTGTGGCAATGATTAAGGCAATAAACAGCTATCTAGAAGCAAATAAGATCACAGGTAAATTGCATCCGTAAGTTAGCAATTTTAACTTACTACCAAATAATATTTAAAAACTACAGACACCTACAGACTGTAGAGATACAGCCCTCCTCCTGTTCCAAGCACAAGAGTTGACAGTGTAATTTTTATCCACAGCTTTCTTCCGTGAAAGAAAGCTCAACCATTTTTCCACTTTAGTTCAAGCATATTTTCAGATATGTTGGTACATGATTAATGTTAAACTGTTCCAAGTGAATATCTAGATGCAATTTTACTCCATTAAATCCTATTCCAAAGTTATCTTCTAATCAGATATAGCTTTGATAGCTTTAAGGTACTCCAGGAAAAGTCATCATCAGTTTCCCTGTTTGGCCATAGAAATCTATGTAGATTCCTTTAGCGTTCTTAGTTGGGCAAAAATAATAACACACACACGGAGCTAAGATCTCTAAGTGATCACAGATTAAAACAATACAGAGGACTTTGTTGGGCTAGGTCAGTTGTTGCTGTTACGTTGTTAACATTTAGATTTTGTAGAAAGACTAAGATATGCCATCCTGAAACAGCAGAGAATAAACTGTCTTCCATCCTTTACCAAAACTTTCTGCAACAATAACTACCAACTACCATCCTTTCCTAATCAAACAATACCAAAAATCTAACAGAAAACAGCACGCCTTACTACAAATAAAACATTATTTTAATTGAAAGCCTATACTACTCTATTTAACCTTTGACTAATACTATCTTTTTCCATTGCTAGCAAAGGTGAAAACAGCAAATCTGTCAAGATTGCATGCAGATTGACATATCATGCGAGAGTTTTGCATTATAGTATAAGCTATTTTCCATAATCTTCAGCAGACAGGTACATTATTATCATACATTGCCAAAAGCCCCATTATACCCTTGCATCTTGCTTATCAGAAGGTGAATAGTAGGCTTTTAATCAATGTAATTTATTAAGTACTTCTGCATGCAGAAACATGTAGCCTGTTCCTGCAGACTACCATATTTTGTGTTGTTTACCATAGTTTTGTTTAGTTTAAATACATGTGGGGTTATACATCAGAACCATGTACCTATAAGGTCACACGGTGTTAAGTCCCAAGTGTTCAAGTTATTATCCCAGCTCAAGATAAGCCTTGATTCACCAGTGTGGAACACTTTGGGCTGCAGAGAATACCACTTTCTTTTTCCCCCAAAAGTCTCAAAAAATGCTTCTATTTCACTATTAATGCTTAATCTTTTCAAGAGATATTCTGCCCCTCTACCAGTCACACAAGTACCATTCTCAGACAACCTCATCCCAAGCTGAGGGTAGGTGGAGAGAGGGAATTGGTATTAAAGTCAAATAAAATTGCAGGACTTGGATAGTGTCTCAAAATGCATCTTTGAATAATAAGGCACTGTCTGGACAAGAACCAGACTAAGTTTGGGCTCAACAGAAAACAGTGCAAAACATTTCAACTTGATAACAGGAAACTCTGTTCTGTCAGTAAACCTGAAGTACTTTCATGCTATAGAAGGCTATTTTTAAGAAGGAAAAAAACCAAAACATGACAGAGAAAGGTTTTAACTGCTTTGCACTCACAATTTTGATTCAGTTTAATAAACAAACACACCTTTCTTTTTAGAAAACAAGGCACTGGAGTAGACCGGGTTTTCTTCTCTCTCAAAACAGTTTCAGCAACACTGGAAATAAAGAGCTTTGAGAGAACATGATGCTTTCTAGGCAAAGGCCAGGTTTGTTCAGCAGTCTCAAGGATTCCTGCAGCTTGGATCTCACCTCTCACGCAGCCTTTGGTAGACAGACCGCATAGCCAACATTTGTTGTGAGCACTCATGTAATCACCAAGCATGTCAAAAAATGAGAGCAGTAGGGCAGACAGTTACCCTAAAAGACAAATTTTCACTCCAGACATCAGATGAAGTTATAGCACCTTGAAATAGAAGTAGTTTACCAGATGGTACACAATGCTAGGAGGTGCTACCTAAAGGGCTTTCATTTATTGTACACTGACCTAAATTTGTGCTCTGTTTCCAGAGCAAAGAACATTTACCTGGTCACAAAGGTTTTGAGAAAGTATATTCCTATGAACAGACCTATTGATGAAAAATATCTCTGATGATTACCATTTAAGTCACAGGATGTTGTTTCAGTCATTCATTGTCATCCTTTAAACCACAATGCTTTCACTGATTACTTGCAGTCTAGTAGGTTTAGACCTGTTAAGCTCTCCCTTAGGACCCTTGATGTTCAGCAGCCAGAACTCCCTGACTGTTACCCGTCTGATGGCAGGGAAGTGGGTGCAACTTTCACCACAAACTTGGGGTACTGACAGTACAATTTACAGCTGCATTAGTAACCATCACATGTGGACTGCTTACATTCTTACAGTTTTCCATTTGTGAAAGACACATTAATTCACTCCAGTGTGATGGAGAGAGGCCCTTCTATCATTCCATCAGGTACCTTTTCACCATCTTCAGTGCCATCAAGCAAACTGAGCCCAGGAGATACCAGTAAAGCTACCCCAATTTGCTCTCAGTTGGAAGTAGGTAGAGCAAATTTACAAACACAGAGGCATCACAGAAGTGGAGAGGGAAACACACATGTTAGGAGACTATAAACTTGTGGCAATCATGATGGAATACAGCTGTTAGTTACAGTTTTCTTCTATTACTTTAACTAAAGAAAAAAGGAAAAATAGAAGAAGGATGAATTTAAGATGAACAAAGGAGAATAGAGCAGAGATGGCTCTTAAAGCAACAACACATGGAAAGGGCAGTGGAAGGAAGCTCAACACAATAGTCTAGTTCAGTCAAAGGGGGAAACTCAATGTAGCACACATATCCGATACCATGAAGCACCTACCAGGGTGGGGCACATAAGCCCATGTGTATAGCAAAATGGTTTTTTGGCACTTTGCTAATTCTTCAAATTTCACTTTGTAATATGACGGCAGCTACCAGCATATGAATTGATTTTGGTTGGAAAAAAAAAAAAAAAAAAAGCTCAGTAGATGCAGAAAAAAAATTCAAACACAGTTTTTATTTTATCCTTTTTACTTTTTAAAACACCACTAGATTTTATGAAAGCATCATCTGAAGAATAACTGTAATTTTTAAAGTAAAAAACCAAATTTCAGTATTTGTCTTCCTCATTAAAAGAAAAAAGATTTTTACTTAGAAAAGAAATCTAACATGTTTTATATTGAAAACTTTAAGAGTCATCCAACCAAGCAGCCACAGATTTATTCACACTACTGACAAGTCTAAAACTGAGCAGAGTCAGAAGAGGAAAGGTACCAAAGCAATCCTTCTTTAAAACATAGCCAAAAAGTGTTCAGTCTAAGGCAGCAGTGAAACAATGTGCACACCATTTTTTTGTCACAGGAAACAGGATCTATGAGTGGAACATAATTTTTTTTTTTCATATTCACATTTGTCAAAAAAGATAAATATTTCTATTTCAGGGAATAAAGTTGCCATTTAATCTAATGTAGAGCATGTAGGTTTTGTGAGCTGACAAAAATCTGTTCTTCCTCACGTTTTTTATTCGGCAATCTCATTTTACAAAACAAACCCCAACAAAACTGAAACAAAGATAACACACATGAATTTTTGTAAAGCAGTTATATTCTAAAACAAAGAACAAGTTTAAGGCAACTAATGATTTTTAGCACCTACACTTTTTCTAAAAGAACCTACAAAACCAGAACAGCGATCACATTCCTTTCTAGTTTACAGCAACCATTCAAGTATTTAAGACAGTAAAAGAAAGCATAACATTTTTTCAGAAAGTCACAGCTCACAAACAGAAGGTAAGTTGTTCACGTGTTGCAGGCACCACAAAGAAGCAGAAGCCCTTCCAAGAGGGCATCACACACACCATTTGAGGGACAGTGAAGAGAAACAGGGTGGACACATGCAGAGAAAAATCGGTGTTACACTTTTGCTTGGGTCAATTCACAAAGACAGTGGTGTAGAAGGCCACTTTTGGGCTGTGAGGTGGAATCAACGGTTATTTTGCTTGTTTTTTTGGCATGTTGGCTTGGCTTAGTGCAGTTTATAAAACACCTAGAACTGGGCAAGCATGGTATAAACTCCTACAGGTATGGGTACTGAAAGAAATGATTAAAGGTAGGGGGGCTACAGGGAGCACACTGAAAGATGGGTCTGCAGCCTCACCATGCAGGGGGTGTTGTTGCAATTGGGTACAAACATCAGTACTAGCGTATCAGGCAGGAACATTATTGATGTACCAAACCAACTCTTAAGTAATCTTCCTTCTTGCCCTGTCACTAGTTATATGTCTGCTTCAGACACTTGTCTCTTTAATGGTCAGAAACACAGATTTATTAATAGCTAAATTATTCCTGGATAACTTTCCTTTGTAAAGGTAATGTGATAGAAGTGGAAAAAAATTACTGAGCTGAAGAGCATTCCAAAGCAGCATCCTGTTACCTCTCTGCCACAGCTCAGCTTCTCCAAACTAAACAAGTTTGGTTCTTATAGACTGTGTTGGGTCTGGCTGAGATGAAGTTAACTTTCCCCGGAGCAGTACTCACAGCCCTGTGCTGTGCATTGGTTCCTGCAGCAGTGTTGGTAACACAACAGGGGTTGGCTACTGCTGGCACAGCTCTAAGGCTGCCTCTCCAATATCCCAACCCTCACCAGTAGGCTGTGGGTGGGCAAGGTGTCAGAAGGGGACTAACCCAAACCAACCAAAGGGATAGTCCATTCTATATGACAACAGGTCAGCAATAAAAAGCTGAGAAAGGAGGAGCAAGGGGCGGGGGGGAGGGGGGCATTGATTATTTACATTTGTCTTCTGGAGCAACTGCTATGTATGTAAAAAAACCATGCTTGCCAGGAAACAGCTGGACATTGCCTACTGATGGGAAGTAGAGAATAACGTTTTTCCTTTGCTTTCATGCATGACATTAATTTTTTGTTTGTTAGACTGATGTTATCTTGACCAACAGTCTTATTTTCTACCCCCACCCCTGTTCTGCTTGGGGACCAAGTGGCTTGATGGGCTCCAAGCATCCAGCCAAGGTCAATGCAACACAGACAGATCTTCCTTCTTCTCCTATGGTTACCTCAAGCAAGGAATAATGAAGATGACAGTTTTAGATAGCATTAACAAGAGTAACTATTCACATTAGAAGACTGAGAAAAGCCAAGCCCCAGTAATTGGCTTAACGGAGGTATGAGCCACAGTCTCTACCCCAGCTGAATACAGAGGAGGAAGAAAAGGAAACGTACATTTGAAATATGTACATTTATTGCTTAAGAATGTAGGTACAGAAGTTTTAGTAGACAGGCATAGCACACACATTCAAAAGAGTGCCAAATTCCAGGGCTCCACCACCAGCCCACCTCCACTGATGACCTACTGCTTTCCTACTGTCCATGCTACTGAAAGTTATTTTTATTTTTAAGAACGTGTTTTTATTAAAAGCATAGTATATGAAATAGGTATATAGAAGGCAATCTATATTCAAACAAGTCAGAATAGATCTAAATGAAGCTAACTACATTTTATTACTTTTCATTATGTAACACGAGAAGCCTCACCCTCTTTTAAACAGAGCACCATTTACAATCAATGATATACAGACAAGACTGGAAAACTCATGGACTAATTAATTGCATCGAGAAGGAATATCATAAAGAGAAATTATTTAATAAGTAATTACTCCTCAACAAGTTATCACTCAATAAAGAAAGAAGAGCCATTAAAAGATGGCAAATGGATTACTACGACCTTTCGTTTATATCAGAGTTCATTAGTCGCATTGCTCCTGCCTTTTCCACCGCTCTCTACAAAAGCAGAACAGCTAACACAACAACAAAAACCTCCTCGAGGTTCCCCGTTTTCGTTATTTTTATCATCTCCCTTTTACCACTGGGTGGCGATAGTTCAACACAGATTAGCATCCAGGCTGTTAAAATAAGTGTAAACTCCAACCGACGGTGCAACTGAATAAAATTCAAACGTGCCCCTTGTCTCCCTGTGAGCTAAAAACCCGAACAATTAGCCTCTTTAACCGCATAAATTGCCATAGGAAAGACTTACCTGCTTCAGTCAAATCTTTTCACTCTGTTCTTCTCCATTAAAATACTCCTAGATGCCTTGAGAAACTCTTCCCAGACCAGTCATTCAAAGCAGACTTCCACCTTGTTTCTGTGTCACAGAGCTCTCAAATACTCTGTAGCCTTGTTGTAGCAGATGCCTCTAAAAAATCGTGGGAGCTCTATGTTTAAACCCTCCTTCCACAGCACCACATGGAAAGCTGCTTCCACAAGTCTATTGAAGCCCTCAAAGGTAAGGCTGCCACTTTTTATTTGTCTCCAAATCTCTTCTAAATTCCCAGGGCAGTTGAAATACATGTTATTTAAAGAATCCTCACGTTTCTGCACTTTTTCCTCAGAATAAACCTTCAAGTCACAACTTCTCCTCTAACATTCAGCCACAGAACCTACACAAGTCCCACCAATCTGTAAGTAGCAAAGCAAAGTTCAGGTGAAGTGACTTCCATGGGGAAAGGCCTGCCCCCTCCAGCAGGTACATTGGGCACAGCTGTGCCCCACTAGCCACCCTGGGTGCAGCCCTAAAACACTGTCTGGTTCCAGTGGACGGGATGTACTAACTCATACTGCAAAGATAAGTACCTACCTGCAGAATTTTTCTACCCAGTTTTTAAAACTCATCTCTTACATGTTAGCTACAATAATTTTCTGCTTTTGCTGTTAATATTCCTGCCCAATACAGTAGCACTGATGTTTGTACCTGACTCTACAACACCCCCTGCCCTGCATGGTGAGGCTGCAGACCCATCTTTCAGTGTGCTCCCTGTAGCTCCTAAAATGTATCATTTCCTTCAGTACCCACACCTGTAGGAGCTTACAGCACACTTGCTCAGTTCTAGGTGTTTCTTAAACTGCATAAGCAGCTTCACCTGGCTGCAGTCCAGCTACTGAAACCATAAAAAGCTAAAAATATGGGAAAAAAAAGCATGGTTTCTCCATTTTCATATTGCATTAAACTGTATCCATAATAGATGACACCTCTGAAATATGATTATGGTTTTTGTATGAGTAGCAACGAGTTAAGTTAATCTACTTCTTACCAGGCTTATATCTGAATAGCTGAAACCTGTTGGTTTTAATTAAATTCCCAAATATAATACTATATGTATATTAAATGAAAAATTAGTAATGCAACAAAACAATTTTAAAAAAATAATAATTCTACCTCCAGCACCATTACTTTTCCCCAAAAAAACCTTATGATGGTGAAAGAGCAGTGTTAAGATTATTGGGTACAATTTCTTACAGAAATTTATTTGGGAGAGAGGGGGGAGGGTTCCATGACAAAGGTAAAGACGAAACATAATTACAGAAGATACATGATGGGGAAAACAGGGAAAAAATTGAGTGAGTTTGAGTTTCCGTTGTATTACGTAAACCTTTGAGCATCTGTGTATAAGTTATTCGCTAGCCCATCTTTTCTAGAAAACTTGGTTCTAACTCACACTCAATTTCTGCCCTGCAGTTTATAGCTCAGTGCACATAAACATGTTGGAATAAACTGGCTAAGTATAGTTTATGTCAAGGAAATGGAGAAGAAAGATATAACAGGTATATTAGCTAACAACATGGCTTAAATAGGTTTCAAACTGAAGCAGAGAAACTTCTACTTAAACCACAAGCAATCCAACATGAAAAATCAATAGGAAATCAGAGTTACAAACCAGTAGAATACACGGCTCATGCCCCAAAAGGGATAGGCTTTCCCACTAGATTCTGAAAGATCCCATGCTGTTCTCAACTTTGCATCAGACCATCACCCTAAAGAGCACAGAAAAGTATGACAAACCGATGAGAAAGGAGAAAATAAACCCAAATCATCAATTAAAGAAATTCTTCTCCTAAAAAGTGACCCATAAAATCATCTGCTGGTTCCCTCTTGCCCGAGTCCAAGCTCGTGCCTCTTCCACCGCCTGAGCTACAAGGCATGATTGTACAGTAGTGATGTGCTGCTACCTGTGAGGTCTTGTCAGTCTTTCCACCTGCCTTCAAAAAGGAACAGACGTGGACACTAAGCTAGCAGCAGCCCAAGACTTTGGCCCCAATTCTATCCATGAGTTATTTAGGTATAATTATTATTTGTATAAAAATAAAAGCAACAAGAAAATCCAACCCACAAGTCCTGCTTGTATTAAAAAATAAAGTGCACCAAGTCTGTTTCCTTTCAACCAATAGATTTTCTTGGCCTTGCGTTGATCTAAAACCCACTGAAGTTAATGGTACAATTCTCATCAGTAGCAATGTTAAACTCTCTAAGGGAGGAGTAATTAGAAACATTTAGTACAGGTCCGAACCATTCGGTATCTGGTCTAGTCTCTAGTGTGTCCTAGTAATCCTCAGCTGTAGAAGAGCTACTCAGTCTTTTCAGGATTCCCAGAGGAGCATTCCACACAGCTAACTATTTTCACTGGCCATGTTTCTGCTGCATTTTATAGGATCCTGTTTCAGGGAGGAAGTTTATGTTGCTGTCTTTTTTGTTACCACCTGCCATGCTCCCTCACTTCATTTCCAACAGAGAAATATGGGCTGAGTCTCATTCCTTCAGGCTGTAAGAAATATCACCTGCTTTTCTGGGTTGGTATGATACAGATTTTCTTCCACTGAATTAAACTCACAGTACTGTCACTTAGCGTGAATGAGGAGCCAATGAGGGCATTTTAAAACATTCCAAGCACAAAATAAAATAAATGTTTGAATAATATTCTGAAATGCTATTAAAAAAAATAACAAAACCAAGACAAAACAAAAAACCAACAAACCAACCAAACGAAAACCATGGGGGAAAATAATAACAACCTCAGGCACTGTCCTCAGTGAACTACAAAGTATAAATAGCTCAGCTGAAAGCAGAACAAAAGTTGGTCTCTGCTATCATGCAGCTGAGCCAAAAATAAAGCTTCTTTGGAATTGCTTTAGAGAAGCTCATAATTCTTACAAATCTTAATACCTTAATCTTTTCCTTTAACCTTTCTCCAGCTAGATAAAAGGAATTAAAATAAAGCTTGTGATTCTGAGGAGCAGAATGTTTGGCATCTACTGTTGATAAACAGAAGAATACTAATCCTTTGAACACTGCTTGACCTGTCCCATTGTATCAATCTAAAGATAGCATTTTTGCAGGTATTAACAAATTTCAGCTCTTAAGTAGAAAAGTTATCTATTAGACATTTTCCTTGGGTCATTTTCCACAGTAATTCATGTAAAAATAGCCTTAAATGTTTTAAAATTCACCTTGAATTTTAGTTGCTAAACAAAGACAAGTTCAAACCACTCGAGTTTTAACTAAGTCACAACTAAAAAAGACTCAAAGAAACAAAAATTATTTTAACTTTATTATGACTGACATCAATCATAGAAGCCAAATCCCTTTTGTGCCAACAAAACTGTAGAATAGCACAAAAGAAGAAACCAATGAAGACCAGTTATCCCTGTCCATTATATAGGCTTCCTTCCATTTCCCTCAATTTGGGGTGGGGTGAAATTTTTCTAATCTAAGCACAGTAAAATCTAAGCACTTCCCCACCCAGTGTATCTTATTCTGAAGCTACATCATCTTGTGGATGCTTCTAGAGGCAGGGAAAAAAAAAAAATCTTTTTCTTCTCTTTCACATGGTAAGACTAGAGTTAATTGGGGTAACTGGGCTACCTTTCCTTTTGATGACAGGAATGATGTCTCCTTTTCCTGTAAAGAATACAGCATGTCTTTTCATTGATTAGCCATGCCCACCTTTGTCCTTATCCTTTTCTGAAACCAGATAGCAGAAGATTCTCCCTAATATGATGCCAAGATATAGAAGATATTTATGATAAAAAAATCTGATCTCTCAGAGTAAGATTAGTCCATTAAATGCTCTGAAAACACATGACCTGGTAGAACATCTCACTGATTCTTAAATCAGTCACTTATGAACAATGCAAGGTAGAATTTAGTACCAACAACAAATAATGGTTAAAAAAGACTGTCTCCTAAAAAGTCTATGTACTCATTCCTACCCAGAAAATGCACAATGACTCAGCTTCAGTGATAAAAAGATTATATTCCTGAAGGGGAATATTTCAATGGGGCCAATTCTAATCGCATTTCCAGAGTTGAAATGACTCTCCTTTATCAAACAGGTGACCAGTCCATCCTTGCTCAGAACTAGCATATACAGTAGTTCCATAAAACCATCCATTATCATCCTAGAACTGTTGGTAAGAGATAAACAGATTGTTTTCTGTGGGAAATGATGATACTGGAGCCACAGACGGTACCACTTACTGATATACAAGATAGACAGGGAGCCTGACTCAAATGACATGAAGTGCCTTGGAGATGGTGGCACCTCCTGTCACGACCTGAGTTGTCATATGCCAAAATGATATAATCGGAACGTTTCTCCGTGCATTTTGATTTTGCAGAATTTTTTTTTTCCAAGTAAATAACCTTCTCATGGCACTTTTAATATATGTGCTTTGGTGGTACTGCTATAAAAGGAAAAGAGTATAAAATAAGTTATTAATCATAATCTGCATTCATTAATTTCTTCCCAAAGTCTTTGACAATCTGGAAATCATGCCAGGGGTTTTCTGAAGATGATAAATGTACTACAACTCAATGACAAAATGTATGGAAAAAGCAATAGGTATCTAATTCATTATGGAAAGCATTAGCATCACAATTCTGCACAAAGGAGAAATATTTTTAATGATAACTTTTGAGTATGGCTTACCCTGAGTAGCTGCAGTTTGGGTACTCCCACCACCTATCCATTACAACAGCTCCAAAACAACTTCTAAGACTATTTTGCTCTATTAGAGAAACTGACTTACATAAGTGGAAAAACCCAATTATCCAGAACTTTTCTCACCGAAAAATTATGCTTTAATTAAAAGATTTTGTATCTCTATGTTGACGTCAGTCAAGTGCTTTCACTGTATAAAAACAAACCCAAGTTCCTCTATTTAAAGCTCTTTTAAACTCATGGTTTTTATTAAACATCAATATTCCTAGCAGTCCAAACCTGAAAAAAACAAAACAAGACAACTAACCAACCAACCAACCAAAAACAAAACCAAAAAACTCAAACAACCAAATGGTATTTATCTTTGGGTTGGATTAAGCAGTTCTCTCAACCTCAAACTATGCTTTTCCAGTAGTTTTAGAACAACTGTCAGAATTAATAGCTGCCTGTTTGCAGATCTCTACTTAGAGGCAAAGTTGCTACTAATGTCTCGGTAATGCTAATTATATGAAAACACAGAGATTTCCTTGGACAGTTGTGGTATCTTCCTCCCAAAGCTGTAGGGAGCTTGCAGCTTTAGAGAGGACAATGAGAGAAAACGGCTTGCTCACACTCACTGAGGAGGCAGATCTCAGCAGCGATGAGCCTGAGATGCTCTGTCTCCCTCCAAGAGACCCAGCCCACTGGTGAAAGAAACTCAACACCATGTATGTCTTCTAAGTTTTTCTGTTGTTCACAGTAGACATCTTCCCTCCCAGCTCCAGAGGGGAGCCAGATGCATGTGGCTCGCTCTGAGTAAGTGGTGAGGAGCTCACAGTTCCCCTAAATAGAACTGTGTATAGGCAGTAGCTGTGTCTCAGAAGCAGCATATCTCTGCTTATGTGGCATAATGCCTGCTATAGTTAGCATTGCTTAGTCAGCTAATTAGCCTAGTGAAGGTCCTGCACTACCACTTGCATATTATTTCCCACTGCAGAGTTAGCTCAGCTGTGGTATCTCTGCACATTACATCACTGTCCAGAAAAACAGCTGGATTCCTGGTATGGCTGTATGGTGATGATCAAGCAGATAAATAACTAATAAATATACATTTATCTCTGTGGTTTGACCCATATTTCTCAAAAAAACAGTTGCTCCTAAGCTGATCAAGTAAAAAACGAAATTCTGTCCTTAGATTACGTCTCAGGGTAACATATTCAGTGACTATTTTACTTTACATACATCAGGATATATCCTTCTAAATTTAAAAAAATACTTACTACAGCTTCAGAAATTTAAAATTGCAATTTTTCAACATATTTTCATAGCTTAAAACCAACTACTGCATTGTAAATCAGTCCTCACAACAGAAAGCATAGCATATTTGAAAGAATATTTGTATTAGATGATATTAAAAAAAATGAAGTGGAAACTTTTTCAAAATATAATGATCTAATACCTTTAACTTAGGTAATTTACTCAAATATGACTGCTTTATTACATGTTTTTGATACTTCATTTACTAAAATAGTACCTGATAATGATCCTAAAATATTACCTGGAGAAATTTCTCATTATCTTACCCATGTAAGTGGGCATTTTTCTCCTATAGCAATGACTACCTTATATGGGATAATTATAAATAAAGGAATTCAGGAACTCATACAATTTTGATTACTTTTTTTTTTGTTTGAAAAAAAGACTAGAAAATGCCTAAAATTATAGCATTTTTTAAGTTAATGAAAATTAAAGATAGTCAATTTCTCACCTGAACTTGAGAACACTGAGGATGAAATTAAGATAACTAAAAAAATATTTTAAAAATTACCCAGAGGATCCCATAGAGCACTGTTAGCTGTTTATTAAAACTCAGATTCAATGTCTATGAAATGCAGGTCCATTTCCCCACAGCCCTATCCTTTGTGATTGTGGTGGTTTTGGC
>VZTU01019574.1:127637-166917 GCA_013400835.1 Zapornia atra | reverse complement strand
CAAACGGAGAAACCAGGGCTACAAACCCACAAGTCTTTCAAGACAGCAGAGGTAAAAAGCGCAGTGAACGCCCGCCACGAGGTACTGAGCTCCAGGGTGCTGCAGCCATCACTTTCCTGAGAGCTGGGCAGAGCCTGGGATCAGGACGGGGCCGGGATCTGTAGCCAAAAACACAACAGACCTCATGAAATCAGACCAGGTATTTTCATGCTCTCCCTCCCTCCTGTGGTGGTGGTGGGAGAATGAAGGGGCAGGGAGAGCTAGAAAGCTCTCGCTCTTCTCTCTCCTCAGGCTCCAGGAAGCTCTGCATCTCATCCTGAAGCCTCTCTTCTCCCTCTGCTGCCTTGCATTGAAGGGAAAGGGCACGTGGGGATGGTACTAGGAGTAAAGGAGTCCTGGGGGAGAAGCTGCTGCCTGCCAATGGACAGCAACACAAAAACTCCCTTGAAGTGAGCAGGGCCTGGTAAGAGGAAGGGCTGTTGGGCAACTGTCATGAATAAGGAACAACTTTTTTTTGCTTGCTTTTTTTTTTTTTTTTAGCACAGGCAAAGGCTGTGTCTTCACAGTGCTCACAGCAGGTCATCACCAGGGCAGCCTGGACAGTTTCCTCTCTGACACAGGGTGACACACCTTCTCTGTGAGGACAACCATGGAAAATCCTGAGCTGCTCCATACCCATGGACAGGCAGCAAATAGGGGGAAGTGGTTTGAGGGTTCATGTCCTCCATCATATCGTGTCCTGTCTTTTCCCCAAGCAAGACTGCTGTCTCCCTCTCTGCAAGGGTAACCCATCCCACCAGGCACAGCAGGTGGCAGGAACCCGGTAGCCCTGACCTTTTGGGAGCAGGAAGGGACCACTGGTGTCATTCCCAGGGATCCTTTCAGACTTACTCACTCAGAGGAGGCTGCACGCTCGTTTCTTTGTCCGGGTGGGCTGCGGACAGAGGACTGCTCTGATGGCCTCATCAAACACCGTCTTGAGGCCGCGCTGCGTCAAAGCTGAGCATTCGAGGTATTTCACGGAGTCTGTTGGTAGAAAAGGAAGTACTGTAATGGGGAGGAGGAGACCTGGGGTAGGCGGTGGAGGTACCCAGAAATCTGCTCAGAAGGGTCCTCAGAAGAGAACCCCACAGGAGGAATACTACGAATCACGTCAAGCGGAAAGAGGTGTGTGCCCGTTATCATGGATATATTTCCATCTCCCATCACCTCACAGCCACAATACCATCCTCCCTCAGTGCCCATTTGACTGTGTCCTGGGGCACATACACACCACCTAAACACCCCCTGAGTCTCATCATGAGATGATGTCTCAAGTCTCCTCAGGCTTCAGGTTTCATTCAGACTGCCTAGTCTCAAGCACTCCTGGTGGCATCTCAAATCATGTGGCACCTCCCTTTTGGGACTCTGTACCCCAAAATTCCCAGAGACCTTGTGCTGGTGAGCAAGGCACCTGGATCTTGCCCAGACTGAACAAACACAGCTCAGGTGATCAAAGCCATTAAGCATTGTCACCACACACTTCACTCAGGCAGTCTTGACTTCAGGGCAAAGCTTTTCAGCCATACAACACTAGGCTTTCCCTATTCTCCACCCTGGCAGCCAGAACAGAGCCATGATGTGAGTCTGGCTATGTTATCCTGACCAGACACTCTTTCCTCCAAAATCCTGGTTGAAAACTTCTCCCTCAGGCTGTGTTTCCCACCCTCTCTGTTGCACCTCAGCAGAGAGGTTACCCAGAACAGGCATTTGTGCATGCCCTGAAATACAGGAGGGGGCTGATGTGCCTGCGATGAATGGTGAGGTGGTACACACATGCCCAGGGTTGCATGTATAACTGCTGGTAGTCAGAGGCAGACACAGGAAGCTGCAGTTGCAGTTCTTCCTGTGTGATGTCAAAAACTCACCCTTCCACTCCTTTACGGATGTGGAGGAGAGGCCTCTGCCCCCACAGCTGCGGCTTTCACAGGAAAATAGTGGCCCAGATAGAAATAGTAGAGTAAAAGGGGATGAAGATTTTCAAATGTATATTTGTGTGTGTGTGTTGTGTATGTGTGTAGGATAGTGGCCAGAGGGGGGCAGAAAACAGAGCATTGAGAAAGTCAGATCTCCTTCCTGAGCCTCCTGAAATGCATTGTGTCCCATGAGCCTGGATGTGTCTCCCTGTGTGCCTCAGATACCATTGTGAGATGCCTCCAAGGAAGCCTCATTAGGTTGAGGGGAAGTCCTTATCTTCTTTCTGTCTCTTGTCAGTAGGTCCCAGATGTTGCCCCATGTACATACCTATTTCCTTGGCCAGAGCAAGGCCCTGTGGATATGTAATGGGGGACAGCTTCTTCTCCTTCAGCTTCTCAATAGTATCCTTGTCATCACGAAGATCCAGCTTTGTGCCCACAAGGATGATGGGAGTGCTAGGGCAGTGGTGCCTCACCTCAGGAAACCACTAACAAGGGAGTAAAATAGCAAAGATGTAAGAAGTTCACACATAGGGGCATGCACAAAGAAAACAGAGAGGTACTCCTGAACAAATGTCATCAAGACAGCTAACACCCTGTCCTTCCTCACAGCCCTTCCACCCAGTGTTGGGCACTATATCCAGGCACAGACAAGCCCATTTCTGGGTACACAGGCAAAATTCCTGTCCTAGAGCTTAAATTTTTTTAAGCACAAGCTGCTTTCCACCCTTCATAGCTCCATGAAACCAAGGGAGAAACCTGGAAGTGGCAAGAAAGAAATACTATATTGTTCTCCTTTCCACCCATCTTTCCCTTCTATCCTCACTTCCCATCCAAAGGCTGTGGGTACTGGCTTCCTATGCCCTATAGGCTGGTCCTGTGTCTGTGCTTGGACAGCCTTGGCTGAAAGATGCCATCAGAATATCAGCCTGTGGTCTCACAGCTGAATAGCCCAGAAAGATTAATATTAGCCCTTAAATAGGATTGGCTGTCTTCTTTGAGATGACTCAGAAAAGATATCTGAAGGAGGCTGGTATTTTAGTTCCTCCTGACTGACACAAAGAAGATAGTACCTTTCTGAATCTAGACATCCTACTAGCAGCCTCCACCCACAGTCACTCTCTTGGCAAGACCACCACCAATCTCACCCTTTCCAGCCCTTGATGGACCAGGATACTCTGTCTCACCTTAGCACGGACGTTTTCGTAAGATGCTGGGCTGACAAGGGAGAAGCAGATCAGGAAGACATCCTGGGGGCACACAACCACGGCGCAGCGTTAGGAGGAGGGCATGGGATTGCATGACAAGAAGCGGGGCGGTAAGGCTGGATGGGGGGCAGGAATAAAGAGCTGGGTGGACAGCATCCTCCTTCTGCAGCAAGGAGGGTCATGCTAGGGAGAGCTGTCTTTCACAGCTTAACAGTCCTGACTGCTGCTAATTGCCTCTAGAGGAGAGAAGGATACTCGCTCCCTTGACTCTTGGTAACCATAGCCACCATTATCAGAAGAGCCAAACGGTTAACTATGAGGATGGGGTTTTTGTGGTAGGCACATTCATCATCGAGGGAAATGGTCTGGCAATGTCCTGCTTCTTTCTCACAGTACACCAGAGAGCAAGAGGCAGAGCTAGGCTCATCCCAGAAAAGTGCACATTCAGGGCACAAATGAGTCTTGGTTATTCACCGGTGCTTCTGCTTGGCGTGGCAGAATCTAGACTTCCGTTAAACATAAACCAAACCAAACCAGCTCTTCAGGATTATATTTCTTTCATCCAACTTTCCTTAGCTAAAGCAAGGGTATCAGGCCTAATCTATCCATTTCCATACTTCTACAACTGCCAGAGGCAACCTTGGAGCACATCCAACTACCTGTCCTTAGTATGTGTCCCAGGGTGAGTGCAATCATGTTGGGAAAGGCACCAGCTTGCAGAGGCTGCAGAAGGGGCCTAAGCAAGCACCTCAGTATCCAGAGGTATCCAACCTCAGAATTATCCAACCTTCAGGTGACTGAACCGAGCTGAAACACATAGTGCCCTCAATTCCAAGCCCTTTCAGTTGCAAGGGCAACCTTCAGATCAGCGCCTGAGGCAGCAGGGTCTTTCTGATCTTGCCAAGAGACTGCTTGGAACAACATCCTCCAGGGAAGGTGACCTTAAAACCCTGAAATCACTCTGTCGACATGGTGGAAAACTGGTGAACACAGTGTCTGAGGAGAGGCATCCACTTGTTCTGTTAGATGCTTGGGTTTATTTGAAGCATCGGCATATCAAATGCATCTGTCCACACGTCCAGTCTCTTTTAAATGGCAGGAGCTGGAATAGTGAGCTTCACAGAAATGTAAAAAGCTCCTGCCTCAGCTCCTAAATTCCCTGAGCCACTTTAATTTTGCAAAAGGAGGGGTTTTTTTACCAGGGTTGTGTAAGGCATCTGCCCCACATTGAAATCGGTGCCAGCTGGACCTGTGTCTTTGAAGATCTTCATTTTCTTGTTAAGTTATTCCAGTAATAAAGTTAATCTAAAAGCTCCAAAATACCCTTAGCTCTCTTTTACCTTTAGGGTTTTGAGACACTTGTATGTCAACAGAGGTATTCCCAGAAAACAGCAGAGAGAGATGGGAACAGTCCTGTCTCTGTGTTACAGCAAATGTTGATTTTTGCAGCAGGGGACAGAGGGAGTGGCAAGGGATGAGGGGCATGGAGTGTGACACACCATCTGTGGGTGAGGGAGTGGCAAGGGATGAGGGGCATGGAGTGTGACACACCGTCTGTGGGTAAGAGAGTGGCCTCAGCCTGTCATAATCCTCTTGTCCAGCAGTATCCCAAAGCCCCAGGTTTACAGGCTTGCTGTCAACCATCACATTGGCAGAATAGTTATCGAACCTGAAACACAGAGATGTAGACCATGCTTCAAACAGGAGAAGATGGAGCCCTTCCAGTAGCATAGGTGGGTTTCGTTAAGAGCACCCCAGAGCAAAAGGTAATGATTCCTCTTCTCAGCTCCCCTGGGTGATGCTGGTTTCTTGTGAACTTCTACCTTATGAACTTCTGACTCAGCATCAACCTCCTCCCTCTCACCCATCTGTCCTGGACAGATCCACCTTTGCCACCAGGCATACAGATCCATAAACCCTTCCATTTCCCACTTCTTTCCCTAGTATCCTTCCCACAACTACATCTGCTGTAGCCACCCTTGTCTTTCTTTTGTGCTTTAAACCACAGCTTTCTCCTTAAAAGTGAAGAAGAAAAACCTGCCTCTGTAGCTCCCCCAGAGCCTTGCACTCCTCAACAGCCCTGCTGGAACTGCTGTGTCAAGGTGGGTCCCCTTACTCTTTGAAATCCCAGCATGAAATATTCGAGAACAGCTGTCAGGACTGTATGCTTGGGACCAAAGACTTATTGGAGGAAAAAAAATGCCACTAAATCAATCGATACGTCCCTCCCCTGAGTTCCTAGAAAATTTTATTTCCTGTTGCTTTTTGTTTGGGGTTTTTTTTCAAGTTCAGGTTGAGGGAAACCAGGAAAGAACCAACGCACAGACCCTGTGAACATGTTCATTGCACATGCACAGTTGTAAGCTCAGCTGTCCTGCCCAGAAGCACAAAACAGCCTTCCTTTCACATCTCCAGACATGAGCCTCAGGCGCAGGGAGAACTGGTGTGTGACACACAAAATGCATGGCCAGTTCATGGCTACATGCTAGGAAGGGATGGGGCCCTCCCACAAACCCGTTGCTGAGAACAGAGGGTTTCTTTCCACCACAGCCATTTTTCACGTCTGTTGCAAATTGGTCCGGAGAAAAAAGTGAGGCCCTGAGGTTTTCCTGTACTTGTTCCTTCCCAAGGAGTCTGCACCTGAGCTGTGAGTCTGACACGCTGTGCCTAGCTCCTTTTCCCACCTTGGGGAGGTCATTCTTCACTTCCCAGGGCTGTTGTGTGAGTACATGTGGTGTGCATCCCCAAACATATGCCACGCACCACAGCGAGACAAATGCATTGGACCACTCAGCCTAAGACAACCCTCTCCTTGCTCTCTATTCCAACAAGTCTTCCAGTCTGTCCCAGCCTCACACATACACCCAATGGATTGCACAGGGCTTCTACCCTGGCATGGGGCTGAATCCTGCGCTCTTACCATCAGGGTTATCAGCTTCTGCTCCAATGACAGTGGGTGCCTTGGACAAGGAGGGAAGTGGGAACCCCTGCCCAACCTTCTCTTGGGTCTGGCCCAATTTTTGTATCTTGGTGCCTGATTGTTTTGCCTATCAGAACCCCATCTATTACTTGTAAACTTAGCAGGCAGATAGCCCCTTGTGTTTGCGTCTCCCAAATACTCCATTTGTACCAGGGGTACAAGGCCACCCGTGCTTCTTGTGAAAGGTGACAGATGCTTTGCTTTGCAGCCCTTCCTCTGCTGGCATGGAGATTTCCTTCAGAGTACACAACAAAGGGCTTCTTCATGCCTTTGCATCCTGCTTCCCATGCCTCCCACCCACACCAGTACCTGTTCATGTATCACTCACACAGTGGGGATGTATTCTCCTGGGAAGGCATTGGTGGTGTAGCTGATAAGGAGACAGGTTTTCCCCACAGCTCTGGAAGAAAAAGAAAAATACAGCAGGAAGTCATGGTAGTGCAGGCAGTCTTGCTTGGGTGAGATGGGGATGTGGCAGTCCTCCCACGCTGCTGAGCTAGCCCTGTCAGGAGCAGGAGCCCCCTGGAAGCAGAAAAGCATGTATGGGTCCAGACAGTGCGTAACCATTGGTTAGACAACCAGCAGGAAGAAAGACAGGATGTCACCCAGAAATGTTTGTTGTCTTCAAGCACTAAGGCTTGTTTTTACAGTCTGGTACAGAGATCACTCAGCTCGAACGCATCCATCCTGAGATAGAGGTGAGAGCCCATTTTCCATTGCATGCACCATGCTGTATGCTTGCAGCCAGTGTAGGTGACTTGGTTCAGTGCAGGAGTGCCATGACAAAGGTGCCCAGCCAGCTACAGCCCCTGAACATGGGCATTCCTGCCAGGCTGATGGCACCTCTTCTTGACGTAGCCACATCACCTTCCAGTCTTGCCTGTCTGCAGTAAGCTGCAGCATCACTTGCAGAGAGAGCTGTAAGCAGCCAGCAACGTGCATCTCCCCCAGCTGATGGAGGCTGCTGGTGCTGTTTTTGAGCAAGAAGATGGTGCTTCCTCTCTCCTCAGCTACCCCCACATCCTTGCTGCAGCGGGGTGAAGTGCAAATAAGGGTAACAGCACAGTCCAGACTGGGTGAAAGCATTGGTGTGAAGGTGGTGGGAAAGGGGAAAGTAAGGCTATCAAGGGGAGGAGAAGGTGTGGTGGGCAGGAAGAAGCCTGTGGTGAGGGAAAGAAGAAGAGAAACTGGAAGACACAAAAACAGCTAAGACAGGTGTGCATAGGAGAATCCTTCTCCTGCTGGGCTGATATCTCTCAGGTCTGTGTGGCCTGTGAAAGTCTGGCCATGCATCAGTTGCAGCAGGTATGAAATGGAGGTGGTGAGAGCAACCTGCCTCCACAGACTACGAGCACAGCTGCAGAGTGAAGGAGACACCTTTCCTGGGGGGAGACTGGAGTCCTGCTGCTTGGGATGCTCTCACCAACTCAGTTGTACCTGCAAAGTTTGCTGTGGAAGAGCTACAGCCCTGCCTTTTAGTTTGCCCTGGACAGGCACAGCTGGCATCTTCACCCTGGTCACAGGTCACCTGCCTTGGCCACCACACTGTGGGGCAGCTTGGGAGGAAACTGAGCGCTTCTTCGTGCTCTGACATTTGTTCCTTTCGTCTACCACGTCCCATTCTTAGATCCTCCTCTTTCAATCCATTCTCTTTCCACTGCTCTCTTGCTTCCCTCTTACCACAGAGATACAGTGGAAAGGTCATGGAGGCTTCCTGAAGCTCTACAGGGAATGGCTGAGGAGATCCTTGGGAAGGGGGACACTTCTGAATTTGTGTGGTTGAACAGAGAGGAGCACAACGGGTCAGTGAAGGTGTGAGGATTACAACAAAGCTATTGAGAGAAGAGGTGAGGTTAGCAGCACCTGCACATTCCTGGGACTGAACTCAGGGAGTATTAAGAGGCCAGTGCTGTGTGATGGAGAGAGCTTTGGGGCCAGAACAGCTATGGGGCAATGTAAGGGGCTTAGCTGAGTGACAGCAGAAGGTCCTGTGGTTCATAAGGATGAGCCAAGCAAGGATGACACTGCTGGTATGCCTGGGAAGTAGGTGAAGGGGGGTGAACGGGGGCTCAGAGCAATGTGGGGATGTCTGGACTACTGCTGTGCTACAAGATAGTAATGAGGGGGAGGTCCAATGTACAGAGAAGCCAAACAGCAGGACAGAGACATTTTAAGGAGAGGACTTGCGGTCACAGGGCTTGAGAGCCGGATGTGTTGCAGGCTTAGCCACAATATGAGGGGAATGCTGTCCTGAGGCATGTTTAGAGCTAGTGCAATACGTGAGGGGGAAGTTGGGGCATTAACAGGCTAACAGATAAATGCCCTGTGGAGTTGTTCATTCAGCTCTAGCCTGGAGCCTTCAGAGGACTTTTCTTAGAGGTAACTGTGTTTATACGGGGCTCTTTTATATATATTTGACCCTTCTTTCTGTCCTCTTGCCCCAACCCCTGAGAATATGTCTGACATGTACTGTTGTTTGCAGACATCTTCCTCCTCAGGCAAGTTTTGAAGGAGGAAGTGACTGTGGGGAGCAGGGCTGCTGCAAATGTCTCTTCATCTGCTACCTGATAGCTGCCCCAGATAACATTCTGGCCAACTCCTAGCTGGGAAATGAATTAACCTGCTCTGTGCCAAATGTGGACTCTCCTCCCATGCCTCCCCTTCATCCACTCATCCCACAGGGCAAGAAGAGGCCCATCGACCCCATGCTTCCCGCCCCCAGCAGTACTGACAGCTTCCCTTGATGGCTTTGACTGGGCCATGTCCAAAGATCATGGGAGACAGGCAGTCATGCCATCATGCTGTGAAGGCAAGGTTGTGTTACCTCCCACTCTCAAAGGGCCATATGCTTATGCCTATCTCAGTAGAAAGAGCTCCTCCTCCTTGTGCCCACAGAAACCCCTTGTCAAACAGTCCCCCCACATCCTGATAACAGAGATAATGTGATGAGAAAAGCTGAACACAGAGATACCAGAGGACATCTTCTCAGGAACACAGTGCTGTGCCCTCTCAGTCAGACCCAGTGAGCAGATGGCTTTCAAGGAGCCTTTCACCTGTAGTGCTTGCATCTCTTGCGTTTTAAATCTAACTCCTGCCTACAGGTTGAATCTGGCAGCCATACCACCACCTCCTGCGCCTGGGACAGACATGTTCCACTTTTCATGCCCCGTTTGCAGATGTCCTTCAAAATGCGCTCTTCCACACCCTCCCTGGAGGAAGATCCCTTGCCCTGGGGAGGGAAGAGTGAGCGAGAGAGGGAACGCAGTCTACAGGAGGTCAGAAGCAAAGCCGGGGAAATTTCACCAAGCAGCCACCTTCTTTCTCGCCCCTTGTCACTGCCCCTCCTTCCCACACCCACAGCAAGCCCCCCAGGTACCTACCCGTCTCCCACCACGACACACTTGATGGCTTGCATGTCTCTTGACCCGTGGCGGAGGAGAGCGCTCAGGGAAAAGGGGAATCAGGCCAGGGCAGACAGCAGGGAGAGGTGGGAAAATGTGGCTACCAGCCCTTGCGCTGCAGTGAGAAGCAGGTTGCAGGGACGGAGGAAGTAGAAGAGGGAACTTTACTCAAGATCACCCTCCCAGTCCCTCCTCCCCTCCCACCACAGCAGCAGCACTGCGCACTGCGTCCGGGCCGTTAGCTGAAGGCGGAGCATGCCTGCTTTCGTGGCTGGGACTGCTGTAATTTTTTTTAATGTTCTTCCCCACGTGTCTCCCCCACTCCCTTCCCACCCCATCCCCATGAATGGCCAGGGGCACCAAACTTACAGGGGAGCTGAACAAGCATTAGCGAGGCCGAGCGAGAAAGCAGAGGGGTGGATTTCCTCATCCTTCCTTTATCATCCAAACTTTGGAGGAGGTGTAAGTAGGGAAGGGAATCTGAAGTGGGAATTAGTGGGGTGATTCTGTGGTTCTGTGATGTGGGACAATGAAGATTTTTCTGGTCTTCACAGTGCCCCTGAGTGTCAATGGCGAAACGTCACAAGGAACCATGTTTTCTGTGAAGGCTGAGAAAGGAAGTTAAGCAGCATTTAGGAAGGAGAAGCCACCCCTTGACTGCTGTACCCATCGTCTCCTGTGGTGATAAGGTCCTTCCACACTTATGCATCTGCCTGGATTACAAATACAAAGAAGTATCGTGTAAACCTGAGTGTTCACCATGGGGAGGAGCAAATACATCAATGCATGCAATGATTATGCAATGATCTGTTTTCTCTCCCCTGACAGTATTATGAGAACCAAGACTGGTGGATGAGAGGACCACCTGCAAACCAGCTTCTCACTATCCACACTCTTTCCTACTTCAATGCAAAAACAGCCAGTAGGAGCTCCTGTCAGACCTCTTCCATCTTACCATAGAATCATGGATTAGTTTGAGTTGGAAAGGACCTTTAAAGGTCATCTAATTTGAGCATCCTGCAATGAGCAGGGACATCTTCAACTACAGCGGGTTGTTCAGATCCCTGTCCAAACTGACCTTGAATGTTTCCAGGGAAGGGGCATCTACTACCTCTCTGGGCAATGTTTTCCAGTGTTTCACCACCCTCATCATAAAAGAAAAATAAAAAAGACAATTTTGCTTATATCTAGTCTGAATCTACTCTCTTTTAGTTTATATCCATTACTCCTTGCCCTATCACTACAGGTCCTACTAAAAAGTCTGTCCTTATCTTTCTTATAAGCTCCTTTTATGCATTGAAAGGTTGCAATAAGGTGTCCCAAGATCCTTCTCTTCTCCAGACTAAACAACCTAACTCTCTCAGACCTGTCTGCATTGTCCTCAGAAAATAATTTTAGAGCTAAGTAGTGAGGAGCAGAAGGAAGCAATCACCCTAAGAAAGAAGAGACAAGGAACAGAATGATCCCAGGAGGCTCTACTCCTTCCTTTCTCTTCTCAAAATGAGAGTCTGTCTCCTCTTTCTTCCTTCTCCTCGCATATAATGCTAAGCCTTAAAAGTGTGTATGTGTATGTGTGGACATCTGTGTGCTTCAGCCTGATCTGATGAGTTGTTGGGCAGAAGACGCGTTTTATAGAAGGGATGTGGTGACACAGAGTTAATTGGAGTTTCCAGGCTTTGTCAGGAGACCAGTTAGACCAAGAATAGTGGGTTTTCAGCTGGGGTGTTTCTGAAGGAAGAAACTCTGAGAGAAAGTGTTTCTCCAAAGGTTCTGTGACCTTTGTACTGCTGTAGCCACAGGGGCCTGTTGCAACTGACCTGCTCAGGAGGAGAGCTCTCCCATTCATCACTGAGCACTGGCCACAACCCAGAAACCTTCAAAACTGTGGAAGGTATCCAAGTCCTGCAGCTATTTCAGAAGCACAAAGCAACCAGCTGTACTAGGTGTTCCCTCTGTGGGTGGTAGGGAAAGGGGAAGAAGAAAACCCACTGGCTCCTCTGCAAACGAGAGCAGAACTGGCTGTTGGAATACAGGTCAGAGGAGGACAGAAGGGAGAGTGACAAAGGCTGTTACAGGGGGAGCAGCAGCAGGAGCTGGTTAAGGGCAGGCAGGTGCAGAAATACAGTGGGCCAGGAGATGGGGACTCAGTCAGGAGAGATGGCAGATATATCTGGTTCCAGAGAATGCTACTGGCAGAAGGAAATAAACACTTGCTTGAATTAGGCCAGGAATCCTCAAATGAAGCATTACCAGTAGAGCCGACAGCGTGTCACATCGTACTTCCTGATCCTAGCCCAGCAAGTATCACTGTGTGTCTTCAAGCCATGGAAAGAGGACTACAGCTAGCCAGCAAGAAGTGCAACCCATGGGCAGTTTGTTAGCACGAGAGACATAATTATCCATTAAAAAATCTGAGCTTTGACAGCAGTCCCTTTCCCAAAAAGGTTTGGAGAGCTCTGTGACATCTCAGATGGAAAGTTTTGGAACATGGGAATTTGCTTCCTGGGCAGTTGAATGCATTGAGAGCTCTCTGGGAGACATCTGGGTCACAGCTGGGAGCCCAGAGAGATGGGGATGGTGGAGTCCCGGGCAGCTCTAGGTCTGAGAGGATGTGAACTGAGGAGAAAAGGGCTGGAGAGAGATGGAAAATACAGCGAGTCTTGCCTGGGACAGAGTAACAGTCAGACACTGCGGTGAGGGATGGGATTCATGCTAAGGGATTCAGGACAGAAAACTGGCCAGTGACACAGCAGAATCCGGTGGTAGGGATGAACAAGGACCACTGACGTGCTGACTACAAAGCACGTGCTTTTGTCCTTGCAGTCCAGCATGTGGGCCTGTGGACTGGAAGCGTGGAGGAAGGAGATAAGTTAATATCAGTCAGGGAGGAGGGACTGCTGTTGAGACCCCAAGTCCAGGTAAGTGCACCATGTCAAAGACACCATAGTTCTGCATGGCCAAGAATGAGCTGTGGAAGTCCTGGTGAGAAGATACATTTCCATCCCCCCCTTACTTTTGGAAGATAATCTCCTGCTACTGATACGGATAGTCAGTCCTCATCCAAGTCAGAGATCTGTGCTGTGAATCTATAAACACCCCTCCTTCGCCAGTGCCCCTGTAAAGGCTTTTCGGGGGTTTATTTCCATCACATTTAAATTATTAAAAACGGTATATTACATTCAAATAGCATGTTATAATCACTCTGAGAACAACTGGCACCTGCTACATCAAAACCTCCCGGTTGTGCATGCCAGAGAAAAGGGAGGGTAACTGCAGGAAATGGGCTCGCAGCCCCTAACTGAGCACATACAGATCTGTGGCTGCTTTGATGTCCTCTCTCACCACAAGGAGGTGCTCTTGCCGTGAGTTTCCTTCTGCATGCGCAGCGGGGCTGAGGGAAGGCAGTCACCCATGTGTGGTTTCTTGTTCCATTTGCTGAGTTTGAGGAAGACACTAAAAGGAAAGAATTGCTCAGTGAGCCAGTTTTGCTGTGAGATATTTCCAGGGACCTGGGTTGGGTCACTCAGGGGTGCTGGGTTTGTGCGGCAATCACGTGGAACAGCAGGCAAGGGAGGAAAGGCATGATACCATTTTCCCCCCCACAAGGATCCAAACCAGCAAAGAATTTGGGTGCCTCCATCTTTTCCTCTCCTTCAGTGGGGCTATGCTCCCTCAGGAGGGTGGGAAAAGGGTGAGGGGGCTCTTTCAGAAATGATGCCTGCACTTCATAGCCCTGCACAGGAGGGCAGGAGCTGAGGAGGAGGCTTGTCCTTCAGCACAGTGTAGCAGGAGGAATCTTCTCATGGGTGAAACACAAGGCTTTTTCCTTTGCGTACACAGGGCATGGCCACAGCAGGTACTCTCATTACCCTGGGCCCTGATAGGATTTATTTTATGTGAGATATTGCTCAGGTAATCTCAAGTGGCCATGAGAGCTTTTTCTGTGTGGGCCTCCACTGAGAGAGTAATGTACTTCAGCCACCTGAGCTGCAAATTGCCCCTGCTTGCTATATTCCCCTTTTGCACCTTCCCACTTCCCCATTCGCACAGCTTCATACCATCTGCCTCTTGCTTTTAGTTCTTGCTTTGCTGGATCTCTTCTCCAAAATTCCTGCCCCTTCCGGTGGCTGCCCCTCTCTCCCCATCTCTGTCCAGATGACATCCTGTCCCTCTAGTGTGTTGACTACACCGCTCAGTTTGGTGTCATCTGCAAACCTGCTGAAGGTGCTTTCGATACCACTGGCTATGTCATTGATGATATATCATTGATGATGATGTCACTGATGAAGATATTAAACAACACTGGTCCCAGTATGGATCCCTGAGGGACACTACTTGGATGTGACCATTCAGCCAATTCTTTATCTACTGGACAGTCCACCCATCAAATCCTTATTTCTTCAACTTAGAAGGATGTTGTGGGGACTGCGTCAAAGGCCTTGCAGAAGTCCAAATAGATGACATCCATTAATAGATAGTTGACCCTTCATACCAGGTCTTTTTCTAATGTGGCCGTACAAAGGGCTTCTCTAGCTTCAATTTACTTTGTCAAGCAAAAGACGGGGAAGAAAAAAAAGTTCCCAGTCCAGACTCACTGAACACAAACTACCTTTACAAGGTAACTCAAAAGCAACTCAATTTGTAAATGGTGTTTACTTAGTCTTAGACCTGTCTTGGTCATGGGCTTTTCTAGAAACCAGCCCTACTGCAGTCAGGGGTAGGCAGCCCCTTCCTAAAACACTGTGTCATAGAGGCTTATCTATTTTCAGACTGTGACTACTGTCAGCCTCTCCAACTTTGGGCAAAATAGCTTGTCAGTTGTCATGCTCCTATTTGGAGAACTGAAACAAGTTCACCTCCTCCACCTTTTTCGCACTATGAACCTGGCTAAGCAGAAGATCATGGCACAGACCTTCAGGCACCAAGTTCTTTGTGATGGCTGGTTCACACTTGCACTTGAGAAGTGCTGAGAAGTTGTTCACAGACTCTAAATCATACTGGTATTTTCTGGCTTGGCCTTATCTGCTTCTCTGTACTTCTGCATGTCACCAGTTGTTCTAATATCAGTTTCCATTCTTACAGACATTTTGTTTTCAGGCAGTGACAATCCCCATCTCACTGATACCACTCCATTAATGATGATAAATACAGATCAGCATCTGACTGTGCATCCCTTCCCACTTAAGTGCAGATGGTTCAACATTTTTCAGCTGCCTATTGTAAAGGGAAGGTAACAGGGACTCGAGATTACATGTGCAAATTCTGAATTATCAAGTGCTTGACTTGGCTCCCTGCCTGCTAACAGTCTACATACCTTATCAGATGTTAGATATACAATGTTTTATAAAAGCAGATCTAATATATATCTTTTCATGGTACATTTTGTTATCTTCTAGGAAGGCTGCATCAGGGAAGTGAAAAGAGCTCACTAGAATACTAAGAAAATCTGCATCTACTCTGTAGTATTAGTCAGGAAGACTAATACTTCCTGAACTACAAAAATAAAATCTTTAATGACTTCAACATTTTTTTTTCCAAAAGTATAAAGCTTCAATCTTGCCACACTTCTGAGTCCAATCAAAACAAAACAAAAAAATCCCTCTGGCTCTTCATTCAAGTTTGTCAGACTCTAAGTGACCCTCCTGTAATCTTTGTAATAGGTTTGGGTGGTTTCTTTTTTCCTGTTGCCTGTTATAATCACCATCTTTCTACTTCTAAAATGGACTCTAGTTCCTTGAATTAGAAAAAGCAGTTGCGAATAGGCTGTTCCAAGTACTCCAGCCTCGTAGCTTCACTTTGCCTGCACATCTGCATCCTGAGTTACTGCTCTGGCTGTCACAGCCTGTGTTGCTCCTCACACTGGACAAAGATTATTTTATTGCAATTGTTTTAAGAAAAAAATCTGTTATTGTCTTTGCTTTAGTGCTGTTTTACCCTGCATTAAAATACCGTCCTTGCATCTTGTAATCCCCACAATATCATGCAAGAAGTGTTACACTCTCTCCTGACATAGTGCAATCATAGAATCATAGAATGGCATGGGTTGGGAGGGACCCCATGGATCATAGAGCTCCAACCCCCCTGCCACAGGCAGGGCCACCAACCTCCAGGCCTGGATCTACACAAGGTTGCCCAGGGCCCCATCCAACCTGGCCTTGAACACTTCCAGGGACGGGGCATCCACTACTTCTCTGGGCAGCCTGTTCCAGCACCTCACCACTCTTTCTGTAAAAAACTTCCCCCTAATATCTAATCTAAACCTTCCTTCCTTTAGCTTTAATCCATTCCCCTTTGTCCTGCCATTATCTACCCTTTTAAAAAGTTGAATCCCCTCCTGCTTATAAGCTCCCTTCAGGTGCTGGAAGGCTGCAATGAGGTCCCCCCGCAGCCTTCTCTTCTCCAGGCTGAACAGGCTCCCTCAGCCTCTCTTTGTAGGGCAGGTGCTCCAGCCCTCTAATCATCCTTGTGGCCCTCCTCTGAACCCTCTCCAACAGTTCCACATCTTTCTTGTATTGGGGGCCCCAGATCTGGACACAGTACTCCAGATGGGGCCTTACAAGGGCAGAGTAGAGAGGGACAATCACCTCCCTGTCCCTGCTGGCCACCCCTCTTCTAATGGAGCCCAGGATCCCATTGGCCTTGCGAGCTGCAAGAGCACACTGCTGGCTCATGTTAAGTTTCTCATCCACCAGAATCCCCAAGTCCTTCTCAGCAGGGCTGCTCTCAAGAAGCTCTTCTCCCACTCTGTATCTATGTCTGGGATTCTTCCGGCCCAGAAGAATCCCTAAACCCAGCCTGAATGGCAGCCCCAACCTCCTGAAGGAGCTACGGAGTTTGTGCAAACCTGTTCTTTGTCTGCCTGACCTGTTCAGCACAGAGAAATATTTGTCATTGGCTTTGTCACTCTCTTTATTCTCTTGAAAGTAGTAAGAAATGTTTATATTTCCTTTGTATTCACACAATTATTTTAAGCCTGTATCGAGAGGTAGAAAAAAGTGCACCCACGCTGTTGGTTTGATATTTTCTTTTGTGGCCACCAAACCAACAGAGTGTTCCAGCTCCAGTTTAAGTCTCTGTGTACAGTCAGGGAGCATCCTGGAAGAAAAAAAACAGTTTGTGGCACAGGAGGCAGAGGGAGCAGCCTTGGAGTGTCGATGTGCAGCAATCTGCCTCATCTATCCATGCTTGATAATATGAGAACTCCTGGTCTAGCCTGGATTCTCCCATTCACACCTCTTGCCTGCACAACCCCAGCCTGAACTAACCACAGCTAGGAAGGATGTGCTGTGGCAGTAGCAATTACCAGATCTAACTCCACTCCTGTGTCAGAAGCACTGAATTTCAGAGGTCTGCTGCTCCTTGTCCCTATTCCCAAGAGCTCTGCAGGCACAGGAGAAGAGATGGATTATTTGTAGGGTGCTGGATGTGAAGAAGAGAGATAGGAGGGGCAAAAAGAGCCAAATCCGGCCCAAATCCAACGTGACATATATGATCACCCCCAGTGCCTTTACTTACCCTGATGTAATGTAGGCCCCTCAATACCCTCTCCTACCCTGTCCTCTTGTTCCTTCCTTCACACATTTAAGATAACTTTGCTTACACCTCTAAGACAGGTATGTCTTGGACCAAGGAATGGACATCTCCATCTCTTTACCTTGTTGAAATAACCCCTATCATCTGCAACATGTTCTTCCTTCAGCCTCCTGCTTTTCCAAGGTGTGTGTTCCTTGATGAGACATGCCCTTGATCTAATCTGGGTTGCTCTTTGCCCAGAAGTTGCTGCAGTCATTGTGGTGTTTTTTAATGTATATGCCACAAGTTTCTCCAGAAGGAGGAAGATGCCAGAACCAGTGCCCAATGTCAGCCCCATGAATGTGGGTATCTTACAGCACAAGTTGATTTTTGTTGCATGAAAAATTCTCCTTGCTTAGTTAGTATTTGACCTAGGATGTACCTATGCTGGCCTTGTTGACAACTCCAGTGGGTGCACCGATGTGCTCTGAAGCTATCAGCTAGCTCTGACCACACTACTGCATTTAACTCTCATCTCCCCTAGGATCCATTTGATGTTACTATGCCCCTTGGGCATAATTAATTTTTATGTGTTCTTTCTTCCTTGCTTTTGTGCTTGCTAGCTTTCCTTGGTTCTTTCTCTCAGTTTTGCCCCTCCTTGCTTCCCCTCCCTGCCTCCCTCCGTCATTCTTGGTTGTTCTCCTATGTCTTCTCTGATTTTGCTTTTTCCTTTATCTCTGCCTCACCTTTTCCACTTGAAATAATGCGAGGGTTGTGTTGTAGTCCTTTCGTGGTACCATCATGCCATGACCACAGAACATGTGTTACTTACCTTAAGGACATTTCCAGATACATTATTGGCTGGGAGAGTGTTGGCATCCACCTGAGTTCACTACAAATCCATATTGTCTGTCTGGGATGCTCAAGCCAGCTCACCTCTCATACAGGTCTAGGTTTCCTCAAGAGAGGATCTGTTTGTTTTTCTCCCGGAACCAAACCGGTTTGTGCACTATGTGAATGAACAGGGGACTAAAGGAGAGGGAGACATAAATACCCTGCACTTTGGAAAGAACGGGAAATGCTCTAAGCTTAGTTTAGTCATATCAACCTGTCTCACTTCTTATGTACTCTCAATAGGAAAAAAACAAACCTCACAGATATCTCATTTTTACATGGAATAGACTTTACGCAGTTTTTAAATGGTGCATTTCCCACTGTGGTGGGTTGACCCAGGCTGGAGGCCACCAAGCTCTTCTATCACTCCCCTTGTTCATTTGGACAGGAGAAAGAAGATATAATGCCAGGCTCACAGGTTGAGATGAGGATGAGGACAAGGAGAGATCATTCAGCAATTAACGTCATGAGCAAAACAGGCTCAACTAGGAAAAAAAAAATCAATCATCTATTTTATTACTCAATCAAAACAGAGTAGGATAATGAGAAATAAACCCAAATCTTAAAACACCTCCCCTCAAGCCCTCCCTTCTTCCCAGATTCAAATTCATTCCCAATTTCTCTACCTCCTCCCCTCAATCAGCACAGGAGGATGGGGAATGGGGGTTGTGATCAGTCCATCACACATTATCTCGGCTGCTCCTTCTTCTTCAAGGGAGATCTCTCCACACTCTTCCACTGCTCCAGTGTCAGGGGTCCTTCTTATGGGAGGCAGTCTTCCATGAACTTCTCCGATGTGAGTCCTTCCCATGAGCTGCAGTTCTTCACAAACTGCCCCAGCATGGGTCCTTTCCATGGGGTGCAGACCTTCAGGAACAGACTGTTTCATCATGTTCCCTCATGGGATCACAAGTCCTGTCAGCAAACCAGCTACAACGTGGACTTCTCCCACCATGAACCGCAGGTCCTGCCAGGAGCCTGCTACAGCATGGGCTTCCCACCAGGTCAAAGCCTCCTTTGGGTCTCCACCTGCTCCACTGTGGGGTCCTCCACCTGCTTCATGTGGTATCTCTACTCCCCATCATCCTCTGTGGGCTGCAGGGGAATCTCTGTTCCAGGTCCTGGAGCATCTCCTCCTTCTCTTTCTTTATTGACCTTGGTGTCTGCAAAGTTTCTCACATCTTCTCAGTCCTTTCTCTGGCAGCAAAAAACTGCAGCTAAGTGTTTTTCCTTCTTAAATATGTTATCACAGAGGCACTACCACCATTGCTGATGGGCTCAGCCTTGGCCAGCGGTGGGTCCATCTTGGAACCACCTAATATTGGCTCTATCAGACATGGAAGCCGCTCCTGCAGGCCCCACTCCCCACTACCCAAACCTTGCCATGTAAACCCAAACACCCATTCAGACAGACTCTTCTGGCTGAAATAAAACCCAAGCCTACCAGAACCAGGAGAATGCAAGTAGTGGAGGTCATCATTGAACTGAATTTGTAGGTAAGGCCCCAAAACAGGGCAGTGAAGAATTCCAAAGGGCAAGCAGGAAAAAACTGTGCTAAGAAGGAAGCATCAAGGAGCTAAGAGCTGAACCAAGTATGGATTAGAGACACAGGTACAGTTTTTGCACTGCTCTCTGTTGGAGTGGGTGACAGTACTGTTGCAGTGCACAGAGGCACCCACTTCAGTGTCTGCAGGGTGTCTGTGGTTTGACCTGCCCACAGATACAGTCCTGATCAAGCTAGCTATATATGTCACCTACCCTTGAGGCAGACAAGATCAGATCTTTCAAGGAAGACCTTTAAATTGATGCTTGATGTCAGCTGAAGTACTGCTGAAACATATTTTTTTGTGGAAAACAATAATGGAAGCATTGAAGGTGACAGGCTGGACCCAGCCCTAGTGCAGGAACTGAGACACTGTGCTGGACTGTGAGGCAGAGAGTTCTCCTCTGATGTGGCCCAAAATCTAAAGACAGAAACTGAGTTTAAAGGGGGTGGGCTCTCAGCCATTTGTGACCAAAAGGCAGGCATCTGATAAACTTTAAGAGTGGATATTGAGTGTGGTTAAGGTCAGGTTAGACGTGTGTGTCATGGTTTTCAATCAGTTTGCACTAAAAAATCTCATTCTCTTCTCCTTCCTTTTGCCCCTCTATTGTAGTTTTGTGTGGCTGGGTTCTGGTGTAGGCAGGGGTGGGGTGTGGGGGTTGCAGAAGTGGCTTCTGCAAGAAGCAGGTAGAAGCCTTCTGCAGTCCCAAGGGAGAAAACACCAGCCAACTCAAGGCTAAAGTCATTGTTGACCGAGGCCAAGCCAATCAGTAATGGTCATAGTGCCTCTGGGAATCACATTTAAGTAGAAAAAAAAATGCTAGCAGCTGCTTCTGCTTTTTGCTACCAGAGAAGGGAGTGAGAAGATGTAAGAAACTGTGAAGACACCAAGGCCAGTGAAGAAGTGGGGGGAGGAGGCGCTCCAGTTGCCGGAGAGAGATTTCCCTGCTGCCCGTGGAAAAGGCCATGGTGAAGCAGGCTGTCCTCCTGCAGCCCATGGATAATGAAGGGGAGCAGAGATCCTGTCCATAGCCCATGGAGGACCCCATGCCAGAGCAGGTGGTGACACCTGAAGGAGGCTGTGATCCTATGGGAAGCCTGCGCCAGAGCAAGCTCCTGGCAGCAAAACCTGCAGCCTGTGGAGAGACCAACCCACACCAGAGCAGGGTTGCTGGGGGACTTGTGACTCTGGGGGACCAGGCTGGAGCAGTCTGTGCCTGAAGATTGGCACCTTGTGGAACGGAGCTGTGCTGAGGCAGTTGATGAGGAGTTGAAGTCCCAGCAGAAAGGGAGAAGTTCATGGAGGACTGTCCTCCACGGGTGGGACCCCACGCTGGAGCAAGGGAAGGGTGTGAGAAATTCCAACCCCCCCCAGTCAAGAAAGAAAACTACTTGTGAGGAAGTGACTGAAACCCCCATTGCCCCATTCCCCGCCCCTCCCTGTGCCACAGTGTGGGGGAAGAAGGGAGCGAAATCATGACTAAAGTGAAGTCTGCTAAGAAGGGAGGGGTGGGGGAGGTGCTTTAAGATCTGGCCACACTTCTCATTAACCAGCTCTGGTCTCACTGCGTGCAGTGTAGTGTAATATATTCGTTTTCTTTCCTTTGTTCTGTGTTGAGTCTGTTTTGCCTGTGACTCTGATTGCAGAATGATCTCTCCCTGTCCTTATCTTGACTCCTAAGCCTCTCAGTATATATTTTCTCCCTTGTCCAGCTAAAAAGTGTGATAGAGCTATAGAACGACTTTGGTAGGCATCTGGCCTCCAGCCAGGGTCAAACCACCACATCCTCCCAAACAGTATCCTAGCTTCTTCTTTGAAAATATTGACCCTGATCATGGAAAGTGAGTGGTGAATATTTGCCACCGGCTCTTCCTAAAGACCATGGGTCATTAGTGACCCTGCCTAGAGCTTTTCTGTGTGGATCTGGTCTGGTAGATTTCTGCCACCCATTGACATCTTTAAGGCTGGGATATCTACCTCTCTTCGTTAGAGGTTCATTAGAGCACATGTCCTCTCCAATAACAGCACTGAACCTATAGCATAACCACAGGTAACAGCAAATGCAAGAGACTGAGAGGAAGTGGGGGACATCTGTGTCTTTGTGAGGGAAAGAGCCTTGTTTGGCATCACACCTGGTTGAATTTTACCTTCACCTATTTATTCCCAGTCACAGTTCTTCTGGATCTGACATGGTGGTCTCCTGCATACTTCTTTTTTCCCAGCATTGCCTACATCAGAGATCTATCACACAGCAACCAAATACAATTAACTCAAAGGGCAGTGTACAGCCTTCTGGGGCTGTGTGAAGGGGACAGAGGTTAAAAAAAAAACCCAACACACTTCTCTGCCTCACAGATGAAGAGACCACCACAAGTTCCTTCAAATCTGTCCTGCTAATGCCAGCTCTCCCACTAGCAGGAATATTGCTAAAACTTGAGAGACAATGTTTTTCCTCAGTGGATTTAGGAGGTTTCCCAATTAAGACAGTTTGTTAGTGGAGAAAAAAAGGAGCAAGACTTAAGAGTTCAAGTCACTTAGTGGGCTGTGAGGGAGGGGAAAGAATGAAAAGACTCTCTTCTCACCTACATTAACAGCTCCTAGTTTTGGAGTGTATGCATACACCCTGCTGCAAAATTAAGGCAGGAAAAATCGTTCCTTTGAAATGAAACCACTTCCCAAATCAGATGGGTTTTCTGAATCCAGAACTTCCTTTTTCCCCCCTTTCTCTCCTTGGCATTATCTCCAACAAAACCTGGAGCACTATCAGCCTCTCACTGCTCATTTCAGTCTCCTCGAACACAGACGTGTGCTCAGGCTGGATTTTCATTTCAGAAATATCCCAGGGAGCCCCTGCAGCTCACAGCAGTGTTCACCTACAGTTTCCTTTACTGCTGCAAGCTCCTGAGATGTGTTTGGAGGGCCAAAGCAAAGGGCGGAGTTACAGGGCAACCCGCCCCCCACAATGCTGCTACGATCTTGGTCACTGGCTCCAAGTTGTTTCAGTTCTGTGAAGCCTCTGAAGAAGGCAGACTAACAACACTTCTATGAAAAGACATTGTGCTCTTCAGGATGGACTTTTGTCCTGCTGGTAAGCCTTGACTGTCTTTTGTCTTCTTTAGCATGAGGGCTTTGCACTCAGTTTGACAGGGCAAAGCAAACCCTAAAATCCCAGGAGCCAGAGTGGATGCTGCAGCTTGTGGTTGGAGGAATGAGATGGTGGAATGCACTGGTGGTGCAGTTAAGTGCTTGTCAGCCTTGAGCACTAGGAATTATTTTCTTTTTACTTGCTTTCCTGTAAAAAAAACCCCTCCTTTCACACTAGAACTTTTCCAGCTGATTTGAATGGCCTTTGTGCTTAGAGTGCCTGTTACTGTGATGCTTTGTACTGGTGATCCTGAGCTGAGCTGGGAACTGACTCAGGGGTATCAAGGATATATGTGACATATGGGATGAGCACTACAGGCTCTGGCTTCTCTTCATGCAGCTCTGGAGATGGTTTACCTTCGTGGAGCCCCTCATGCAGTCAGCTATTCCAGTACAGCATGCTTGCAAGGGTTTTGGTACTGGGACTTCTCTTGCTTGTGTCCATGTGAAAGATAAATGACTGTATTAGGGTTCTACCACTCCAGGTGACCTGCAGGTGGGCCTGCCTGATTTGAAATTATCTCAAAAGGCAGATGTGGGTGTGGGGAAATAAACCACATCTGAGGAACTGAGAGAGAGATCTCAGGTTTTATTTCCTAGTCTGGCAGGTGGTGGATGAAACGGTTGGGATTCAGTAGGGAAAGGCATACTGCCAGACAGAACATTTCAAGCCCCTGGCTGAGGAAGCTGTGAGTGTCTGTGCAGAGGCAGCAGACAGAGTTGAGCGGGAACAGGCTGAACAAGGGCCAGGAAGAGAACAGATCATCTTGCAGTGGCCCTGCTGCATCTGACTGTCCTCGCGGGCTTTTGCATGTAGGATGTGGAGCACTGAGTGAAGGGGAAAAGGAGTGCCCAGTTTCAACAGCTGTTCTGTGCTTCTTAGCTCCTAGGTGGGTCACCAAGGAAAGGGCATGCTCAAACCACACGCTGGCCTTGCTTGTCTGGGAAATTGGTGGCACCTGTGGGAGCTGAGCTCTTGCCAGCATTTGGCTGTGGGATGATGGTGAAGGCATGTTGGTGAAGGGAGGTGTCTTCAGATCACTCATCCCTCAGCACCTGGAAGCAGCTCTGTAGAAAGCTTCTGCAGGACAAACTAAGCAGGAAGAGGGGTTTTACCTCGTGTTTCGCTACTTATTTTGATGATGTGATGACTCTGGATGTGCTGATGTTAGGCTCTCACGACCGATAGTCTGACAAAGTCATTCACTGATGTTTTGTGTTACTGAGCTAATTATGTCTTAAAAGTTATGCACTGAGGTGGCACAATGAGATCCTGCTCAGGGATAATGTGGCTTTGCTCAGAGCCCAGAGACAGGCTATGCCTGAAGGAATATGCTGGTTCTGTCTGATGTCTTTGCTCAGTCCCAGCCTGTCACTTCACAGCTGGGTGGGAAAATGAGTTTGTTTGATGCTGGTCTACCTTGAGAGCCAAGGCTGCCACCAGATGCAGTTTTCCAGTAGGCTTTAGAGCACTGGATGTGCTTAAAGTTGCATGTTTGTGGCATGATTTTCCTGAAGGTCAGAGGTATACATATGTATTTTCCTGGAGTTGCTCCTACCTGGAGACACAGTGGTCCTGCAGCTGAGACCTAGGTCTGTGGGAAGGGATCTCCCTGCAGCAGATGTCCTCTTCCACCTTCCTTCAGGACCCTCTGGTGACTCTCTGGGTAAGGCCACAGAGCCTGTATGCTAAATCCTTGAGCTGTGTGTGTGAGACATGGGAGAGCAGACTGGTACCCTGGTATCATGTGCTAGAATGGGTGGGGTGAGGCTCACAGGCAAAAGTGGCTGGAAATTACCCTGATTGCTTTGTCTTGTGGGATAAGTGAACGAGGACATCACATAAACTCTTCTTCACACATTTTCCCCCATAGCTGCAATGTGCAAATTAAACCTATGTGAGTTCCATGTTGAATTTCTTCTGACACAAGCTGGAAGAGAACTGTGGAGTGGCTGCAGGAAGGAGACAGATCGAGCTGGAGGGAATTGAGGAACTAGAAGGCTCTCTGTTATCTGCCTGGTATCTGGCTGGGGAAGTGGTGGTCTGTTCTGGAGGTGACACAGCAGCCATAACAAAAACCAAAAGGAATTTCAGGTGAAATTCTTCCACCAGACAGCCTCATCCCAGGTAGAAAGTTCCCATCAGGCTGCTTTACTTCTGTGTTACTATGGGTGGAGGTGCCCAAACCCTTCAGTAGCTACACTCAGAAGCCTACATTGCCTTGCAAATGTGCCAGCTGAACCTCTGCTGTCATACTGTGGGTGGGCAGCACGTGGATGGTACGCAACAGTGCTACAGACATGGTCATTCTTCATAACCTTTCCCTGTTGTTGCTGCACTCCATCCTTCCAGCTCTCCTGGGTAGTCACTTCATACTTGTTTCTGTGCTCCAAAAGCCTCCCTTGGCAACTGGAAGGCTTTGCACATCCCTTTGCAATGGGAAATTAGACCTGCAAACACAGTACTCTTTCCTGGCTACATGAGTGCCCACACTTTTGGGTAACTCCAGCTTGCTGTCCAGATGGGGAGGTTGAGGACTTAAGTCATCACAACTGAAGTCTGTGTTCTATTTTGAGTGACAGCACTGAAAATACAAGCCCGGGTAATTCATGAAGAACTGGCAGGTCTTTATAGCTAGGTCTGCCCTGAGAGTGGGGAAACAACCTCAAGAGTAGGTGTAAACCCCAAAAATGTGATGCTGATGTGTTTTCCTTTCAGCATTTGGCCTGAAAATAAATTCCACACAGCAGCTTTATGTCATCTTTGGAGAGAATGAAAAGTCAGGGTTTTATGTTGTCTGTCCGCATGGGAAGATTTCAGCTCTGGTTTGTCTGACAGCATCCCCCTGAAACCTGTGGGTGTTTTCATGAGGTGTTCTTCATCAGGGTGAAATTTCCCCCTGTGCAGAGAACCCTGACCAGGGCTGTGCTTCATCTGTGTCCTGACCTAGACCTAGAGGGAAGTGGAACTTGGTGATGCTGAAGACTCTGGGGAGGCTGAAGCCATTCCTTAGTCCCCCAGTGCAGGGACCAATTCCCTCTGCCATTGCAAGCATCTGGAGCAAGCCAGGCAGTGCTTCACTCAGAGGGTCCTTGTCCTGGCAGCTCTGCTCTTTCTCAGTGCAGAGAGGGATGGAAAGGCAAAGCAGCCTGCTCTCTTTATCTCATCTGCTGCTTGTCCAGCTGCCTCTGCTGTCTTCTGTGCTGTTCTGTGGATGGTTCCCCAAACAAACACTGTGTGTTCACTTCCCCTAACTGTAGACCCCAATGTGTGCAATGACGTTGACGAATGGCCTCAATACAGCCTTCAGCAGAGGCCTTCTGTTTTTAAGGGCATGTAGTGACAGGATGAGGGCCAATGGTTTTAAACTAGACCAGGGTAGGTTTAGATTAGGCATTAGGAAGAAGTTCTTTACTATCAGGGTGGTGAGACACTGGAACAGGTTGCCCAGAGAGGTGGTGGATGTGCCATCCCTGGACACATTCAAGGTCAGACTTGATAAAGCTCTGAGCAATCTGATCTAGTGAAGATGTCCCTGCTTACTGCAGGGGGTTGGACTAGGTGACCTTTAAAGGCCCCTTCCAACCTAACGCATTCTATGTTAGGGAATCAGAGTAATGTGCAGGCACTGACCTCAGTATTATTTTCCCAGGCAATCAGGGACTTAAACTGTTTAGGAAACTTAGGAAACCTTAGAAGGACAGCCTCTGCAGCCCAATCTAAATTGCTCTGAATCCATCCTTTTTTTTTTCTTACAATGTTACCGTTTCCTGTTTTTTTATCCCTTGATTCCCTCTCCTTCTCTATGACTCTTATGCCATGACTCCCTTGCCCTCCCCACACTCAAAGTCCTTCCCACACTTATTCTGACAAACTGGATGGGTAAATCCCTTGGGAGTTGGGTTTTCAGATGTTCGAGAGGAAGGAGGACCGAGTTATTTACAGTCTCAGTGGGGGTCATGGGGGGTGAGATGGGTGTCCTCTGGGAGCCTCACATCTCTTTCAGATGCTTCAGACTGCTTCAGTGAACACAGAACAACTGAAGCAAAGCAGCCAGCCACACCACAGGCTTTGCTGATGGGGTGAGGAGAGGGGTAGATTCCTCAGGTATGTCCTGCTTCTGTGCTTTTGTGGAAAAGGGTCTTAGTGGTAATCTGACAAGGAATCATCCCTTGTTCAAAATTACCAGCCCCTGTAGGGGTGAGAGAGAGAAAGCTGAGGAGATGGAGAGTCTGGCCTCTTCTTCTGACAGGAGACATACAGCAAGCTGAAAGACACAGGCACCACTCGTAAGCTCAGGGCTGACATTCAAGGGGAAGTCAGCAGCCTGCCTAACAAGCATCAAAGTCACTGTATGTGGGTTTTTGTTGTTTCTTTTGGTTTGGTTGGTTTTTGTTTGCTTGCTTGCATGCTTGCTTGTTTGTTTTCCCCTCCCACACAGACGTGGCTGTTGCAAGCTGCTGGATGCCACAGGTTTTCTTCCCATCTTGACTGGCTTCAGCAATCAGTCAGCTTCTTTCAGCTTTCCACCAGAGGTGCTTGCAGAGCTGTAAGAAGTGGGTGCTTCCTAGCCTTGGCTTCATACCTTGCCCATTGCTTTCCTCCTGGAGGCTCAGCAGCCTCTCCCCATGGAATGCAGTGCTTGAAAACAGCAGGAGGAGTTATAGGAGAGAGGCTACAGCCTGAGAAAAGTCACAGGACAGACTTAACACATGGAAATCCAACCAGCCAGGAGGATGGGGGAAAGATTAGGATTAGGGAAGGCAGGTCTCTGTGAGCTGTTGTGGCTGTGACAGCAAAGAAGCATATGGGCTCTGAGATGACTGCCCTTGTCCTCTTTTCCTTCTGTCTGTCTTGGCTGGTTCCTTCCCCTTTCTCCCCTTCATATTTATAGCAGTTGTTCTGCATGTGAGATCCACACTGAGATAATTTCCAAGGCAGCTGGCACCACTTCCCCTTTTTCCAGGAAGACAGGAGGCCCCGGGGGATTTTGGTGTATGAAACAGTGGAGCAGGGCATCCAGTGACCTGTTGTGGCTTCCTGGGGAAGCTTTGTCTCGCAGTGTTTAGGTGCAGCAAGGACCCTGTCTGCAAGTTCTGCAGTGATCTCTCAGGAGCTCCAGTGCTCTCAGGCTTGTGTAAACCCCATTTTTCTCCCCAGGCTCACCATCTGCTTTGCCTCTCTAGGACTGCAGCCTCGTCTTTCTTTCTGAAAGAGTGTGCTTCACCTGGATTATATTTAGCATAAAGACTGTCACCCAGTTCTACATCTTTTCTGAATCATGTTGTGGTTGCCTTGGCTCTGCTGGTATCTGTTTAACTTCCTGTTACAAGGAAGCCTACCCATATTTCTGCATTGTCTGTAGTCCATGACACAAAAGCCTCCCACAGATGCTTCTTCTTCAGCAAGGCTTTCATCCCACCCCAGATCCTGCCCTCAGACTTAAAAAACCTCCATTCTCTTAAGCCATTTCTGACCAGCTGTGGTGGATCAATCCATGAAGCCAGTGGCTCTTCATGGGAGGCTTGGATGCAGATGAAGTATTTAGGTCACAGCTTTTCAGTACAAAAAGAGGACTGACATAAAAACCACCAAAGAGCGTTTGGTAAGACCTCTTCATTGTGTTCATGGTGAGCAAAATCAGTTGAGTTGGCAGGGTGCATTGCTGCAGGGTTAGATCAGAGGGCTATCAGCACAGCAGCTGGCTGCTAGGAGGCATATATGGGTCTGTGCGGCTCACTCGGGACTGAGAACCACTTGCAGGGCAAAGCTGAGGTGCCTTGACTGCAATGGCAAGGAACACAGATGCTGAAACACAGAAAAAGAATTGCTGTTAAATGAGGATAGGTGCTCAGTGTTATGCTCACAGGCATCTTCATACTTCCAGGGTCAACTGACTTGAGTGAGGCTGAAGAGGCTGAAATTGAGACAATCAAGAAGCACAGACAGGAGCTGTTGGAGGACATTAAGGTAAGGACCATCCTCTTCCTCCTGTATGCCTAGCTTTCTCAAAACTGTCTTCACTAAGGAATGTCTACACATAACACTCCAGGCCACGAAGAAGTGCTCGTGCACAGGAGGCATTTGCTCTGTAACAATCCAACTTGAATTCGGAACTGAAATTCTGCTTTGGCATATCCACCGCCGGTGTACAGCCCACCTGTGGTACTCCCTGCTGCAGGAGGCACCAACAACCCCACTGGGACATTTGTGAAAGGCTGGTCAGCCAAGCTGGGATTGCATATGTAGGATTAAGGAAATGAATATGACTTTACTAAGTCATACTGACAGGGGCCTGGCTCAGCATTTATGATTATTTTTAATTACTGATCACCTAAGTACTGATCACGTATCAGTCCTAGTTACCTGCTGCATCCCCTGTGATTATCAGACTTTTGTTTGTGGACCTCTAACACGTTGTCTGTGAAGGATCCTGTCTCTTTAGAGAGGTGTGATGGCAGGACCTTCCACAGAAGTTTCCGTGGTTGAACTTGTTTTTCTTCTTTTCATTTAGCAGACCCAAACATTTCTCTGCTGACTCCTAAAATGTTTTAAAGTGATAGATTCAGAATCAGTCAGTAATATCACATTGCAGTCATGCACAGTGCTGTACATTTGCTATCCTGTTCTGCCTCCACCACCATGGAATGTGGTCTCCTATTTGAGAGCTTATTGCACTGAATGATTGGACTCAGAGTGATTTTCCCAGAATATGAAGATGTCCAGATGCCCAGAGAATAGGTGCAATATTTCCTTGCATAGAGCAAAGGACTACGCCAAACTACTTATTACTTCTCAGGCTTCCAGACTTACCATCTCTGCTGCAAATCAGAATGGTGCCTTGACCCTTCTTGCAAAACAGGCTATGAATGTGTGTGCATCTGGTTTGCTTGTGTGTGGTTCTTACCACTTCAGTTTTCAGAATAGGCAGCAGGTAGCATAGGAAGCATGATATTTGAACAATAATATTGTGGGTTTTATCCACTGTGGACAGAGAAAAGCTGCTGGACAACACAGGCCTGTTCTCTAAATCCCAAAGCTATTAACCAATGGGGTATGCATTGCCCGACGGAGCAGGGTGAGTTTAGGTGAAAGAGTACCTAGAATTAGAGACATTCTTTCAGATTAATTTCTTCAGAAAGTGGCCAGCAATACCCTTTAACACAAAGACTTGGAGGTCTCTCTTGTGGGGGGAGACGGAGGAGGGGTGAGGATAGGTCTAGACTTGCCAGTTACGCTGCCAAAAGACAGCAGTCAATAACATAACAAAACTTAAATTAATTTGAAATTCAGGAGCAAGGATCACAACTTTGTTACATTTATGCAATACCTAAAGTTTAGTGAGGAATACTCCCAGCTCTGGAGTCTGATGAAGAACAACAGCATGAAGCCCAGAGAAAACTTGAATTCCATGAGCTCTTATAAATTATGGGATACTGGAGAACTTCAGTTTCTCTATCTGTGTGCGTACAACAGCCATATCCTCACATCTTGTTGAGGCAAGATCTGTCCTAAAACTGCCCTTCTTTGCCTGCCTATTCTGGATTGCATGGGGAAGAATTTGAGTGATTCCTGGAAGAGAGCTGTGATGCACTCGGGCTCTAAGGAAGAATATAACTGCAGGATGGAAGCAATGTAACTGCAGGATGGAAGCAAGGAGATACAGACATCTTTGTTTCCTTGGTAACGCAGAATATCCAGCCAAGGAGGACATGGTCTGTCATGGGCCTAATGGAAACTGAATTCTACAATCGATTTTTTTAAATTTGGCAGTGGTCACTCTTCTTTTACTCCTCTTCTTCACCTAAAGACAGGTATCTTACCAATGGTATTTGAATGATAGGTAGATTAAAACTCTGTGTGGCACCATGTGGCCACTTCAGGTCCACGTTCACCTCACAGTTCCTGGTTCCACTTCCCCTCAGAGCAAGGCTATGCAAAGTAAACGCTAGAAGGAAATGGGCATGATGGAAGGAGTCTCACATCTGGCATTGTTTGAGGAACTGAAATCAACACTGGGGTGAGTTTTCTGACATTCTCCACACTGGCTAAGCTTGACTTTCCAGCCTTGATTTACAACAGACATGAGAACATTGTCCTGTCCCTCTCTCCCATCATTTTTATCTGGCATCTGGAAGGGTCACCCCAGAGCAGTGCCCATTTTATAGACATCCTTGTCTGGTCATGACCATCTGACCAGTCCTTTTTGAATGACTGGGGGAAAAAGTAAGACATGCTCTATATGCATCTGCTGGTTTGTCCTCCATTGCTTTCATCCTCCTGATACTTCTTTTGCAGAAACTGAAGGAAGAGATTGCTGAAGTGTTTGCAGAGATTGAGTGCTTCCAAAATGCAGAGGAGAGGCAAGAAGCTGACAGTAATCCTGGGGAGCAGAGCAGGCAAGTGGGACAAGATAGCTATTCCTTTGTTTACAAAATTTTTCTCTTGATGTTGAGAAAACAGAAACACTGATAGGATTTGGATCACAAAAGGACGGGGAAATGAGGCCATGAGTCCCTTTCTCTCCTCTGAGATTTCTCTTTATTCCTGGATAGTCACACACTTGTCCTTGTTATATCTGATTTACCCTGTGAGTGAATTGAAACATGGCCCTTTATTCTAAGTTTGACCTTCCTTCTTTGTGTTTGCAGCAAACTATCACAGAGGGATAAACTTCTGTCCTTGGGTCGAAAGAAATTCAACATAGACCCTGCAAAGGTAGGATTTCCACATTCCACCTATGAGGAGAAAGCTGTGAGGAAAAGCTTCTGTTGGTTACTGGTCAATGTGTCAAAAGAACTATGGCATGGGACTGTTGGGCTGGTTTCCTACCTCACTAAGGCTGCAGTCCGTAGCACCTCCCACCCTGTCCCTGAATAAGGTCTTCTGATGTGATCAGTTTGTGTTGCCTCCTCTCACCATATGCCTATAGGCTGCCTCATCAGATGCAATCCAAAACTAAAAGAAATAAAGGGAGGATGGCTTAGCATTGCCAATGTGTTAAGAGAGATATATCTTCAGTGTAATTCTTCTTGTCTGTGAGAGGCTAAAAATTGGCCATAGTGTGATGAAAAGGATGAAGTAAGAAAACATGAGAAGTTTTGAGTGTGTGTTATATTCCTTGGTTCATTCACAACAGAAGAGGACAAGCTGCCTCTGTCATTTTGAAAGTAATTTTGGTTTTGGTAATACTGGTTGGAATTTTGAGTGAATCCACGTTTTCCACTTCTGACCAATGGGGTCCAGAATCCATAGCCTTCAGCCCTCTGCAGAAGGCTCAAAAATAGCCATGATTAAATAGACAAGATGTGAGAGAGATAGTTTCCTTTTCCTGTCTCCTCGCTAGAACATTTCTTCAGGCCTGAAAACCACAGGCTGCTAAACCACCACAACTAGTATCTTGGGTAGATGCATACCAGTGACAACTTTTCACACCTCCTCCTCTGCCCTGCTGAGACCTTCAAGACGCTTTCCCCAGTGTCCACACCACAGCTGGAGTGCTTGCCAGTCCCATGGACATCCTCCTGACAGTGGGAGCTGTCTCAGAGCAATGATATCAGCAATCACAGCCTATTCAAGAGCAGGTCTCATTTTGCCTTTCTGCCTGCCTTTGGTTCGAGGCCCCAGAGACAAATCCATGACACTGTGCCATGCTGTGAAGAAATACCTGACCTAGTTCTGACCCCAAACCAGTTTAGCTTTATTAGTTCAGTGCCAATCAGCCTGGTCAAAGTGTTATGCTATATGCCTATATTATGCAGATATCTGTTTATTGCTTCCTTTTTGCTACGTGCCATAGGCTGAGAGGTGCTGCAATGCCAGGGACTTTCTTTGCCCCTCCATGCTAAGGTTGCTTCATCCCTGCGATGCTGATAATTTAAATGATTTTTCAGTCTCCAAGTTCTCAGGACAAGTTCCTGAGTCTAGAGGAGGTAAATGTGAGGAATCTAGCTTAAAAAAAACCCCAACCTTTTGGGAGGAACATTTTCTTCTGGAAGATGGAGCCCCATCAGCACTGCAATGCTTTGCAAAATTAAATTGATCTTACCGAAATTCCATCTGGGGAAAAAGAAAGTAAAATAGTGTGGAAAAATCTCACAAGCATTTCGATTTCTTCTTTTGTAGCTGCTTTTCTTTGGGGTGCTTTAGAAATAGTTTCTTATATATTACACGGCAAAGTGAATTGATTCTGCTTTAGTAGAACATTTTGATGGATCTAAAACAATTTTCATTCCTTTATTGTATTTTCTGAGGAAAATTGCAGTGTGGTCTGGAGAGTTGCAATGGGTTTAGATATTGTTAAGCATCTGAACAAAACCTCAACTTTATGTGACTTTGAAAATTGTTAAATTCCCTGTAAAATAGGATGTTGACTCTTTGCATAGCCTAACTCAGACCCTCTGTATTCCTTTAAAAAAATATTCCAGCTTTACTGGCTGGAGAGGGTGGAGCTGAGAAGATTGCAGACTTCTCCATTCTGTGAGGTAGAAGAAAATTTAGGAAAAAATAATTCTAAGTTGCGTCAAGCCCACGTTTTTGTCAGGGCACCTTTTGTATTATGTTTTCTTTTAAACAAACACTTTTCATTCAGAAAAAATAAATTTAGGTACAGAAATGTAAGATATTTTGATTGCAAATGTTGAAATGAACTGTTTTGACTTGGCCTGTCTGGACTTTAAACATGCATTGCCTTTTTTGTTTGCTTCGGTTTCCATCCCAGTGAAACATTTATCTGAATCTAGGGATGAAATGGAAATGGAATGGGGCTGGGGAATAACAGTGGAGGCAGGGAAGGCTGATATCAAGTGTTGGGGTCCTAATTTCTCATCAGCCTACAGAGCTATCTTACTTCACAGTCTTTCTTCCCTTCCCCCAGGGGATCCAGTACCTGATTGAACATGAGGTATTGTCCTCAGACCTGCAGGAGATTGCCAAATTCCTCCACAAGGGTGAAGGCCTGAACAAGACAGCCATTGGGGATTACCTGGGTGGGAGGTGAGCAACCCAGGCAGGATGAGAAGGCACTTTGGAGACCCTGTCCTGCTTGACCCCTCTCAGCTACCATTTTGGATGACCCCTGGCAGGGGTCTTGGCACCTCAATCATGTGCCAAGACTGAACGTAGCTCAAACTGCATTGGGCTGAGTGGGCAGCACACCCCAAGGGGGTCTTTGGCATGTAGATAAGGCTGGCTGTATGGGATACCTCTCCTCCTGACTGTAATGGGGTCGGTCTTGCCAGACAAGAGCGCACATCTTGGCTTCTTATCAGAGGGGAAGTGGACGCTGAGACGGAGCCAGGTGCATGTTGTCACACTAAGGGGCATCCAAACTGAGCAGGATCAAAGCTCTCTTCTGACCTTTTCCCTCTATCATCTCCTAGGGATTCCATAAACATTCAGATCCTCCAAGCCTTTGTGGAATGTCACCAGTTTGCTAACCTCAACCTGGTGCAGGCACTGAGGTGAGTGAGGGTGTAGAACACAGGGTATGGAGCAGGAGGCTGCTCAGCCACTTGGACTTACCAACCAGGAAGTCTGTGAAGCCCTCTGGGCTGACATGGGGCTTCTCAAGACCCTGCTGCACATGTTGGCTTCACTGTTGCTCTGTGAGGTGTTAACACTTTTTCCTGGGGGAACTCATTCATGGCCCCTTGACTGTACTGGCCATATACAGAGAAGATGGAGAAATAAAGATGGGCCATCATGGCTTCAATATTTGGAGGGATGGGGCAAGTTATTTTTTGCACCAGGAAGCATGTCTGTCCTCAGTGCCCACTATGTCAGTGACAAAGTGACTCTTTGAGCATCTTGTTTTCTTATGCACCAGCCTTCTGGAAGGACAGTTTCTCTTGAGGTGTCGCCTACCTGGCAGGCCACTCATTAGGGAAGAGGAGCCATGAGTTCCAGGATGCCTAGCTCTGCTCCCTCTTAGTGTGTTTGAGGCTGATGAGTCCAGGCAATTTCTAGGCAGAGGAGGAGACCTCCTGCTTCATGCAGCATGTTGTCTCCCCAGTGTGATGGGATCACTTCTTTTATTTTCATGGTGTCCCATGGGTTGAGGGAAGGGATGTGTCCCTTGTACACAATCTGACTCTCTGGCACGCTGTTCCTGACAGACAGTTCCTGTGGAGCTTCCGGCTGCCCGGAGAAGCACAGAAGATTGACCGGATGATGGAGGCCTTTGCCAACTGGTACTGCAAGTGTAACCCAGGAGTATTCCACTCCACAGGTAGTTATGGGGAGAAAGCAGGCTGTAAAACTGAGCTGTGCTGCTTGCAAGAGAGAGGAGCCTTCCTTTTCTGTTCATAAAGCATAGAGGGATCACTTGTGTGAAGTGTGGATGTTTCCCCTTAAGGTGAAGCAGGCAGCCCAGTTCCTCTGAAGCTTTTCAATAGGTTGAGGGTGTTCAGTCCTCCATTTGCTACTGTGCTCCACTCCATCTCCATGGACAAGAGACTTGAGAAGTGCTCCCAGCCCCACATGAGGTGTGCCTCATTGCAGCAAGGATAGCACTGACAGACATGGGTCTGTAGAAGATTTCTTGCTGGTAGAGCCATTATTGGAGCAGATCTACCCAACTTGTCCCATTACCCTGAGGGAATGGAATCGCCTCCATGATCAATGATCAGCTCTGTCCCTCTTACTCCTAGCAAAGGGGACGTTTCCCTTTTCCTCCTGTTGCTGAGAGGATGATGCTGTTCTCCAGTGACTGAAAGCCAAGCCACTTGTTAGGGTGTGGGCTGACCTGCCCTCTAAGACAAGTGTCACCCACCCTGGTTTTCTTTCTCATTGACAGATACCTGCTATATACTTTCCTTCTCTGTCATCATGCTTAACACCAGCCTGCACAACCCCAATGTGAAAGATAAACCGCCCTTTGAAAGGTTTGTATCCATCAACAGAGGCATTGACAATGGAGGTGACCTGCCAGAAGAGCTCTTAAAGGTAAGAAGACTTCCCATTTTCTCATCAGTCCCTCTATTCTCTCTGGTTTGGGGTCCAGTGAAAAGCAAAGGTCCACAGGTCTCAGTGTAATACAGGCCTACTGACCTTCTGCTGTACAAGGGGAAGGGCTGCATGAAGAAAGAAGGCAGAAAAGGGGAAACAGAGAGATGAACCTAGGAGGGTTGTGTACAAGCTTTGTCAGAAGTCTGTCTGTCTTTCTCTCTCTTTCCCTCTCACTTTCCCCCACCAATGCTTTTGGGCAGAATCTGTTTGAGAGCATCAAGAACGAACCTTTCTCAATACCAGAGGATGATGGGAACGACCTCACTCATACTTTCTTCAACCCGAGCCGTGAGGGCTGGCTCCTGAAACTAGGTAAGGGGGTGGATGCCCCTACTTCCTCTAAATTCCATTCCTCCCTGCCACCCACCACGAATCTACCCCAGGAACCCACCAGCATCTCTGCTGCCTTTCCCTCTGGTCTGGTGGGGTGAGGCTGACACCTGCTGTTGAAACCAGCCGCCTGCTCACTCCTCCCAGCCGGCTTCTGCAGGCTTCTATCTGCTCAAAAGGGGACTTAGAAAGATATCCCTCCCCTCTCCCCATTCCCAGTCTCGTCAGAGAAAAATTGGCTCCCTGCGTGTGTGTGTGCACGTCCACCACACAGCATCACAGCAGTGGTGAGCACCACGGTTGCCTCCTTGGGGCTGACCTACGGGGAGAGCTGGGAGGGTATGCCTGTGAGTGCATGTCTGGGGCTTGGTGGGGGGCAGGGGGGCTGGCAGAGTGTGTGACTAATGGCTTTTGAACCTCACTGACTTTAGGAGGACGTGTGAAAACTTGGAAGCGCCGCTGGTTCATTCTGACTGATAACTGCCTGTACTACTTTGAATATACCACGGTAAAAGCTTAACACATGGGTGGGAAGCTGTCCGGGGGGGTTATGAGCTACAGAGGGGCCAGGGAGGAGCAAAGGGTAGGGGAAAACTCTTCCCCTTGACCCTGGGCTCACAGACTGAACTCAGACTTCCCTTTTCTCCTGTGCTGTTTCCCCACCTCTGGCCTTGAGGAGAGAGGCTGGACACTGCAGCTATTCCTGTGATCTCCTGTTAACTAAGCTCCTCATCATGTAAATGTAGAGGGCATCCCCAGGCATACTGCTGTGCCCCACAAAGGCACATGTCTGGGGAATCAGAGAGGCTGTAAATAGTGGCAGAGCTGTGTGGAGCATGTTGGGTCCTAATTCATGTTTCCTTGCCTTTAGGACAAAGAGCCTCTTGGCATTATCCCCCTGGAGAACCTGTCAGTCCGGAAGGTGGATGATCCCAAAAAGCCAGTAAGTCTCTATTGCTCAGTGCTCTGCCAACCAGGCTGTCAGGTGGTCAGAGGGAAGAGAGGGTGTGCACACCCTATTCTTACCGTGCTGCTCAGGGGGAAGGTGTTGTTCCAAACTACCTTGTCCACTTGTCTAAATGTGCTTGTGTTTTACCAGGGAAGATGTGATGTGAATGGAGACCTATCCTTTGGGTGGCTGCACTGTACGTGTGCGGGAGGGGGCAGAGGTGAATGCATGCAGCTGACTCTGGAGATCTGGGTTCAGTTTCTCTCCCTGGATCTCCATAATGACTTACAGCACATGTAGACTATACAGTTGTGTGGCATTAGAAAACTTGCCCAGAAAGTGGCATTCGTTGTACGTCTATGGATGTGGAGAGCACACTGTGATGTGACTTGACTCTGAGACAAGTGCCTTCTGCCTGTATGGTGGCAGGCAGAAGACAGAATGCTGCCCTTAAAAGGGAAAGAGATCTTCAGGAGTGGAGTAGAGAGTGACAGAACCCAAAAGGTGTTTTCTGATGACTGTAGATGCTCTATTCCTCCATAATGCCTGTTTTAGTGCCCAGCCCTTCACTGGAGAGGAGTGTTTACCTACAAGGGGTGGCCTAAGGGAATTCCCTTAGGGAATTTTTGGGTGGGGAAAGAAAGGGTCTGTTGCATTTCAGAGACAGAATGCTCTCCTCTCCTTGAGAAGCTTTCTGAGCCTGTTATCCATGGTTGAAGGCAGCATAGTTTCCTTGGTCCACCCTGTCCTCCCCTACTGCTCCATTTTATTCCCTTTCTGACAGAACTGCTTTGAGCTCTTCAATCCCAACTGCAAAGGGCAGAAAATCAAAGCCTGCAAAACAGATGGGGATGGGAAGGTAGTTGAAGGCAAGCATCAGTCCTACAAGATCTCAGCAGCCACACCAGCAGAACGTGATGAATGGATTGAGGCAATACGGTGAGGAGATCAGAACTGGAGGCCTGAGCTTGCCTTTGTTCAGCACGAGGGACAAATGGCCATGCAGTTTTTTTGGCTGCCAGAGCTTGAAAACGGGGGTGGAATGAAATGTTTGCAGTCTAGCAACTGTGGTACCTCTTGACTTCAAAGAGTTTCAAGGTCCCTTCTGGAAAATCTCTAGCCACAGTGAAATCCTCTGCTGTGGGTCTGCAGATCTCCAGTCATGCATACAGTGAGTGGTCTCTCTGTGCAAGTCCAGTTAGGTTGTCTATGCCACTGTCCAGCGTCAAATCTCTTACTTTTGCTCTCATTTCCTCTTATTTCCAGGACCAGCATCACACAGGATCCTTTCTATGATCTGGTCTCTGCTCGTAAGAAAAAGATTGCCAGCAAAAACTGAACCCTGACCTGGTCACCAGCAGCATGAAGATGTAGTTGCTGGACAGCTTCCCTCTCATGCTGGGCTCTTCCAGTGAAGAAATTTGGGAGCATTGGTTCCCTCTGCCTCCCACTTGGCAGGAAGATGACTGACAGACAACTTGCCAGATTTCCTTCTTTCCTTTTCAAACTGAAGGCGGAGGCACAGGGTGCAGTCCACTGAAGACTGTCGGAACCATGGACATAGCTTTTCCCATGTCATGTAAGACTCATGTAGAGGCTCAACAGCCTCTGGCTTTTGGGTTCTCTGGCATGTAGGACTGAAAGGAGACAACAATATCTCCATCCCCTCCCACCATCAAACCAGGTCTGGGTAGGAAACATGTAGGTGCTCTTGGAGCACCAAAGCATGGTCCAGTCAGTTGCAGAGCAGAAAAACACCAGTGGTTTCTCCCATGAACAGAGGCGTAATGGTTGTGGAGAAGAGGCCGCTGATATTTAAGAACCTCACTGTGATACTAGAGGGCAAGGGAAGATAAGAAGCCCTCTGTTCAGAAGAAAGCCCTGTCTATCTCTCCCTATAGCCATGAATCCTGGGAAGTCCCTGCTCTATGGTTGTCATAGGCTTTAGAAAGCTAAAGATGTCAGATGGGGAGATCGGTAACTGACTGTAGAAAGGCTGTGGGACCAGGGAGATGGATCAGGGTCTTCTGTCTCTGTTTTGAGACTTGGGGACCACCACAGTCTCCCTAGAGAAGAAACCCAAACACTAGGTCTCCTCCTGGGTGATGGCATCCCACAAAGGTTGCTTCCTTGTGCCACCCCAGAGGCCTGTGCTTTGTATCCGAAGGCCTGCAGCCGGAAGGCATGAACAGCCAGAGGTGCACACACAGCACACACACAGAGGCTTTCCCAGCTCCACACACTGCTTTCAGCTGGAGCCTGAGGTTTTTTGTCTCTTGTGTAAAGAAAGAACCAAAAGTGCTTGAAACAAGCCCAAAACTCGGGGTAGCATGATCATTTTATGATAAAGGGGG
>VZTU01019574.1:111584-127506 GCA_013400835.1 Zapornia atra | reverse complement strand
GGGGGAGTGAGGGAGGAGTGGCTAACGGGGCAGGAGTAGAGGGGCAGGGAGCTGTAACGCCGGGAACTGGGCACACAGCACAGGAGCGCGTACCGGAGCCTCGCTGGAGACAGTTACACCCGCAGGGTTAAAGGATTTAATAAATTATTGCTATTTCATCGGTTGCCTTTTGGGTGTCTTCCTGTAAAGACGGTTCTCCTGCCATCGTGTTTCCTGCAGAGGGCTCTATCCGCCAGGCAATCCGCAGCAGCGCCAGCCCATTACTCATTCGGGTTATTTTTGCCCGAGCCACAGGAATGTTGAATTAATTCCGAGAGGCAGGGAGTGTACCTCGGAGTTGAAGCACGCGCTCACCCCGCAGAAGGAACGTGAAGGCTTTCTTCTGCTCGCGCCTGCAAATGTCTCCGGCGTTGACTCTCCTTGTCACTGATGTGATGCGGAGTGAGTTTCCTGCCTGCTCCTCTACAGCACATGTGCTCGCACACACATTCACTCCAGCTCTGGGGTCCGTGTGGGGAGGTGGGAGGAGAAGTCAGGATATAGCCCCTTATCTCGGCAATACCGACAATATATGTAAAAGAAATACAAAGATCGGCTTGGTTGGTGAAAGATGTCCCAGAGCCTAGGATTTGGGTAAGAAATGTCTGTTCTAGTGCCTCTCAGGCTTATGCTCTGTGTCACAAAAGCCATCAAAATGTAGACTATCTTCTACCCACTGCCTCATCTCGGGTGAGAGAATCCAGGCTGAGCCCTCCCTAGGGTTTACTTGGATCATTCCTGTGACAACAGGGTCTATCCAAGCTCTTCCCAGTCCTTCCTCATCCCAAATCCTCGCAGGTTTTCTCTTCAGGCTGCCTATGTCCTCTCCCTTCCTTCGTCCCCCAGATACCCACACACTGCAGAGCAGGGGCAGCGGGGAGAAGGACAGCTTGTGAGGGGCAAAACAATGCACAGAATCAGGCAACAGTGTAATTTCCACCCATCAAAGTAACCACAAGACTCAGAGGGAGATGGACCAGGTTTCTTCTCTCCTAGAGACTGAGGTAAGGTGAGAAACAGTTAAGTTTGACTTTGTTTCCTTTCCTTGGCTCCAGCACAGAAAATTAATTTCCAAACTCCTTGCTGTACCATGCCCTAGTCTCCTCAGTGCCATGAATAGGGTGATCCCTGACGTTGCCCACCAGCAATGTGCACGCTCTGAGCAGTACTCCTGGCCTGACGCCTTCGGAATGCCGGTGCATTTGGTATTGGCCAGGGTGTCTCAGGACCATCCCTGGGGAAGGCGCTGCTGGCCACCGTCGCATCTTCCCTTTGCTGAGGGCAACTGCAGCACCACACGCATGAATGCAGACACGTAGACACACACAGAGCCCTTCAGGTACTAAATCTGACAGATTGCTATCTGGTGGATGTGTTCCTCTTTCTCATTATAAGCAGCGTTTGTGGCTCACACAGAAGACTGACATTTATTCCCTGCCTGCCTAAGGACTCCTGTGCACAACCAGTAATTCGTTCTCATAATGAATGTCCATCTATTCTAATAAAAGGGCTGGGAGGAGAACACTGCAGATGTGTAGAATAAACCGCATCCTGCCTCCTCCCCCTTTCTTCCCTTCCTCCTGTCCCGTTTATCAGCTCCTTTTTGGAAGGCTAACACATTTTAAAAAGGCTTTCTAGAAATTGTTTGCAGCAACAGAGATGGAGCAGCTGTGAGGAGAGCCAGCAGTCTCATTCAGTACAGCTTAGGTATCCAGCAAAGGGCAGGGAAAAACCTCTGGGAGGTGGAATGGAAGGACTGTATGAACGGAGACGGACTGGGCTGAATTATGGATTCAGAGCCGATCAAAGGGCTAGACTTGAGCCTGTCTTTTTCAGTGGGTGAATGCCCTTGGTGATGGGAGCTCACATGCAAATGGAAGCCCGTAGGAAAGCAAGACTTTGCAAGCAAGTTGGCCAGAAGAGGTTCACAGCGGTGGGGTGAGAGGACCCATTAGAGATATGGTCTGTTCCTGGCAGCCTTTCAACTAACTCTGTGTTACGCCATGTGAGCCCTCACCCCTCCACAGCAGTGCAGGGATTGCCACCAAGAGGGGTCAAGAGGTTTACCAGCTTGTCCCATAAACCTGGAGGAACAGAAGGCTGTTACAAGGACCTCAGAGGGATGGGAGCCAATCTTCACACCCCCTGGGATCAGTCACTTGTATGGAAAGGAGCACAGCCCTGCTGTATTTGAGCTGGCTTGAATGGGCCACAGAAGCAGTTCTTCCTGCCTCCCATCCGTTATGTTTGGTGTCTGGAAAACAACTTGCTAGCTGGGGGTGGAGGGCTCCTTGCTGTACTTCCTCCCTCTTAAAACTTCCTTTGAAAATGTGTTTCACACAGAAAGACCAGAGCACAAAGCTAAAGGGCAGGGTGACTCTCAAAGGCCCCGTGCCCTCTCTGCTGTGACTTGTTCTGGCTCCTTTCTATTTCCAGCCCGATGGAGGGCCAGTCTGGGTGCCTAGAGGAAGCCCAGGTGGATTGGGGTTGAGACCTGACCAGGGTTTCTTGGAGTGTCATTGCTATCACATCTGCAGTGGATCTGCTCTAAGTGCCTGTGACAAGGGCGTGCAGCAATCTCATCTTGCCACGCCATTTCCAATCCTGCTGCTCCTCGGCGATGAAGATGAATGTGGCCTGTCCGGGTTACCACGCTCCTCTGTGTGTGTGTGAGCCTGTATACAGACATCAGTTTGCTCCTGAAGGCTGATGCGATTGAGCTAACTGCAAGGAGGCCGTGTATGGTGGGCCAGACAGAGGGGACTACAGGGAAAGAGTTGGGGAGGGTGGAGGACTCTGGGTCTTGTGTGGGTAGTTGATGAAGAAGGGCTTGCAGTGACAAGAACACGGCTTTCGCCTCCACTGCAGAGCAGGGGCAGCATGAGTGTCAGGAACAAGGTTATGACATCCCTTGAATAGCCTGCAACCTTTGCTGCAGCCACTGTGTCACACCACCAAGGAGCTCTCTGTAGCTCAACAGCTGTCCTCTTTCCGTGCTGCCACTAGACCTCCCAGCCCAACACTTCAGGGACAGAGTGGGGATGGTGGAAGGTGACCATCACATCTGGGCCCTCAAGGGCACAACATGTTCAGGGAAAAGACCATATTCCCTACTACCTCAGCATGTCTTTGCTCCTTTACCCCGCTGAACAAGTGGCGTTACGTGTCCCTGGTCTGTGTGACACAGGTATAGATGTGTGTGAGCATGCTCTTTCCTACATACAGTGACACATACCCTAGCACATCTATGCACACACAGGCAGTCACACAGTCCACATACACCCGATCCCAGGGCTTTTCCTTGCACTTTCCTTGCAGAAGGGCTCTGGAAAAATAGCCTGTGAGGGAAGAACAGAGCTCACAAGGGCAGTCCTTGTGGCACTGGACAGCAAGCAGCATGTGGGGAGAGGGAGGCTGGACAGACTGCAGTGAGGTCTGCAGAAACTCCTGCCCCATGGGGTCTACACTGCCCTTCACCTGGGACAGAATCTGAGGAAGGACTGTAGTGTCTACTTTAAGGGACATTGCAAGGTGAGGTATTTAACAGTCTTGTCTTCCTTCTGAGTACTAGGATGACCTTAAGGCACCTACAGAAAAGACATTTTTGGCTGCCTCTTTAACTATGGTGGGTAGCAACAAGGTTCCTGGGGTTGGCTGAAGAGGTGGTGATTTGTGCAATTAATGTCTAATCAGTTCTATGAATATTTATTACTAGTCAGCAAGCTCCTGAGTGACAGTGTAGCCCCATCTGATTGGAATAACATTCACAGCTAAACCAGAACCTCATTTGGGGTTCACAGACCTCCAACTGGGACAAAACCCCTCAAATTCATAACCATCCCAATGCACACAGGAGGCACAGGAACCACTGGAAAATGTTACAGAATCCTCTTTTGGAGAGGAAAAACTGAGGTTTTAAAATTGGCAGGGGAGAGACACCTTGAAATAGTCTGATACATTAACAAACTTAACTCATGGCTGAGTTTGAGCTTGTTCTTTGGTTTTGTTGGGTTGGATTTTTTTCATTTGTGCTTTCTCATTTATCTTCTATTGCAACATGGGAGAGCAAACAGAAGGGAGAAAAATATAAACTCCTGCAACTGTTTGAAGAGTCATATAATAGTCAGGAATTTCTTGGGATTTGTAATTGACCCTTCCTCCAACATGGGATGAAGTGTACAGAAAGCTAGCATTTTATTTCCTCAAGAAATACTGCCAGTGTGACTTTCTGTCATCATCAGAATTGGGATGCTTCTCAATTTTGCCTGTATGTATTATGCTCCTTTCCAGAATCACCCATTCCCCCCGCTCCTCCCAAGTTTTAACCCTTTTGCCTCTGTCCCTCCTGTCTCTTTCCCACGGTGCTTTCTGCCCTCTGTGCTTTGCTCACCCCTCTCCACCATCCTCTCACCTTCAACAGATCCCCCTTTCCCACAGGAGCGATGCTGCCTCTCCTGCTCCCCGGACAGGCTCCACTGAGGGAGCTCGGCCTGCCTTGGCGGAGCTCTGGGAAAACCCCCTATTATCAGTGGAAAGTGAGTTGCTAAACCTGAGCCAAAGTCCTCAGCTCCTGCTGCTCACCTGCAGCTTGGGTTTGTGCTGGAAGCACTGCCAAAAGCCTGTTATTACCTAAATGAAAAAGATACACAGCCCTCCCTGAGAAGGGAGAGACACGGATAACAGTGATTTGCCCATTGCCCGCTGCCTTCTGACTGGGAAAAACACCCCAGATTCCAGCAGGGCTGCCAGGGACAGCCTTCAGTGGAGGGAGAAGGACAGACAGCTCTGCACTACGACGGACACATTTTCCCTTTCTGCAGACAGGATCTGCAGCTTCTGGTGGCAGGGGGAGAGAAGATCCTCCGAATTTGCACCGCAGATACCCCCTTCCTCTCATGTGATTATGCTTGGGTTTGAGCCAATGCAGGACTGGGAAAATACAAAAATGGGAGCCAATAATAGACCCAGAATAAACAACAAGGTGTCAGAGGAGGGAAGAGAAGGGAGGGTTGGCAAGTCTGAAATCATTATCACACTGCACAAGGGCTCTGTTCTGCAGAGCTGCTTTGCTTGCTGCAGCCCTCGACTTTCCTCGGCAGCTGCGCAACTGTGTTCCAGAGCTGAGATTTCGATGTTCAGGAGGTAATGGGCTGCTTGGCCCCCTTCCCCAGAAGCTCTTCAGCTGGAAATTCTGTTTCACACACAGAAGGTAGGGGGACTTCAGGGGAGACAGTGGGAACAGACAGGCAGAGCAAACAGCACAGAGCCACGTTCTGCAAGGAAGAAGTTCAATCAGAGGTTCCTGGAAACCCCATCCGGCCCCAAAGCCCAGACATGCACAGCTTCACCTCACAGGGCTTGGTGCCCATACAGTGACACCTTTACTCTGATACAGTTAAAATGCATGTCTGTCATGGTAGCCAACCTGTTGGTGTGTGTAGACAACCAGTAGTCAACTAGTGGTAGATAATGAGTGGTCAAGTAGTGTCCCTGTCTAGGGTCAACTTCATTAATGACATAGATAATGGGAGTGAGTGTACCCTCAGCAAGTCTGTGGATGATAGCAAGCTGAACCTGGACGTGTTCCTATGTGACCTACTCTAGGTGATCCTGCTCTGGGAGGGGGTGGACTAGGAGATTTTTTTGAGGTCCCTTCCAACTCCTAAAATTCTGTGATTCTGTAATTCTGTAAGTGGTGTATTCAATACACTAGTAGGAAGGGATGACATCCAGGGGACCTTGACAGGCTTGAGAAGTGGGACCATCCTGAAGTTCAATAGGGCCAAGTGCAAGGTCTTGTGCCTGCATTGGGACAACTGCCTATATGAATACCGACTGGGTGATGAATGGATTGAGAGCCACACTGCAGAGAAAGACTTGAAGATACTGGTGGGTCAGAAGTTGGACATGAGCCAGCAATGTGAACTTACAGCCCAGAAAATCAGTCATATCCTGGGCTGCATATAAAGCAGTATGGCCAGCAAGTCAAGGGAGGGGATTGTCTCTACTCCACTCCTGTAAGACCCCAACTAGAGTACTGCATCCAGCTCTGGGGTCCTCAGAACAAGACAGACAGGGACCTGTTAGAGTGAGTCCAGACGAGGGCCATGAAAATGATCAGAAGACTGAAGCACCTCTTCTGTGAAGAAAGGCTGAGAGACCTGGGGTTATTTAGTCTGGAGAAGGCTCCAAAGAGACCTTACTGTGGCCTTTCAGTACTTCAATCAAGAGATTGCCATGTCTTGTAGTTACAGGACAAGGGGCAACTATTTTAAATTTCAAGAAGGCAGATTTAGATTGGACATAGGGAAGACATTTTTTTATGGTGAGGGTGGTGAGACATTGCAACTGGTTGCCCAGACAAGTTGTGGATGCCTCATCACTGGAAATGTTCAAGGTCAGACAGGCTGGATCAGCAAACTGATGGAGGGTGTCCCTCCCTGTGGCAGGGGTGTTTGACTAGATGATCTTTGAAGGTCCCTTCCAGCTGAAACCATTCTGTTTCTGTGAACACACACACATACACACAAGTTCCTTTTCCACTAGCATGCCTTCTTACACACAGTTACCATTTGACCACATCTCATCTTTCCCAAGCGAGACCAAAACACCCCAACTTCCCCAAACATAACACTGGACTTTAAAAAGATCACAAGATTTTATGTGAATGTCCAAGGGACACTTGACTAGATATATTCTGAAGACATTTAGTCCCTCTGGAGAAGAGAAAGAAACATGCTTTGGTACGAAAATTAAAATTGAAATTTGACTCCAGGTGCTGGGGCTTCAAGGAACTTATTAAATATTATCATGCTTAGGTCAAAATGGTGAGAGTTTGCATCATTTCCATGCACTCCTTTCATCAGACACCCCTCTCCTGCTTCAAGGCATGCTCTTACACTCAGATGTTTTCCCACATGCTTGCCCTCCTGTGTTCCCCAGCACCTGACCAAAACATCCATGCACCAGATGCAGTTCTGCAGAGTCCTTTGGAATCACACACAGAAATACTCTTTGGTTTTTGGGGTGGGGGTTTTTCTTCGTTTTGGGGAGGGTTTTTGCTTTGTTTTGTTTTTCTTAAGGAAAGGGCAATATGTATCTTGCAAGATGCAGAGTCTCTTCCCAGCTCTCTCATAGACACCTCCATGACTCCCAGCTTTGTTACAGGCTCCTCCATGATACCTCCCCATGCCCATTTCCTGAATTCATCAGGAAAGCAGCTATAGCATGTACTCTGAGGGAAATCAAGAACTCAGAAAGTGTTAGAAAGTGTTCAGCATGCTGCTAAAAGATCCCACATCATTCAGTCTGATTAGGAGAAAACAAGGCTACCACTTTCCTGTCAAATCCCTACACTTGCATAGCCCACAGCCCAACTGCTTCCCAAAGACCTCCAGCCCTTCAGTGGTGGGTTACTGCCCAACTACACTGGTACACTCTGGGCAGCTCTCCTCCATCCAGAGCCAGAGTCATTGGCCTGAGCAGCCAGCATCAAGAGCTGCAGGTGAATCCATGGGGGCTCTGGTAACCCTTAGCAAAGCCACAGGGTCTTTGCTGTGGCAGAGGAATGAAGACCTGTCCTCTAGGCAGTTTTGGGAGCTGCTGCATGTCTCCTCTCCCCTGCCCCGAGCAGGCAGGCTGCTCCTGTGAGCTTGGAATTGCTAAGAGATTGAAAACCTGTTTCTGTGAATTTCAGAGATGCCTGGCAGGGGCAGCTGGAGCAATGAAGGGTTCAGTGTGTTAAACTCACCATAGTAAAGCCGTAATGGGATTTTGCATGCTGCTGCAACCAGAATACCCAAACCAGCTCAGCATCTCGCCTCATCAACATGCTTTCAATACCTTCCTCTTGCTCCAGTCATAGAATCAATCACAGAATCATAGAATTGCCTAGGTTGGAAGAGACCCTTCAGCTCATCAAGTCAAACCATAGCCTAACCCCGCCCAGCCCACCTCTGGATTATGTCCTTAAGGACTTCATTTAAATACCCCCAGGGATGGTGACTCCACCACCTCCCTGGGCAGCCTGTTCCAATGCCTGACAACCCTTTCAGTAAAGAAATTCTTCCTGATATCCAACCTAAGTCTCCCCTGGTGCAATTTTAAGCCATTCCCTCTCGTCCTATTGCTTGGCACCCAAGAGAAGAGACCAACCCCAACATCTCTGCAACCACCTTTCAGGTAGTTGTTGTAGAGAGCGATAAGGTCTCCCCTCTGCCTCCTTTTCTCAAGACTAAAGAGTCCCAGCTCCCTCAGCCGTTCCCCACAGGACTTGTGCTCCAGACCCTTCCCCAGCTTCATCTCCCTCCTCTGGACCTGCTCCAGCATCTCACCATCCTTCGTGTAGTGAGTGGCCCAAAACTGAACTCCGTACTCAAGTCCCTCTCCCCCCACCTGCAGCGTGTGTCCCAGCCCTAAGGCTTCACAAAGATGTATATCCATCTCTACAGAAGGAAGTTGTGCTTTGCTGCTTGGGCCCCTCACGTCCTATAGGCTCTTGGCTGTATCCTCTGCTCCTTTTAGGAACGTGGTAAGCATCATTTATAGGTGCAAATGCTTCAGCTCTGAAGGGGACAGGGCAGAATTGCTCCCGAGGAAGAAGGAGCAAGGAAGTGAGTTTTTGTGGAGGTGGATCAGATGTGTGTGAGAAGGGGGCTTGGAAAGAGGCAGGTCAAATGACAAATGGGGCAGGAAGGAAGGGCATGGAGCAAAACTGGGAGGTGGGATGCTCCAGGGAAAGAGATGGGAATGGCTTGGTTGGGGGAGAATGCCTTCAAAGTGAGGAGGGTGTGGACACAGGTCCCAGGGGAAGGGTACATGGGAAATGGGGCTGAAATAAGGTCTGAACAGGGGATTTCAGTCTGCGGTCAGGAGAGTTCAGGGGGTTGCTTGCACGTTTAGCAGGGATATCTGTACTATTCCCAGACAATAAATTTCTCTCAGAAAAAGCCATTTTGTAACCAGGAAGCTGGGATTTTCTCTACTGGATCTGCCTCTCCTCTGCAAACTATTTAAGAGAGTTCATCTTGTTGAATCCCCTGTGCTGGAAAAAGTGAGGTCGAGTGCCTTCTGAGGGATAGACACTTAGCAAAGCTGTTTCCCCACTGTTGCAGAGACCCTACACCACCACTAGACACCACCTCCCTACACCCAGTTCAGGCTGTAATATACTTAAAAGGAAGAAAACAAGATGAGAAATAAGGGTGGATGTGAGAGTGAACCCTCCTTCTATCTTGCATGGGACTCCAAGGTTGCGTGCTGCCTTGTGCTGCCAAGGTTATGCTGCCCAGAAGGGGTGACGGCAGGGAAGGTCTGGGGCTCCCTCCCAAACCCATGTCCTGGTTAACCCACAACCCCCCAAATCTGTTTCAAAGTCCCCAGGCTTTGCAGCAGGGGGCACATACAAGGGCAAGGGCCTGAGATATCTACGCATCAGGGAGACAAGGTATGGTGGCAGAGCTTGCACAGCGGAGGAGAAGCCTGATTAGTACATCTGTTCCTGCCTTCCTTTCTCAGTGTGTTTTGGATCAGTTCTTCACCTCAGGCACTGCAGTGGTCTCTGCTCCACAAAGCTGATTCTGGGGTGCAGCTCAAGGATTTGGGGAACCTGCTTAGAGCTGGAGTATGTGTCTGCTGGGAGCCCAGGATGGAAAGGAGGAATATGGACAAGATTAGGACTGAAAATTAGCGAGGACAAACAAATGAAGGGAAAAGTGAGAAGAAAGCAGGCAGATCACAGACAGAGGCACCAGGGCAGCCTATGTTCACATTTATTTAGTGGTGCTGCTGTGGACTCCCCCTCTGCCTGATCATTTTACCCTGAACATGTATTGGCCACTCACCAGAGCACAGACTGTGAGGCAGGAGGAAGAGAGGTTTTGACTGCCAGGGTTTTGACTAGGGCCTAACAGCCCCTTCAGATACTCTTTTAAAAGCAAGAAGGATTTTTCATGCCCTTACCTCTTGAGGACCTGAAAGCCAAGACTTCATCTTGAATTAGAAGGCAATAAATTCACCTGTGGAGAGCTGAGCCTCAGACTTCCTGGTGTTTCTGGGGACTAGCTGTTTTGTCTATACTTTCTCCTTATGTTGGGTCTATAAAATGCGACATTATACTCAAATAACTCTTTCACTTCTCCATGGGTTTCCTCATCTACTGAGCTACAAGCCTCACTACCTCTCCAGCCCCCTCAATCCAAAATATAAGCCAGAGTAGAAGTGAAAGAGATGTGATTTAGAGAAGATTTCTCAGTCTCAATAATTTAGTAATTTGGAGTATTTAGAGTGGCCACCTCTGACACGGTAAGCATTAGCAACAAGGAAGATGAGAGACATTTGCATGCACACTGTTCCTTTCTAGCCCAGAGGAAGCCAGGGAGGTACCTGAAGGTTCACCCTTCAGCTGTGAGGAAAACCACTTTGCTTGGGTCACTGATAATTTGACTGGCCAGAGCCCCAGGGTCAATGCTCCCTAACTGGCTGGGTAACAAGAGCATCCATCTCCAGTGCTGTCAGTATGGCAGTCAGCCACTTGGCCAAAAGACGGATCAAATCATAACACAGCCAAGGAAAACCTGTGAGGGTGATGGAATCCAGATCAGTCAGGCCAGGCTGTGGCTGCTTAGCAGTATAAGGACAAAATTCAATTGGTCTTTTCTTTGGCACCCAGGTCTGGGAATGGATAGACCGGTGAATCCTAGTGCTGCTATGAGCAGGAGAGAGTTGGGGCATCATACCTACCCTTTCATCAGCCTTCCCTCCCAGCAAACAAATCAGACACCAGTTGCCAACCCTGCTGCACCAAAAAAAACCCCGCAAACACCACAGACACAAGGGGAGGGCAAAGAAGATTGAGAGCAGTGGATGGAACTAGAAAAGAGAACATTGGTCCATCTCTCCATAAATGCTGGCTTTCCCTCTTTCTTTTATGTACCCCATGGGCAGTGGTCTCCCGTCTGTCCAGTGAGGAAAGGCAGGTGAATCCCTTTCTTTCACCACCTCTCTACAAAAGGTCACCAAGGGCTGGGGAATGGCAAGATCTCATGTGCCAGTGCTCTGCCCCAAAGCAGAGGGGGATGTTGTACTTGACTGAGGATGGTACTGCCACCAGACCATGGAGGAAAGACTCAACCCACAGGGCTCTGCCAGCAGCCAGCCACTCCTGCCATGCTTTCACTTCACTCTCCACAGGGCAGGGGGAGATGGCTCAATATCCAAGCTTCCTCCTTCCCTTTGAGGGGTGGACATATCTCCCTTTGTTCTTCTCAAGGGCAAAGTACCATTGGGCATAGAAGAGGAGAGCAGATCTGCATGGGTATTGGAGAATGGCTTCCCACCTAGAAACAGGCACGCTGTTAGCAAACAGCACTGCACAAGGTTGTCATCATGAGATGCGGAGTCACAGGAGTAAGCTCCCTGACAAAGGGAAAGGGCAACCCCATACTCAGCACGTACAGTCTGCTGGACCTAATTTCTCCCCTGCTCTGGGCTCTGTGTGCCAGGATGAGATGCATCAGGAGAGGTACCATTTTGCTAAATCTTGAAGCTGACACTTTTAATATCCATTAGTGTTGCTACTCTGCCAGAGAGGATTAACTGAGATACGTGGACTATTCCCTCCTTGATGTCTAGCCCCAGCTCCCACCATCCCTCCTTTTGTCTACCCAGCCCAGCCTGACTGCTATTTCCAGTATTGAAAGCATCATTTATCTCAGGTTCAATGCCCCTCCTCAACAAATCTGTTATTGTTGCCTTTCACTCCATTTCTTTTCAAGATTTTTTGTGTCTCAAGGAAAGCATCTCTTCATGCAATGTACATGGACCCAGACCTAGATACATACCTAGCAAAGGACAGGAGGCAAGACTTACTTTCTTCTGCCATCAAGAGATAGATATGAAGCACTAAATGGAGCAAAGGAAGGAGAAAGTTTGAAATACAGATTCTGGCATTCCCTCTTGGCTGCATTGCAGGGGTCAGCAGAATCCTCTGCCAAGATATCTTTTTGAGACACCGTGCAAATGAGTTGTCAAAGCCATCCCTGCCATCCCTTCACTAGCTTGGACTACTGAGCATCCACATACAGGATGGTTGGTGCTCCTCTGCAGGGGATGAACAGAGGTGAGGAGGGTGAGCAGGATTTGCTCTGGATGTCTGTGACAATGTTAGAAGATGGAGCTAGCCCTCCGTGCATTGGTCAAATTCAGCATGTTACTTGACAAATCCAAGTGATGTGAAACAGTTTATACCCATATAAATTAAACTCTACTCTCCTCTGCCTGAACAAGGGGACGTGGCCCTTGTCATTGATTCTCCCTCAAACCAGGCATGAACCTGGTATAGCAGATCTCTGCTTTGCACAAGCCTCAGCCATGCTCAGGAGTGGCCATAGAATTGCAGCATGGACATTGTGAGAGCAGTGCTCAGACTGTCTTGGGTGTGTTTGGTACTGATGTAACCCCAGTGGGCTATGTCAATGGGCCTTTGGAGTCTTCTAGGCACTGGAGAGTCTTTGGGAAAGAAAAGAGAAGGACAAGCAAAAGAAGTGCTTTCTGCAAAGGACTTTCTGGGAAGATGATTTTAAGTGACTCAAGCAAAGAAAGGGAATGATTTTGGGAGCAGTTTAGTTTGTTCTGCACTGTTTGACAATACAGCTGTCAAACATCAGAGACAGGAGGAAGTTTATATAGGAATTCCCATTTTGTCTGTGTGAGTATGAGCACCAATGCATGTGTGTAACCAAGAAATGGAACAGGCTGCTACAGACCCATGTGTCTTCACACCTGGTCATTTTTCTTTACCTCCTAGTCTTGACATCAGGATCCATCTTCTTCCCACCCTGCCCCCGAGGTGCAGAAGAAAAGGAAAAACAAGGCAGTAGTTACTCACTACACATGGCAATCCAAGGCCAGCTCAGTGCACAGTAAGTATTATTTTACCTCAGGGGGAAAGTATGGGAGAACGTTTGTGATCAAATGCTTAATGATGGATACAGGATTCGGTGGGAGCACTTGTATTGTGTACTTATGGTTTTTTTGTGTTGATAAAGAATAAATACCCATATGTTTGCAGTAAAGCAAGTATAAATGTGTTTCTAGTCATCCTGTAATACTGATAGTTTCCTCTCTTATTTTCAGGTGACACAGAAGGTCAGAGAGGCAAATATGTATTTGTTATAGCTAGATAAAAAGACAAATGCCAATTGCCAGGCACCAACAAGAGCAGGACTGCTCAATGAAAAAGGTTAAGTCAGGACCCAGAAGTAATGTAAGCATGGGCAAGGCAGTGACCCCACAGACTGGCATGAAATACCACGCTACCTAAGCAGGGGTAGTGATAGTAACAAGATCTGCTAACAAACTTAGGTAAACCAAGATGATAAATCAGCTCTCAGGTCAATTCAAGAGCAACACAACCACAACAGAACAGAAGATGGTGCCTTGGCCTGAGCTTAAACAGACTTCATGGGCTTAAATAGACTTCATGGGCCTCAACCCTGGGTTGAGGATGTATAAGTAGAAGCCCAGGGTGAGACTGATCAGGTCATTAGCTGACAGAGGTGCCTCCATCTACTCACCCAGTAACTTGGTCTGCTTGTAAAAGCATAGGTGATATATTTTTACCTTTGTTCTGCTCAGGAACAATGTGACAATATCATCTCTCTGCAGGGAGGACATTTTTATTAAGAAATATGCACAAAGAAAAGAAGCCAACAGGTGTTATCAACTTCTGTCTGAGCAGAAGCCTGAAGGGATCACAGGCACAAAAGAATAACAATTGATTGGAAGCTTGAATAAAGGAGGCACCTAGTAACAGCTTTTAAAGACTCTGTCTTTCTATGTAAAAATAATTCTGTAACAAAGCATAGGTGTAAAACACCATTACCTCACACAGAGATCTCTTGGCAGAGCAGATAGTGCATTAGTAGCTCCAACTCAGCCCTGGTACAATAGCAACTCTAGGCTCTCTCTTGTGATGAACCCTAACCCTACTTAGGTAAGGACTTAGCTCAGGTCGACGCTAAAACTCCACCTCTGGCCCACAATCTTCCTCTCAGCATAGATCTCTTGGCAGCACATGTTACGTTCTGGCTTCCCTGATTTAGACCTGTTCCAACCTTACCTCCAGTCCATGCATTTATACCGTCTCTAATGTTTTTTATCTTACAGGATGTAATAGTTTCTCACAGGCAAAGCTTTTAGGCACGGTCTTTAAAGTGCTAAGTTCATCTTGAATCCTCATTTAGTTTTCTTTAAACATCTGAAATTGCAATTTGATGTCTCTGTTTTACCCTGTCTATTGTTTTTCAAGGCAGAATGCAGCTATTTATCTTGGGAGAATGAGACAGTATTTGGAACGTTTCCTGTTAACATAGTGTTCAGGCACCAAGCAGAGAAGTCCATGGGATTGCAAAAAACCTGGAACTGCTTCTTCTGGATACAGATTTGTTCAAGTCCCCTGAGACAGGCCAAAAATTCTCTTCCTCCAATTCACACCAAGGAACAGCAGCTTAAGCGTGAGTCTTGAGAAGGCTGGTGAGTGGTGTAAGGACTGTGGCTACCTGTCCTCTTTGTCCCCCTGTTTTGTTGACAGTACAAAGACTGCTGAGAGACAATCTCATTTGGTCTGGTTGTTCTCTTCCCTCATGCCATCCCTTACAACATCGCTCTTCTGACAGCTTTTGATGGAAGGAGCATGTTGTGGAGTCCTGTTAGATCCCTGTGACGATCCTGGATGGGGTCAGAGGGGGTCACGATGGATCCAGGAGAAAATGGGCAAGAAGGGATTGAGGCCTTCATCTAAGCCAAAGAGTGGCAAAAGCACCAGCCTGCAAGGCCTTTATGGTGGGCATGCCACACAAATCACAGGAAAAGGGAGAACTCTGGAGCCAGGCATACCACTAAGTGCCTAATTATTATATAGGCACCTAAACTCCCGTTGATTGAAAGGGACTGTGAGTGTGAATACTAGAGTCATTTGTCATTCTCTCACTGTGGTTTGTAAAGGCCAGATTAGCACAGAGACAGACAGAATGAATGAATGAATGAAGCAGCTCTGAATTAATCTCCACTTTAGCAACATGTTCTTTTTGTTGTCAAGATGGTTTAGATAGACAGCACCTTGGCACTGACCTCTAAGCTCTACCTGCTGCTACTCCAGGTAGCCCAAGGTTGATTTGCCTTGGGTTTGAAGCAACCACTGTCAATAATATAAACCTCAAGAGGTGACTAACAGGCCTCCTCATGGGATCTTATTTTTTTTCCCAGGCAAACTGTCTGCTCCTTCAGCTTTAAACTCAACCAAGGAATGAGTAATTTTTTCTAATGATTGAAAGAAGCCAGATAAGAGGTAGGTCTTCAAATTAAGAATCCAAGACTTGATTGCAGCTCTTATCATATTTTTCCATTTTTCCCTCTTCTTCCCAACAGAAAATAAATTGCTTCAATAAATTACATCTTTAATCTGCAGAGGGGACCAGCAGGCTGGGCTCTCCTTTTAATATGTTCTATTGCAAGATAATCAACCCCTTCCTCGCACTGCATGGAGCAAACTAATAGATTTTAAACGATTCTGTTATTTGATGATTTTTACTATTATTAATATAAATTGCCTCCACTCACTTTCAATTAGAGCATTTTTATTTTCTAATAAATCCCAATCAGTTTCTCTCAAACTCTACCTAAACATGGGGAGATTAACACACTTTCCATTTAAACAAAGAACCCAGTACACTCACATACCTCACCTTCCTCCATTTCTCATGACTTCCCTTCTTCCAAACTCTTCTTCAATTTTCCCTTCACCTCTCTTAGCAAAACCCTTCCCCTAATGCTTTCTCCTAAATTTAATTCTATTTCCCTGTCTCTGGTGGTGAGGTCAATAAGC
>VZTU01019574.1:19174-97252 GCA_013400835.1 Zapornia atra | reverse complement strand
ATGGGGGGGTGAGGAATGGCGAAGAGGCTGAGGGGAAGGAGGGGCCGAGCGAAGCAGAGCATTGGGGAGAGCAGGCGAGCGCACGTCAGAGCTGCAGGGACTCAGGGACTGTGTCACAACAAGGCTGAAATATAAATGGAAATTCTCACTGAGCCGGATCAATGCCATACTGGTGAATGAAAAAGAGAAGCTGGAGGAGTGAAGGGAAACAATGCAGCCAGGACAGTCCATCCAGCACCTTCCCAGGCACCCTCAGCAGTGTTGTGCCACCCCACCAGTGGAGACTGCTGAGCAGAGGGCTAGGCACTCAGCAGACTGGAGGGGGAGAAGGGCAACAAATCATTAGTTTTCATTAATAAACCAATAAAGAGAATAAACAAAACTACACCTTTTTGTTGTTGTTTGCTTCTTGCCTTTTCCTTGATTTCCTCACCCCCCTTCTTCCCTGATCCCTGCCCAGACAGCTCTGGTACCTGTGGCAATCTGCTAGCCCTCCTTCCTCTAACACCCTTATCCCCAGCCTCTGCCTCATACAGGGTCTGTTTTCTGTACTGGTGTTTCTCCTTAGGGCTTCGGGAATCCATTAAACATGGGTCTTTTACAGCCCCAGGTGTATCTATTCCTTCCCTCCATCTGATCCTAGATGGAGAGGCTTGGCTTGATTAAGTGGTCTGCTCTTGAACTGTAGGTAGTCAGGTTAAAGTGAGAAGGAGGTAGGGTAGTGAAGGGCACGATTGCTTAAACCAAGGGAGCTGTGGTCTCTGCCACTGGACAGGCTGGCCTCTCACTCCCTTAGCTTTTGCTTCTTCATGGTCATGTTTCATTTAATTCTATTTTCTGCTTGACCACAGCTCCACGCACCTACCAGCTCAAGTCCTGCAGTCACCCCTAGCCTCTGACAGACCTGCCTTCATCTACCTCCTTTAGCCATGCTGCCTTCCCCCCCAAAATTTTCCTTTCTCTTTACCTAACACCTTATTTCTTCTCTCACCTCTCTATATGCTGCATTTCATGGCACTGGAGAGAAGCCTTAGAAAAGTCAAGGTGGAACAGTGCAAATTAGCCCCAAGGTCTGCTCTTTCCAACCATCTGGTTTTACCCACTGCTCATTCCCCTGTGTTCCAGGAAGAAAGCTTCCTCCAGAGCGCGGGGGGAAATCTAAGTGCTGAGAGTAGAAGCATTGTCACATCATTGGGTCCTGCAGGCTGAAGACTCCAAGGACTGAGCTGCCAAAATAAAAAGACAGATGGGTGGTTCAGTGGCCTCAATCTGGATCTGCTGTGGCCTCCTAATGACACTGTCCTGATCTTTCCTGTTCACCAGGAGCGAGGTGGTGAGCCTCTGGCTTTGAAAGTGCCAAAGCAAAAGGGATGCCACTCTGGGATAAGTAAGAGCACTTCATTGCAGCACATTTATTCACATTGAGAGTGTTGTGTATTTATGGTGACTGCACAGGGGCTACAGGAATAGAGAAGCAAGCAGAGGTATTTGCATCTAGAATTGTTTTGATTGGAAAAACAAACCCTTTTAAGATTATCAAATCCAACAATTAATGCAGCACCAACAAGTCCACCACTAAATCATGTTCCTAAGCACCACATCAACATGTATTTCAATTACCTCCATGGATGGAGGTATAAATACCTCCTGGGTAGCCTGTTCCAATTCCTGATAGCCCTTTTGGTGAAGAATTTTTTCCTATTATCCAGTCTAAACCTCCTCTGAGGCCATTTCCTCTTCCTGTTGCTCCTCATTTGGGAGAAGAAACCAACACCTACCTGGCTACAACCTTCTTTCAGGTAGTTGCAGAGAGCAATGAGAGCCTCCTTTTATCCAGGATAAACAATCCCATTTCCCTCAGCCACTTCTCATAAGACTTGTGCTCTAGACCCTTCACCAGCTTTGTTGCTCTTCTTTGGACACCCTCCAGCACCTCAGTGTCTTTCGTGTGGTGAGAGGCTCAAAACTGAACACAGTACTCAAGGTGCAGCCTCACCAGTCCTGAGTACAGATCACTTCCCTAGTCCTGCTGGCAACAATTTTTCTGGAGCAAGCCAGGATGCTGTTGGTCTTCTTGGCCACCTGGGCACACTGCCAGCTCATATTCAGCCAGCTGTCAGCCAATACCCCCAGGTCCTTTTCTGCCTGGCAGATTCCCAGCCACTCTTCCCCAAGCCAGTAGCATCGAAAGGGGTTGTTTTGATCCAAGTGGAGGACTTGGCACTCAGCCTTGTTGGACCTCATACAGCTGTCCTTGGCCAACATTTGGACCTGTCTGGGTCACTCTGTAAAGACTTCTTACCCTCAAACAGATCAATGCTCCCACCAAACTTAGTGTCACCTGCAAACTGACTGAGGGTGCACTTGATCCCCTCACCCAGATCATTGATAAAGGTATTAGAGAGAACTAGTCACAGTACTGAGCCCTGGGGAACACAGCTTGTGGCTGGCCACCAACTGGACTTAACTCCATTTATCACAACTCTTTGGGCCCAGCCATCCAGACAGTTTTTTAACCAGCAAAGCATATGCCTGTCAAAGCCATGAGGAGCCAGCCAAAGCATTTGATAGTGGTGAGGCTCACTGTGGTATACCATCAGACCTAGATCCTCTGTCTGACACTAATGCCTGACAGAAGTTCTCCCCAGGGAGCAGGGAGCATCTGAGAGTTCCTGTGTCATTGCCATGACCGCTTTTGTGAGCACCACTGTGTCATGAAACCCAAAGGGCTCCCACTTTGTGTAAACAGCACTGGCTCAGATCTTGCAAGATAGAAGGAAGGAACATACTACATACCCACATTTCCTTAGAGGGAGAGAGCATGAGCCCTGTCAGAGGGTAACCCTGCCAAAGTCTATGAACATGAACCAGGCTCCCTTACTGTCCACATCAGAATCATGCATGCAGGTGAGTTCCTGAGAGGTTCCTGGTGCTCTGTGGAAGGAATGTCACCTGCATGGGGACACCTTAGCACAGTTTGGATGGAGCAGGGTCTGTCCAAATGCTTGCTTCAACTTGGTATACTAGCAGCACTAAAGTGGGGCTCTGGCTAAGCACATTGTGGGCACATTAATTCAAGCCAAAGCCAGCAGTATTCACAAACATGGCCTGCTCTGCATCTCACAATGCAGTCACTCCTCCACATGACTCTCCTGCATACCTTTTCCCCTTGACGTCAAGCTCAAAACCCAGTTTCCCCTGGCAGGGAAAAGCTCAGGAAATGCATTCCAGTTTTCCCATTTGGATCAAAACTGCCCAAGGAAGAGATTTCCCATTTGCCCCAAATCTGTTCAGTATCTTTGTCTCACACACACACAGACACACACACCTCCCCCCCCATCTTCCCATCCCAGTAGGTGAAACAAGAACATCTCCCTTCCCTGCACAGTGCCCTCCCACTCCTCACCCTGCCTGCCATCGGTCCTCAGGAACATCACAGCCAGTTTCTGTGCTCTTGGAGCTGTTTGTTTCTCTCTTGATTTTTCACAAGTGATTATCGGAGTCAGGATTCGTCACCCGCAGAATGAAAGGAAAATGAACCTTCAATCACAGATGCAGATCTACCTGCTGAGAAAGAAGGGGGTGGTGGGGAAGAGAGAGATGGGCCGGGGAAAGGAAAAACAAGAAGAAGGGCATGTGAAACAAGGGGAAGGACACATGAACAAAGCGAGCAAGAGTGAAGACAGGAAACACAGAGACAGGGGCGGGGGCGGAAAGTGAAGATGCCGAGTTGGGGAGGCCAAGTGAGGCAGGGCAACTGAACACAAAAGGGTAAAAGACAGCATGGGGAATGGAGGGGCAGTGTAGGAGAGACCACTATATCTGGAAATGGGGACACGAGATTGCCCCATTCTCCTTTCCATTGCATCTATTACCTGATCAAAACCCACTAATCATGCCTCTTCTGCCTCCCAGCAGGCCTGGTGGCCCTGTGGTGCTGTGAGGTGATGCTGCCTGCCCTTGAGCCTGTGCAGGGGCAACGTAAGCGCTGCGGTCTGGCTCTTCCGCAGTGCCTTGTCCCCATCATGCCCTAAAGCATACCCACACATATTTGCACACAGTTATTCATGTCTCTCAGATGGGAAGATGGTTATCATACATCCTCTTAGTCATCACTTAGCAAAGCTAAACACATTTAGTGCTTAATCTCCACTCATCAGTCAGGCCTTCCTTTGCCCCTCTATCTGCTGCTCTGCCCTGAATCTTCTCCATTTTCTCTCCATTTCAGTTAATAATCTGCCCAGCCAAGCAGAGCCCTCCAGAGAGGGGCCAGCAGCTCCCTGTTGCATGACTTCAGGCTTCTTTAAGGACAAACATATCCCTCTCTATCTCTCTCCCTACTCCACTCCACCCACCTCCTCCAAATAGCAGCTGTGGATATTATTTTGTAATCTTCTCTACCCTTCCCCTCTCTACCTCCCTTGCCTAGTAATTTGCTCCCAGGTCTCTCAAGGGCTATTCTCCTTTAAAGAACCAGTTATTGGTGTCAGATGAAGAGGGGACAATTTTGAGTTCTTGAGAATTATGCATAGAAGTATATGTGCTGCTCTTAAATAAAAAGCTGTGGGTTAGAAAAGTGTGGCAATATGAAGTCCATATACAAACAAAGCTCAAAGACAAAAACTATGAAGTATTCCAATTGTCATTTAAAATTACTTATGGTAAGTATATCTCAGCTGCATGAACCCAAAGATCTTCCAGTATTTGTGATGTCACATGCTTTACAAGGTGTTTATCCATCTATGCCTTCCAGGAACTTCCAGAAATCTGGTGTTAGAGCAGTGTTACCAAACTCCTCCAGCAGCTGAGATTGCAGCTCAGAAGTACCAGAGCCCTGGCAGAGGCTTCCCTATTGATTAACTAGTATCTGCAACACTTGGCCTTCTTGCAGCCTGTATGTGCCCAAAGTGACCTGAGAGGTAGGGGCAGCAGGGTGAGGCAGCTCACTGTACACCTTGCCTCAAAAGCTGCAATGGGAGCAAGGGTATCCCAGAGATATCATAGTGAGAGCTGTGGGAAAAAAATCCACTTATTCATTGTGCTACATTAGCAGTATAACGATTGCCTCAAAGGGCTCCAGCACACAAGCACAGAGAGATGCTCGACTGTACAGTCACATGCACATCCCCACTGGGAAAGCAGGGGGGAATCCAGGACAGGGCTGTGCATGTCTCACATGGATGAATAAAAAAGATGCTGCAGGTTTAATGATTGCCAGGGAGCCTGCATTTGCTCATGGAAAAGGGTGAAGGATCTGACTGGATTTTGAATAAGTTCTGCTACAAACTGATAGAATGTCCTTTCCTAAGGTGGATTTGGCTGCTGCCTTTAAGACCATTCCAGGACACAATTAACCTCCTGTATGCAGCATTAGAGGTCATCACCTACACACAGGCATACACCACTTCTCGAAACAAAGAGGTATGTGAGAGAAGTGCCGTGTTTGAAAGAGGGCTAAAGAAAGGAGTGCAGTCCAATAGAAGAGTGAGTTAACAGACAGGAAGTAAAAAAAAGCACTAAGACCAGCCTGAAGAAAAGTCCTTGGGCAGCAAAAAGCTTGCCTCCTAGTTTTTGACTTATCAAGGCAGCATTTTACACTTCCTTGGGAAATAGGGTGTCCCCAAAGAACTTCCTAAATCCATCATTAATTTGCCTCCTTAAGGGAAAACAAAATACAGGAATTTGAACATCAGTCAATAACTTGAATCAAAAAGATGCAACACATTCTCTCACATAAGTCTAGAGCAAGGATCCTAGAATCACAGAATGGTTTGGGTTGGAGGAGACCTTAAATATCATCCAGTTCCACCCTCACCCCCCCCATCCTGGTCTGGGACACCCTCCACTAGCCCAGGTTGCCCAAAGCCCCATCCAACCTGGCCTGCAACACTTCCAGGGAGGGGACATCCACAGGTTCTCTGGGCAGCCTGTGCCAATGCCTCATCACCCTCATAGAGAAGATTTTTTCCCTCACCTACAATCTATATATACCATCTTTTAGTTCTAAACCATTATCCTTGTCCTATCACAATAGGCACTACTAAAAAGTCTGTTCCTGTCTTTCTTGTTAGCCCCCTTTATCTATTGAAAGGCTGCAATTAGGTGTTCCTGAAGCCTTCTCTTCTCCAGGCTGAAGTGCTCTGATGCCTCTGATCATGTTTGTAGCTCTTCTCTGGACCTGCTCCAACAGCTCCATGTCTTTCTTGTACTGGGCATACCAGATCTGGATTTAGTACTCAGAATGGGATCTCATGAGAGGTGAATAAAGGGGCAGATCACCTCTTGACCTGCTGGTTACACTTCTTTTGGGTACAGTTGTTTTTCTGCGCTGCAAGCACACATTGCCAGATCATGCTGAGCTTACTGTCCACCGACACCGAGTCTTTCTCCTCAGGGCTGCTCTCAATACATTCTCCACCCAGCTTACAGTTGTGCTTCAGATTGCCCCAACCCATGTCCAGGACCTCACCTTGGCTTTGTTGAACTTCATGAGATTCACACAGGCCCACCTCTCAAGCCTGTCACAGTGCCTCTGGATCCTGTAATGTACATCTTCTCACTATACAATACATCTCCCATTAGGTTCACCTCTCCTCAGCACTTAGCCAGCCCCGGGTGGGGTCTCTGTTCTCTCTCTCTCCCCTGCAGCAGCATCACGTGTGTGCACAACAGGTCAGTAACCAGGGAGCAAGGATAGAGCTGCCTACACATCCATCCCTGTCTTTGGACGTGCAGAGGCAAAAGAGAAAAGGAGATGACAGTTGTATTTGGAAAGGATGGGAAGGAACCTACCCAGACCCTTGCCATTTCACTGTACACTGACTTTCCCATCCTCTACCTCCCACTCCACTGCAGCCAGAGGAATGTTTTCCCTGTTGACTTCAGAAGCAGCGGGAGCCAGCCACTAATTAGGATCCAGTATGACAAAGCACAGAGTAGCCTGACACTGCTAGACCACAAGCGCCTGGAGGCAAAGGAGGCAGCGCCTGCCTGAGGATCAGTTTCATTAAGATGAAGAACATCAAACAGCTTTCCCTGAACTGACATCCATCTGTCAAAGGAGCCTGCAAAGAAAGGCAGAGCTGACAGGGGCCCTAAGGAGAATCTCATTAGGATAGTTTTAGAGGGGGTTCTTGATGAGAGAGCTGTGGGGACTATCTTCTCCCTCCTATCAGGAATGGCTTGTGCCTGTCAGTTTGTTGTCTCTCTTCTCAGAGGCTGATGGGGATGGACAGGTAATACTGGTGGGGGTCACGAGCATGGGAACGTGACCACAGAGGAGTCACTGGACTGAGGGAGAAGTAGTGGAGCTGGGCACTGCAGAGCAAGTGCACAGAGGGAAAATTCGAGGTTCACATTTTGGCTCTGAAGCCAGGGAGCCACTCTGAAGAGCAGACTGCTACAGCAAGCACCCTTGGAAGTGCTTGGCTGCCCAAGGGAGGCCTGGTGGGAGTGACAGCAGCATTTCACCTTCTTGTGCACATATGCACTCTATGCAGAATTGAACACAGACAGCTATCTTGCTTTTTGCTCATAGGATTTGGGCACAGCGGTCCCTCCAGACACATCTGCACATCCCCAGAGGGTCATCAGGGTCTCAGCCCAGCTGAATTAACCCACAGCCCAGCCTGGCAGGTAGGGACACGCTTCCTCTCTCATGGGAGCAGTGATGAGGAAAGACCCCTTCACTCCCCGGACAACAGCAACATGAATGTTTAGCTGGACGAGCTATAACCCCAGGGACATGTGGCTCTCTGTGTCTGACCTACAGCCACATGGCTCTAACACAGACCAGTGATTTCTGAAAGGCTTAAAATCAAGCATTTATCTAGCACCATAACTCTCTCCTGAGGCACTCAGGCTGGTAACTGCATTCAGACACTTGCCCTGCAGTACAATGAGAAAGCATGTGCTCACATTCCCCAGCCAGCTCTGATTCACTAATCACAAGCGTTCATTAGTGCCTGCAGGGACATCCTACTTATTAGGAGTGGTCAGCTGGGCATTACACTGTGCTCAAGTGGTTTACCAGTCTTTAGCCTCTAGAATTGACCTTGCAATTTACTGCTACACAAGTCGATGACATCATTCTGTGTCTCTAGAGTATCACGTGGGTGACATCATTGTGTTTTGTTAAAAGCTGCTACTCTCAGTCTCTTGATGTAGAATGAAAACATGATGTTTTCATTTCCTTGGAAAGCTCATGCTGATTGTCTGTCTTCACAGTCATCCTTGGGGCTGCCACACATGACTGCATTGTTTAGCCTAAAGCAAGGGTGGGTGACCTAATGCCCACCTGCAAGACCTCATGTGTCTGGAACATACCACACTTGACATGCCTAAAAGACCTCCACATGGGCAACATGAAAGATGCCCCCGGCACAGGCCAAGGTCTTTGCATATGTCACCACAATCTCAGATCAAATATAGAGCTCACAGACCATATTTCCAAACAGCAGTGAAAGCCACATGATATTCTCACCTTGTGTCATTGCTGTGCAGTGCTAAGATATGTGTGAATGCAACCAGCTATAAGGCATTGGAAAGACCTGCACTGTCCCCAGGAAAGCACAGGCTCATCAGCCCTGCACCAGGACTTTGCAGTGATGACATCACCCAGGCTTTGAAGAGCTCTGACGGATGATGTCACATGGTACCTCTGAAAATCTGCAGTGCTGATGCTGTCCCTGGTTTTAAGGGTTAGCAGAGATGATGTCAGTCAAGGAGTGAGTCAGAGGCCCAAACACTGGTCTTCAGTGCAAGGTCACACACCTGTCTACAGCTTCTCCTCCAGAATATCTCCCACTGGTCCGGTGTGGTATTTGTCAGCACTGAGCAAATGCTTTGAATACCCCAGCACACCAAAACCAGCTCTGGAAGCAGAATCTGACCCTTTAGATCTCTGAGGGCCTGCAGCAGTGGTGCCATCTCCAGACCCTTGCCGGGATGCCTTTCTTCCGACTTTTTCTCTCTTCTGAGGATAGCCTTTTAAAAGTGGAGGGCTGTTTGCATCATTGCTGCTGTCCTTTTGTCATTTCACAATGCATGAGCACTGCAGAAACCCTTATTTTACCACCACACCTCTGTTTGCCTTACCTGTGCAGGGCTTGGAAAGGATCCATCGCTGAGTCCAAGGGGTCTCTGAACACCAGATAGCAGGCAATCCTCTTAACAGAAGCAGCAGGAGCAGGACAGCTGATGTGTTCAGGCCAAGCAGGTGCTAGGGAGGGACATGATCTTGGGACTGAGGGTTTGCTGTGAGACAGGGCTGGGTCTGGCCAGCCGCAGGACCTGGCTGTTATGCACTGGCCATTTGGCTATGTAGAGGAGCCTCCTGCAAGCAAGAGGAAGGCTGTCTGCCTCCTTCTCTGGTTACAAACAGCACAAACACAGAGGCCAAAGGACTGGCTGTATGAGCAGGACTGCAGCTGCTGCCTGTCATGGTATTTAGACTCTCTTTGGCTTCCTAGTGTACATGGAGGGGAAAAGGTTTACTCGCCCATCCCATCCTCCCTTGCTCCCATCCTCACCATCACAGGCCAGGCAGGCATGGCAGGGATGGAGTACAAGCAGCATAACAGAGACAACATGTGTATATACAGGAAGCTGCTGCAACACCCCAGCTCCCCCAGCATCCATTACATGAGTCAGAAGATTGAGCACATGGCGCTTAGGACTCCCCATACCCACCTGAAACATGATAACCCCTGAAACTCCAGATCCTTGACATGACCTCCCAGGCAGAGAGGGGGTTGGAGAGGCTCTGCTTCAGCTCACCCCTCTCCTTCTGCTGCCTCTCATGCTCCCACTCACACGGATGCTGTAGCCATCTTGGGCTCTCTCACACAGTCTGTCTCTCACACACACAAGCTCTAACAGAAACACGAAGTATAGAGGATGCATGTCTCTCACGCATTGTATAGGATCCCTCTCCCTCACAGTGTCTGTTTCTCACACAGTCTCTCTCCCTCACACTCGTGCTTGCATACACCTCTTTCTCTTCTGCCTCTTTCTCTTTCTGGCACTGGTGGGAGTTGCAGGGAACAAGGCTCTGTCTTATTCACTCTGTTCGCAGTATCTCGCTCCCCGCTAGTCGGTACCATTTGTTTTGCTATATTACTACTATTTTCTTTGCTAAGGGCTTGGTTCCCTCTCCTCAAGGAGGAGCTCAAACCGTTATGGCTTAGCAAGAATCATGTCCCAGTTCCTAGGATTGTCCAGATATGCCTCCATTTCCAGGTGCAAAAGTGTTTTGCTTTAGACCCTGCTCTGTTTGGCTGTATTGCCTGTCAGTGATGCTTCCAGCATACGGCAGGTTCCCATTAGCCAACCTGAACACCAGGTGAAAACAAGGGATTGTGGTGGATGAGAAACTTAACATGAGCCAGCAGTGTGCTCTTGCAGCTCGCAAGGCCAATGGGATCCTGGGCTCTATCAGAAGAGGGGTGACCAGCAGGGACAGGGAGGTGATTGTCCCTCTCTACTCTGCCCTCGTGAGGCCCCATCTGGAGTCCTGTGTCCAGATCTGGGGCCCCCAATACAAGAAAGATGTGGAACTGTTGGAGAGGGTTCAGAGGAGCCACAAGGATGATTAGAGGGCTGGAGCACCGGCCCTACAAAGAGAGGCTGAGGGAGCTGGGCTTGTTCAGCCTGGAGAAGAGAAGGCTGCGGGGGGACCTCACTGCAGCCTGCCAGTACCTGAAGGGAGCTTATAAGCAGGAGGGGATTCAACTTTTTAAAAGGATAGATAATGACAGGACAAGGGGGAATGGATTAAAACTAAAGGAAGGAAGGTTTAGATTAGATATTAGGGGGAAGTTTTTTACAGAGAGAGTGGTGAGGTGCTGGAACAGGCTGCCCAGAGAGGTGGTGGATGCCCCGTCCCTGGAAGTGTTCAAGGCCAGGTTGGATGGGGCCCTGGGCAACCTTGTGTAGATCCAGGCCTGGAGGTTGGTGGCCCTGCCTGTGGCAGGGGGGTTGGAGCTCTATGATCCATGGGGTCCCTTCCAACCCAGATCATTCTATGATTCTATGATTCTTTGATTCTATATGGTACTAAAGACCAGCTCTGAAAGACTAACTGTTGAATGGCAGCTGAAGAGCAGCTGATCTTTTTCCTCCTTATTCCAAGTGTGTATTGTCAGAGTGCACACCCATATGCAAATTGATCATCAAACAATTCATTAATCTTCCATTTCCTTTTCTTCCCAGCTCAATCAGTGTAGGGTACATTGTTTTTACAGCTGGGTCTTTGTGAAAATAAGAATTCCTATTTTAACAGCAGTGCTGTTGTAAGTGTGAGGTTTGAAGACTGTAAGAATGGCAAAGTTTGTAGAGAGTAATTGGCTATGATGCAAGGGGAAAGATATGGGCAGGGTGTCAGGTACACAAGCACGTCTGGAGGAGATAAACACAGCAGGCCTTAAGAAGACCTTCTCTATTTTAATTTGATTTGTCCAAAAAAAGATATTTATCTCCCTCTATAGACCTTGTCTCACCAATATTGCTCCAACTTGGCAGGAATCAGAAATTAATCGATTCCTCACAGCAGCATCACTCTAAGACTCTCAGAAGTGCATGTCTCTAAGAAGACAGAGGAATTTCAGATCCACCCTTCTCAGTTGCCATGACCCTTGCCATGAACTGATACAGAATTAGACCTTTCATAGTACCATTTACATTCCTCCAGTTCTCAAGCACTTCTCCCAGTGTTCAAAAATTATTTAGAGTGACCTTGAAATTACATCAGCCAGCTTCCTTAGCACTGCTGTGTGTATCACATCAGAGCCCATGGACTTATGTATGTCCAATTTAAGTATTCTCTGATCCTTTTCCACCAAGATTAAGCTGTTTCATTTTTTTCCCTGCTCTCAAGGGACTGGCATTGCTGAAGGCCAGCCTTACTAGGAAAGGCTAAGCTGAAGAAGGCATTGAATACCTCAAATTTTTCCATGCCCCATCTCACCAGGGCACCTGCCCCATATAGCAGTAGGCCCACATTTTCCCAAGTCCTCCTTTTGCCACTTAAATACTTAAGCATTTTTGTCAGCTTTAAGGTTCTGGACAGTCCTGGGTAACTCACCTGGAGGCTTACTCAGAGATACTCAGTACTGTGTCCCACAGGCGAGTAGTGCAGAGTGTACCTGCCATCTGCTCAAGAGAGGATGTGGAGCTGACTGCAAACAAGGTCATTAGCACATCTAGCATAGACCTACCTCTCCCAGGATCAATCCCAGAGGGATTTTCTGGTCTCAAGACCTCTCTTGGTTCAGAAGGGACTTTAGGTCATAAAGCCATATGTTTCAGTTTGTTCCTTGCCTATTTGCACCAATAAAATTCTGATTCCTTCTGTTCTACCACTCCCCACCCACCGTCCTGTGCCAGCAATTGCTGACATCAGTGTTTTCATCACGAGGCAAATTTTGCTGCTAGAATTCCACTGCCCTGGTACCATGCATCTCACTCTCTCACATTATCTGATGTGCCTGGCCTTGCTGAAAACACCAGTCAAGGTGTTGGCCAGTGTAATTGTGCAGACTCCCAGCCCAAGGCAAGCATGTCTCCAGGGCTGTCCCAACTTCCACAGTTTTATTTTATAAGAAGCCAAACCTAAATGTACTTCTTTCTCCTGTTCATTTGTCTGATTTCTGATGTGTACATTTCATCTCCTTTTCTACCTGAGCATCCCACTTGCCCTTTCAGTCCATGTCAAATAGTTACAAGGCCTGAATTCTATGCAAGCACTTGCTGAGTGCTGGGACAGTCATCGACAGTTCTGAAACCACGAGTCTCACTGCTGCAATGTTGGGAAGCTTCAGATGCAGCTGTTTTCCCATCATGTCTGTCAGATGACCTTAGCATCAGACTAAGAGTTATCTGGGATTTCAGACCACTGCAGCAGCCTTGCTGGGTAGACCTTGGCACGAGGTTGACAGAGGTTAAATAAGATGTGCAAAAATGCAAAAGAATGGATATACAGGATTAGCATGAAGGTCCATCTGTTCCAGCCTCTGACAATGTCTAGGACTGTCTGGCTAGGCAAGAGCAGGGCATGAGCCTTCCCTCTTTTCTTTTCCCTGATACTGGCCATCAGTGGTTTAAAGACTTCCAGAGATTTGGTTGAAACTCTTTGGCAAAAAGTTTCACAAGCTATTTCTGTACTATGACATGATGTTTCCTTGGATTTTTCTCATTTCAAGGATACTTGATGTTCTCACATCACAAGGAATAGTCCATATTTTTTCCATGCTTGCCTTCTTCAGACCATTTGTGATTTTAGGATCCTCATTGGAGGAGAAGATGCAGACAGCTCTGCTTCATGCCAACGTGGCAACTTTTCTGCTGCTGTTCCACAAAATATTTCCTTAACCTTGAAAAGAGGTCATGTTACCTGAGCAGATATATATGCCACTGCCATCTGCCTAGTGGACACCAGGTAATGGTCATACAGAGACCAGAAAACGTGTGCTTTACTCCACTGTGCCTTTTTCTTGCCCAAGAAGCTCGCAATGGAGGAGGAGCTATGAGGTCTGCCCTATCTGGAGGATGAGAAACCCTGACATCATGGCTTTCTGAAGGGAGTGTTTCTGGTAAGAGCCTCCTAAGGAACTTTGATGCAGATCCAAAGAATCTCTTCTGTCCAGATTGTTCCAGGTGGTGTCATCAGAAACTGGGAGAAGGAGCTGACCCATAAGGAAAATCTTTTCCTCTCCATCACCCCACTTCATTTCTAACAACACACGCTCCCCATCATGCACCAGAACAACCCTGCTGCAGCTACAGAGCCTGATCATAGTAGGACCTGACTCCAGAACATCACATCACAAGTTGGCAGCATAGCCACTGCCTTCACATTGCTTGGAGACTCTATGTCCCAGACCATAACATGCAGCTAGGGCTGTGATATCCTGGTAAAGGAGTGAGATCTGGTGCCCTGCAGAGCAAGAGCATACACTCCCAAGGGCACTGATAGGAGGCATGCTCCATTGCTACCACTCTGCCATTGTCCCTTCCCCAAACTCCTGTATGCAGCCTCAGTCTGCTTAAAAGCCCAACACCATCCATGAAGTGCTATCAAGCAGTGACAAAGCAGGTCTTTGAATCTCCACCTTCTATTCTGCTTGATGGATCCCAACAGACATACAGGGAATTATCTGAGGACCCAGATGTAGAGCAGCTGGTTCAGCTAGATTCCAAGATATTTTTCTTTCATCTGGACACCTTGTGTGTCTAACTACTGCACTAAGAGACCTTGATTTTCACCTGAGATCTTCCTACTTACTAGAAATCTTTGGAATTGGGCTTCTGTGAGTGAAGAAAAAAAGTCCCAGCTACCCTATCCATGAACAAGGTGCTAAAAATACTGGAATCACATGGGACGAAGTCTGTGCTTGCTGTACACAGAGATATGGTGTGTTTAATAGATCACTGCAATGCAAAGGACTCAGAGATTCATTGAGATTTTCTTTCTCTGACCACCAAAGCTTCTCTTTGACTGAGCTATTATATATGAGTCAAATTCTTCTTTGCCCTGCTTAGAACTTATGGTGGTGCTGGGTCTGTCCCCTGCTAGTATGAACAATATGTCACTTTGTCATTTCTGAGGTGATGCCCCTGCCCAAATCTATTGGACTTCCTTTGTACTATGGTCTTTGTTAAGAAATTCCAGCCTGTGAGTGATGCCCAGACACTGCAATACATCGTCTCTGGAATCAAGGTGTGGGAGAAGTTGGTTACAGATAGAAGATTCAATGAGGAACTGGGAGAGTCGTGGGTACCTGGCAGGCCTGTATGCCTGATCTCTCACGGACACGCTTTTACAGGGACACTTTGAGAGCTCACCAGGTTCCTAATTCTGATGGTATGGCACTGGAATAACATTGGTCTTCCCCTGCCCTCCCTACCCCATAATTAAAGCCATTTCTGGAAGAGTCATAAAGAGTAATTTGGACAGAGGCATCACCTCAGAAGTGACTGAAGCAAAGAATATCCAATTGCTTGGTGGGCTGAATTTCCCTTTTCCTTTTCTCATTATGAAGGGCTTTTCCTTCACTTTATTCCAGACCCTGTTTAATATAAGTGTACAGTACCATATTTTTTACCTAAAGGTATCTCAGCCCAGAAGGATGAAGCTGTAGGACTGGGGAGAAGGTAGGACAGGGGAGAAAGGGTGTGTATCTGTGTGTGTGTGCTTGTTTTCACTCACTGACTGTAACTCGGCTGCATCCCAGATTCCACCTTCTGCCAACCCCAGAGCAGTTGAGGTTAGCCTCAGTGCAGTGCATGGCTGGCTGAGAATCTTGGTAGGACTTTCAGTGACACACTGGTACAGGAATGCTCAAAGCCCAGTGGTGCACACTTGCTCAGACAAGTTTTGCTTTTCTTCATCCCTTTCTGAGCAATGAGGTGGCTTTTGTTTTTTTGCCTGGTTTGTTGGGGATTTTCCACCCCATATGGACAATGTTTAATTTTTGGTGAACAAAGATAATTTTCACATTCTGTCTCCCTGCGGGAAACCACCTTCTTGCAGGTTTGGATGACTCAAGATGTGAGGATTTATATTAGATATTATATGAGAGAGGAAAATACGTGGACACAGGAGGAGACAGAACAGAGAGAACCAAAAGGAGAAAGGGAAAAAGGAAAACACATGCAAGGTGGTGAATGAAAGCATCAGTGACTTGGTTTGTGGCTGAGATACAGTTAATTTTCTTTCTTGTAGGATGAGAGTGTTGATAACACACTGATGGTTTTAGCTGTTGCTCAGTAGTTGTAGCATCTACACGAAATCAAGGACATCTCAGCTTCTTGTACCCTGCCAGGTGCACAAGAAGCTGGGAGAGCACAGCCAGGACAGCCAACCCAGACTGGCCAAAGGGGTATTCCCTGACATAGTGTCATGCTCCAGATATATCTGGGTAAGCTAGCTGGGAGGCAGATTCCCTGCTCAGAACCAGGCTGGGCATTAGTTTGGGTTTTTTCCTTCTACATGTAGTGAGATACTGCATTTGTGCACCGCTTGTTTTACTATGAATGTTGTTACTATTTATGTTGTTGTTAATAATAATAATATCCTTTTTTATCTATCAAACTGTCTTTATTTCAACCTATGAGGGTTTTTTTATAGGAAAAAACCTATGAGGTTTTTTCAAGGGGATCCTCCAGATCCCCTTGATGTGTGAGCAAATGGCTACTTGGTGTTTAGCTGTCAGCTGGGGCAAAACCATGACAATCAAGAAAGTGAAGGAGCAGAGAGGTGGAGGAAGTCATGATTCCCCATAGAACAGAGATGTGAGGGACACTGAAGGAGACAGAAAACAGAAAAAACAGGAACAGGAAAAAAAAGGGACATATGAAGGAAGTGGTGGGTGGCAATTGTGAGGAAAACACAGTATGCAGGAAAGGAGGAGAGACACAATGGCCTAGGATAAAGCAGAAAAGAGAGAAACTGTGTCCTGTTCTGACAGTGCTTCAGATGGCTGGCTGCCTCTCACAGGTAAGCCCCTAGGCAGAAGAGGCCCAGAGGTCTGGTTGCCATCATGTGTTGCCTCCTTCCATCTGCCATGCTGATTAGACTTGGGACCTCGTGATGTGGAGAGAAAGTGAGGGAGACAAATCTCACCCATTTCCCAAAGAGACTGCATCAAGTAGCAACACTGAAGTCTAAACTTGTCTGTGGAAATGTCCCCTAACATGCTGGAGGGATCACTTCAAGGCCTTCTAGCAACAAGACACGTTTTTTATTCCTCTGAGGGGGCATGGGGGTGTGAAGAGTCTGTGCTGGAAAAGGTGACCTCTTCAAAGCATCCCTACATAGAAACAATTGCAAGCAGGAAGGAGAGCTGCCATCTAAACCTCCTCACAGGCTGGCTAACCTACCTCAGGCAGTTTCACCTTCAGGCACACTGACTGCACAACAGGGCAGGCAGGGAAGAAGTAGTGCCCTCTTCTTCCTTAAGGATCTGAGTGGGGGTCAGGGAGCAAACAGCCCAGCACTGGCAGAGTGGAGGCAGGTACAAGCAGAGAGATTCTGAGATGGCTGGGACAGGAAAACCTGGAGAATCAGCTCTCTCCTGCTCATGCTTCCCCACTGGACTGGTGCCCTCCTTCACTGCTCACTCAGTCACAGGCAGCCTGACCTTCTCAGAGAAGCAGAAAGGCCCCACAATGCCTTCTTACAGAAGCAGGCTATGCATGCCAGAGTTACCACCTGATAGTTGTGGGTGTCTTGCAGAGCCTTGCAGAGGTCACTTGAGTTTGTATGGAAGTTGCCCTAAAATGTTCAACCTTCTAGCTCCTCTGCTTCCTGCAGCAGTGGAAGGAGGAATGAGGACCAGTGAAGGACCTACCACCCAGCTTCCCTTCCAACAACAGACCACAACTCCATAGGAGTTTAAAAGCCCACCACCTTCACCACATCAGTCATTAAACCCAGGACCAGCTCAGGCTGATCTGCCCTTCAGGGCCTCCTTTTACCTGTGTGGTTCTAGAGAGCCACCGCTTTTACTGCAGCAAAAGCCAAACTCCCATCAGCTGGGGCTGAGAACTGACTCTCCCTTCAGTTGCCTTTCCTCCACCATCATGTCCCCACACTGCCCCACTCCAGTCTGTGTCCAACCTTGCTTCTCACTCTTCTGAGCTGCCTGCTCCACACCAGCACCCCCGGTGCTGATAAGGAGCTGAAACACCCCTTTCCTGGCCATCATGCTCAATGCTCCCTTAACTCCTCCCTTCTGCCCCAAAGGCACTGTTTGCTACCATGGCCCTGAAAGGAGGGCACTGTCCTCATGGAGTATGGTAACATAGCCCTGGAAAGCCTCTAATTAACCCTAATTATCTAATTCATGGCTTTATCTTGGCAGCTCCTGCCACTGAGCGCTCAACAGACAGTGTCAAAAATACCAATTATCTCCCTGGCTACCACTTGAGAAGCAGAGAGAAAGAGAAACGGGTGTCACGGGCAGGAAGCCTCCATGGTGGTACAAGACAGAGGCAGAAAATGTATGGCAAACAAATACAGGCCACAGCACTCTCTCCACTTTACCAGGAGGGCATGAGAAGCTGGGATTTGATGTGTCTTCTGGCCCAAAGCCCAATCTGAGCGAAGTCCAGAATGAAACCCCTTTTTCCTCCACACAAGCGGGTATCGCAACACTAAGCAGCCACTTAGCTTTGACTAAAGGCATTCATAAACAACAGGTATGGCTACTTCATCCTTTATAGCTTTAGCCTGCTCAGCCTAGCACCTCCTTATCCTGATGAATCTGCCCTACGACAAAGTTTTCCTTGGCTTGGGTATTTTAGTCAGCGGCATCACTGTGCTGCAGCTCAGGACCTTGGGCCAACAGCGCATGGGTTATTTTCAGCTGTTAGGAATCCCTAGTCACCCCCACCCTTAAATTAATCCCTGGATAGACTCCAGATATTCAAGCAGAGGCAGAAGAGAGTATGAAGGAAATCCTCAGGCATGTGTGAGCAGGTAACAGCAGGCAGCCAGGGCAGTCTTGTGCCTATTTCCTCACAAGTCTGTGGGCAAGCCTGGCTCTTCCTCATGCTCCCTGCCTGGCTCTGCTTCTTCCTTCAGCTACTTCATGCCAGAGGTCCTCAGCTCTCCCTGCCCCCCCGCCCCAACCCCTTCTTCAAGCTCCATCTTGTTATTCCATTCCTGTTTGTCCCTCGATACTCATGGCAGAGCCTCCACTGTCTTTGGAGCTGGAGCAAGACAAGCGGGACAAGGCACTGGGCCGGAAAATTGGGTGCAGAAGTTGCAATGAATTCTTAATGATGCCCTTTCTGGTGACATATACAGAGAGAGATGGAGCTGAATGCTCTTCTTTTTTAAAGTGTTTCTTATTTAAAAAGTGATGAGACTTTTGATCCATTTTTCACAGTAACATTGGCTGGACTCCTGCTTACTTCTGCCTTGCTAACAGGACTTACAAGTTCAACTCCTCAGACTCCCTTTCAATGCTGTTCCCTCCCCCTTTGAGGATGTATATTAACTATCAGTCCCAGAATAGTCTGGCAATCCCACTGCAAGAGGTATCACATAAATACATGTTCCAGAGAGTGACGAGTGAAGGGAGGACACAGATCCCTGTTGGATACTTGGGAAGCCAAGGAATGGAACAGTTATTCACCTTGCTATAGTCTCACCAAGCCTGTGGCAGGACCTTGAGTCTGGCTGTAGAGTGCAGCACCAGCGATACTAATCCATCCATCATCTTAACTATGCATGTGAACCCGTCCCTTGTGCATTTGAGTCCTCCATCTATCTCTCTTATCCTTTTACTCGCAAATCTTTCACTCTCAGGCTGTTCAGGTTTGTCTTCTCTCAGTGTTTCCTCCAAGGATGATAAGGGAGATGTACAGGTTGTTCAGTGACATCCAGCTAAGGATGGTCATACACTTACACTCCCAAATCTCCCTGGATTCTGTGTAGTTCTTGTCCTGTTCTCCAACTCTACATGACATACACCTTTGCGTTTTAATTGTGACTGTACCCAAGATCTGGGAAAAGATGTTGGCCTGACCATCCCCTAGCCTGGGACAGGCCTTGGGACAAATGGCAGCAGTGTGACCTTCACACACTCAACTATTTGCTCACTGCCCTTCAGAGCTGTTGGTTACTGGTTCCATTGAAGCCAGCTTTATCTGCAGCAGAGAGATTCCTCACTCTGATCTCTTCCGCTTGGCCTGACCCTGAGGACTCATGATTACTCAGGGGTCTCCAGGCACTGGAGCTCCAGAGAGCAGCAGAATCCCCTAATGTGACCTGGATATTTTAAAAGTCACCAGGATTTGAATGGGAAATCAAGGATCAGTAAGGATGTTACGTTTGCAGTATAAGCAGGATGTATCTGCTAGGCTGCTCTTCCAGTCCTGACAGTCAGTCCAGAAGAGGGCAATGTTGCCCACTTGCCTGTCCATTTCATAACAAATAGGCGCACACACACATGTGCACACATACACAGATCTCAGCTGTCCAGAATGACTTCCAGCAATGGCTCTGTGGCCACGTCAGGCCTTCCTGTGCTGCGGCAAGTGATGGCTTGGATAAGCTACTGAACTTCACGGGGAAGGAAAAGAACCACGTCAGCATGAACCAACTACAAGACAACACAAAGTGGTCTTCCTGAGTCTGCAGCCAGCCTAAAACAGAAGGCTATGTAAAGCAGCATTGTTCTTCTCAAAGATGGGTCTGATTAGCTACCCAGGTGACTCCCTCCCTCACACCGTCGACTGCAGCCACTTCACAACACTGTGCTGGGCCTTTCCTCCACTCCATGATACAATTGTCATGGTCTAGCAAACAGGTTCTGGAGGCAATGGTCAGTGTGATTTGCTGCAGGAACCGTATCAGTTGGACACAGTCATATTCAGAAGCACTTAAGAAAACAACACAGACTCACAAATGCAGCTCACACCTCATCCCTGGACACACACCAGCTCACAAAACCCTGTGCAGACCAGAGGACTGCCAAGGTCTTTGACTGGATTCAGGCAAAGACTCCTTAAATACAAGCACAGATCATTCTTTTCATCACAGATTATTTTGGCCCAGTGGGCTGACTACAGTGCCCCCAAGTCCCCCAGCCCAAAAGTCCTGACCTGGCTTTTGATTACTTCAGCCCTGACAGTCTTCCCTTCACAAGCCTTCCTGCTCCCTCTAGACAGCATTTGCAAATACAGGTTGTCCTTTCTCATCCCTGTGGTGGAGCAACCAGATGAAATGCAGGGACTGTGGAGACAAAATTGAATTTAGCAACAAAATAAACAGCATGGGGGCACTCTACTGATTAAATTACACCTCTTCATAATTTATGGATTAATTCTTCCCAAGGTTTGAGATTCCCTGTCTCAGAAAGACCATATCCTTGCATTGCAGAGATACAGATGTCTGACATACCACCTTGACCCAAAGATCCATCTTTTCATCAAGCACACCAAACTCTGACTAGCCCCAGCAGAGCTCCTCTTTGTTGTGCAACATTGTCCATCCCCCAGACATGAGCAGCCCAGCACCATTTGTTCCAACACTCAATCATTCTTCCCAAGTCTAAGGGAGAACGCGTCAGACTGTGAAGCATCTGCCTGTAGTAGCATCTGCCCCCAAGGCTGCTCTAAATTCAATTTAAGCATTAATAAGAATCGTCAGCTACTGCAGCATATATATGCAGGAGCTGAAAGTCACTGTTGCGTCCATATTCGCAACCTCCTAGGACTGCTTATTCCTCATTCTTCTTAAACTAGGGGCAAAGACTGTGAGCTCAGCAGACCCAAGAAGGAAGCTCAGAAGTCATGGTTCGAGCTGCCTGCTCAAAGCTGGATGTGGAAAGAAAAAGAAGAAACTCTCTGAGCCAAGCAGCATTACCAGTCATGGAGAAACCTGAAATGAGACAAAACAGGAGGTGAAGAAGAGACAAGACATGCAAGAGAATGGCTGCTATGTCACCGTGCACAAATTGGCCTAATTATGTGTATAAATGCCCCAATAGCCACGGATTTGCTGGCTCTATTCTTGACTTTAAATATTGATGCTTAGGAAGAGCTGAGATCAGGATATCTGCTGGTGGATTAGGCTACAGATTGCTCAGTCATTACCCACGGCCAAATCACCCAGCCTGGATTCCACTCCTACAGAGAGCTCTAGATCTTGGTCAGAAGATGCCTTTCATGGCCAGCTGAGGATCTGTTGTGTAGATGATGGATGAGGAAGCACTGCCCTGCACCCAGGCAGTGCTGTATGTATCCCCAGAATGGGCATGAACTAGGTGTTGATCAGTGCAGTAGGGGAATTGTGTCATGGCAGAACTGAGGACTCAGTAAAAGTGAAGACGTGTCCAAGCAAGGCGATATCCCAGGGCAGAGAAACAGTGTGTTTGAAGGGAGCAGATGATCACCAGGTTCCTGGGAGAATCCACAATCCTTCTCCCAAGCCCTGTCACAGCTTTCTCAGGTTCTCCCTTTCCCCATTCCCTCCCATCTCCTCCCACCTTCCCTACAAGACAAGGCTGGGAAAAATGGAGTCAGAAGCAGCTTTTCATATTTTCATTTGTTGGTTTTTTTGGGGTTTTTTTGTTGATTTTTTTTAAATAAGAAATTTATTGCAAATATAGAAATTGATTTTCTCCATACAGGAATCTCCGAGTTGAGGAAAAACGATTTCGTGCCATTCAGTTTTAAAACAAGAAAAGAAAGAGAAATTAAAAAAAAAAGAGAGAGAGAAAGAAATAAAATCTAAAAGAAGAAGAAGAAAAGAAGAAGAAGAAAAGAAAATAACGTAACTCCAACTCAAATTTGTCCATACACAACCAGGGGGGTCACAGAGTTGTTACAGAAGGAGGAACACCAAAGAGGCCACAAGGAACCAGTCCCAGCAGCTGCCTCCCAGGCCCTTCCTTACATTCAAGGGCTTACACCCCCGGCTCTGTGCCCGGCAGCTGCCCGCCCCTTCCCACCCCCTCACCCCAGGTGCTGTGCTTGTGGATGGACCAGCCGTACCAGCCCTGGAGGGTCTGGCCTGACCCAGCCAGCCTCTTCCTCTTCCCCTCGGGGAAGGTGGAGAGCAGGCGATGGGGGCAGGCCACCCAAGAGCAAGGCCTCACAGTGGCGGTGGTAGTTACGGGGGAGGCAAAGGCCAAGCCGAACGCACGAGGATAGGGCAGGCAGAGAGGGTACCGTAAGGGGGAGAAGGGGTGATTGACCTCCCAGAGGGGCTAGGAGGAGAGGTGTGCACCCAGTGGGAGAAGGAGAAGCCAGGCAGAGACTGTCCTCTTTCTACCCTGGGACAGGGGGGTGGGTTGGGGCGGCCCTGCAGAGAGCTGCCCTGATGGGACTGCGCGCAGAGAGACATACAGACATCTCCCCAGGGTGCGCAGCGGGGGAAGTCGAGGGGAGGCGGACCAAGAACGCCCCTCACAGTACAAGGCCAAAGCGGCTGGAGGGACGGGTGCGGGAGTGCGTGCGTGTGTAGGGGGGAGGCAACAGACACTCCCCTCTGACCCTTTTTCGGGGAAAGACCCAAAAACACCTGCATCAACCAGGGTGGGCAGGGGGCAACTGGGTTGCAGCAGCCTCTGCCAGCCCTACAAGAGACCCCCGCAGCCCAGTGGAGGGTGGCACTCTGTCTGTCCCACACCGAGCCACCCTGAAGATGTTCCCTCCTCCTTAGGTCGTGGGACAGCAGCAGGCTGGCTCCAGCAAGAGGATGCGGCTCCATGAGGCTCTTCTTGCATGCAGCTTGGGCTGAAGGAGGTGGTGGCGGTGGAGGGGGCGTTCTCCAAGTTCCTGGTGGCTTGTGTCCTTCCAGACGCAGCTGAGCTTTCTGATCAGCAAGAAGCATGGCAAATGTGCTTTTGGGGCCCCGGGCCCAGCTCCTGTGGCAGCTGCCCACCTTGTAGTGCTGAGTGCTGCCCTACAGAGAGGGGCCACAGCTCATCAAGAAGTCTGCCCAGCTTTTTTCTTCAGGCACCACTGGCTCACTCACCACCTCCTCTCAGAGGACCTCCACCCCTGCACTCAATCCTTTCTCTTGCTAGTCCCTTTCTCCCTTTATCATCCCACTGTTGCCAGAGCACTCTCTTCCCCTCCATCTCCCTCTACCTGTCCCCTGTATGCCTCTCCATTCTTGGTCCCACCACACACTGCTCACCCTTCTGTGTCTGCCTCTCCATGCACTTCCTCAAATTCTTTTCCCCCTTCCCTCCTGTATCTCCCCCTCCTTCCCCCAAGCCTGCCTGGCAGAGCCTCCTCCAGGAAGGCAGCCTGATTAGCATTGCAAACACACAGAGGCCTCCTCAGCCCGACATAAATCTTCATTTGTCAGTCATGAATATTTCACACCTGCCTCAGGAGGGATTTATTCAGCATGGAAGAGTGAAGTGGGGGAGAGGGGAAACGTGTCTCCCCAGCATAAGCTGGGGCAGCACCAGCAGGGATGTGGAAGAGCTCTGCCCCACGGGAAGAGCACATCTAGGATCTCACCTTTGCTCCTCTGGGGCCAGGAACCCAGCCTAGGCTTGCCCCTGAGCCTGTCCTAGAGAAAGAGGGCAGGTCAGCACCCAACCCCTTTCCTCACCCTCCACACTTTCCAGTGAGGTGAACTACACCCCTGTTTCCCCTGCCAACAGTCACTAACCCAGAAAAAAGAGTGTGAAAGGGGCTGGTCCTGGTTCTGCCCCATGGACCCACTTTGCCCTGAGAAAAAGCAGGGAAGAGACACTCTTGCCAAAGCCAAGCCATAGAGGGCTTAGAAACTTCAGGAGGTCTCTCCATGCTTTTTCTCACCACAAAGGCCTTAAAGGTTTCATCGTGCCCTGCTCTCTGCCAGGGCCACCCACATGAGAGGAGGGGCAGGACAGACCTAATCCAGAGCTCCCTGAAATCATGGAGAGGAAGGTGGTGGGAGGTCTGCTAAGTGATTGCAACCAGCTCCACATCAAACTTTCACTGTATCAGAGGCTTCCCTGCACCTGAGGCACTCCTTGTTTCCCCAAGAAGTACCTTGCTAGGAAAGTTGCTTGCTTGCCTTGATCTGGGACAGAGTAATGAGGGCATGGGTATGGTAGTGGCCATTTATCTTAAGAGATCTATCTTGATGGGCCTGACTCCTGTTTCTAAATAATTAGGAGAAATGATGACCCCTAGAATGAGCAGGCCTTTGGTATACAATACACTCCCCCTTCACGCACACGACCCTGAAAAGCAGCTGAGAGACCACATTTGGGGCAAGGAGAGGGAGACACTGGAAAGAAGAAGGAATGTTTTTTATGGGGCTGATTGGATTGGGTTCTCTCTGAGGTGTGTTCCCTCCCAAACTGGAAGGAGTCTCTCATAAAATCACATCAGGGATGAATGAAAGGAGTAGGGGAAACAGGGACAAGAACGGGAAAGATCTTGGGGGAGGAGGTTAAATTCCAACAAACTGGCACATACACAACAGGTGTTTGCTCAGAAAAATACAGTAAAATTGTCATGCAAATAGAACGTTAAATCTGCTTTCCTCCAACAGGGCTGGCATCACTTTGCGAGCCCTCGTCCCTGGGGAGGGAGCAGGACAAGGAAAAAAGGAGGAAGAAGGAAGGTGAGACACTTTGTTCCCCTTCCTTGCCCTCTTCCTCCCACAGAACAGTCCGTCTTGTGCAAACTTCACCCACTGGTTTGGAGTGGGGGGCTACAGTAGGGAGAGAAATGGCTTGTCCCTCCTACCCAGCCTTATCCCCACCACAGGCAAAAGAAGGGCCTTATGATAGCTGTATCCCTGACCTTTCTTTTCTGCCTCATTAGGGTGATGGGGGGAAGGAGCAGAAACCATTAGAGGTTAACGCCCCCCCCAAAGTATAGACTGAGCGGAACTGACTGCAAGACCACACAGCAGAGAAGCACAGGGAGGAAAGAGGTGGAGAGAGGAACAGAACTCCATCTCCCCATGCCTTTTCTTGCCCCTGCTTCATGTCATCCCCCTTTTCTTGTCCAGTTCTGTGCCCCAGCCATTAGTCTTTCCTGCATGGATGGTCACCATGCTATAAGACCACTGGGCCTGCCCCATGTGGTAGCTGGAGAGGTCTCTGCTGTGCCTAAGCACCTCTCTCAGCATTTACCTGTCTTGATTTGCTGCATTGTCCCAGAATGGAAGGACACCTGGCAGCAGTGATGTGACTTTCCTTCATCCTCCTGCACATACACATATGCACGTAATACGTGTGTGTGTCCACACAGCCCCCTTCCTCTGTGTTGGACTGGCTCTTACAGTGTGGAGTTAGTCCCATGAATACCTCTGGACTAGAGGCAAAGTGATGCTTGGACTGTGGGGAAGCAGGCTGACGGTGAAGGAGACTGAGGCAATGGGATCAGGGCCTGGCTTAGGATAGTTACCATCAGCATCTCTACAAGCAAGGAAGCCCATGAATCTTCACAGGTGCAGATCTTGGGGATCTCCCCTCTAGTTTTTGCACACCAGGCTCTGCCTACTGCTGCTCATCACTTACAGAAGATGAAGTCACGTCACATGTGGCATAGAAACCAGCTCTCCTAGCTGGCAGTGCTCCCACCTGACAGGTAGTGGGCAGGTTCTCTGCAGGCAACATGTAAATACCTCCCAGAGAAGCTCCTACACCCTCATCCTTCTCCCAGGGCCCCCCAAAACACTGAGGCTTCTGAGGAGTGCCTCAAAAAGGAAATAGCCACTTAGGAAAGGCCAACACAGCACAGGCCCTCACCCTCATCCGGATAGAGGTGAACGATTGTCAAGAATTGGAGTGTGCAGCTCATGGAGAGGAGGCCCACTGTGCTGCATAAAGATGCACTCAGCAGGCAGCACCCCTGCCTGAAAAGAGAAATTTGTGGGAGGTGGTGCCAAGATTGTGCTTTGTTGGGCTGCTTAGAAATGGGATAAAGTGGAGAAGGCAGTAGGCTTATTTCCAGCTCTGTTGCAGATCTTCCATCCAAGGGACAGAGGTTAGGACAGAGCAAGTGAAACCAGGTTTTGACAAGGCATTAAAGGATCCCTATGAAAAGTTTGTCACAGTTAACTGTGACGAGGTGGAGGATTTACAGGGTGATGCGTTGCTCTGTCTCTCATGAGGGCCTCCAAGTATTCAAAGGAACACTGCCGTCCAGAGCCTGGTATTCTCTTCTATCCCAGATGTGTATGGTGTGGAGGACCTCTGATCTGTGACACTCATGGGGAGGTGGGAACTCTTTACACCTCTGAGACACCAGACCTTCCTGCCTTTTCCTCCACAACTCTTTGAAGACCTGGCTTGCCATGTCAAAGAGCTCAGTAGTACCCTCCCCCACTCTGAGCAGGCCTGGAGAATGCCCATCACTCCAGAATTGCTGGTGTTCATCAGCAACAACACAGCAGGAGAAGGGAAGGAGGGAGGAAGAGGAGCAAGGGCACAGAACCTGTTCTACACCAGGTCCTACCTCCCTTGGTCCTTCACAACTCCTCTCCTTCCTCTGAAGAGGATAGAGGTTCATGAAGTATCTAGACAGAAAGTACAAGCCTAGAGAGCTTTAACAGAAAAAGGGTAGGGAAGGTCAAAGGAAAAGAAGTGAGAGAACTTCTTCCAACAAATCCCACCTATCTTGGAAGGGGACAGAACAGAGAGAAAAGCCTTCACTGCCAAAGGAAATTAGGAGAAAATTAGTAACGGAAGATTTGGAAAAGCAGGTGTATCAGGTGGGCAGAGAAGCTTTCTAAATCAAAGTCCTCCCCTCCTACCCGAAAGGAAAAATCAGCCCTCAACAGATCAGAAAGAGCAATAGTTCACAGCTGTTTCGTGTCCAGTGAGTGTCCATCCCTGCCCTTCCCCTGCTACCACTGCCACCCCCTCCCAAGCCGTTCCCACCCACCCGCAGTTGTTGTTACCACAGTGTCAGAGCAGGATGCTCCTCCCAACCATCTGCAGGCAGAACTATGGTCCCCGTAACACAGTAGAGACAATTCGGCGTGTGTGTGTGTCTGTGTGTGTCTGTGTGTGTCTGTGTGTGTCTGTGTGTGTGAGAGTTTGCTGCTGTTGTTGTAAACTTTAAGAAACAATTTTGTCAGTTTTGTATTTGTTGGGAGTATTTTGTTGTTGGTTTATTTTTCACAGTCAAGTGGCATATTTTTTTTTCAGGTTTGGGGTGGGGGGGGTTCTTGTTTTGTATTGTTTCCTTGGTAAGAGCGAGGGAGAGTCACAGCTTCTGCTGAGCAGAGACTCCTTTCCAGTAATCCAGAATGTCATGCAGATCCTCATCCTTGGCAAACTGAACTTTCTTCCGCAGGGCATGCCCAGCTGCCATGTAAACCTCCTCCCTGTGGTGCTTCTTGTAAGGCCGGAATCGCTCCCAGATCTTGTGGGTGCTCTCTGATGAGTACTCAGGGCTGGAGGAGTAGCCCGAGAAGTAGTGTCTGGGGGAGAGCTGGGAGTAGGTGGAGTCTCGCTTGGACCTGGAGAGCGGCTTGAGGAATGACACCCGCTGGCTCAAGGTGTCAGCACTTTCCTCGTAGTACAGGGCCGGGAAGGAGTGACGGTGCTCACTGCAGTGGTAAGAAGGCTTGACCTCCAAGTGGTGGATGGCGCCCGGGGACACCAAGGGAAGACGATCCAAAGGGCTGTTGAGTGGGCTGCCCTTCTCAATGTATTTGGAGTCAGACTTGCTGAGTGGTGGGTGGTCAGGCACATCCAAGCTGAAGACCTTGGCGCTCTTGATGGAGCCACTAGAGGAGACGCTGCAGGTCTTTCTGGCCACAGCAGCATCAGCACTGAGCTGGCGCTGCAAAGGGTGATGGGAGCTTTCTTTGTAGGGTGGGGAAAGAAAGCTGGGCCGCTCTAGCCCACCCGAGGAACTGGCTGGGATGGACTGGCACTCAAAGGCCATGTCTGAGTCAACCCCAGTCCCACCACCCAAGAAGGAGGCTGTGTCCAGCTTGAGGGCATCGATGCAGTTGTTTATGATCTGGTTGACCTTGTCTACCTCCTTGGCTATAGTAGAGATCTCAGCAGCTGAGCCTTGACCATTGTCAAGCTCCCTCAGGTCCTCATCCCTCTGGGTTCGCTCCAGCCCATCCCCACCACCAGTCCGCACCTCAATGTAGTTGCCTTTAGTGGTGACTTTAGGAGTCTCCATTCCAGCCTCCATTGACTTTGATGGGGGCAACTTCTCCCCAATCATGGAAGGGATGGAGGACATCCGTGAGACAGGAATGACTGGTGGCTCACCCAGTTTCTGGGAAGGATGGACCATGCTACTGGTATCAATATCTGATCCATAACGCATTTCTAGAATGGTCTTTTTGACATTGAGGGACTTCTGTTTCTCCTCCTGCATCCTCCGCTTCCGCAGACAGTAGTACACCACCCCCAGGACAATGACCATCCCAAAGAGGCAACCCAGGGTGGTCATGATATAGTGGGTGGTGGTGGAAGTACTGGAAATAGGGTCCTCTCTGCCTTTGCTACGGGTTGCAAAGGTCAGGCAAGTGTGGTTGTAGCGCCTGTTGTTGCGGATGGAGGCCACACAAAAAGTATAATCAGTGTGGGCCTTCAACTTGTTGACAGTGACATATTCTTTCTTGCTCTTCAGTGTTGCTATGTCAGAAACGTAGCTGTTGTTGTATTGGACCAACACATACATTTTACTGTAGGGCATGGGGATGGTTACCATCAGGATGGCTGAGGTGATGGTGACATCATGAAGCTTGATGCTGGGACTGAACGAGGAGTCAGTGGTGGAGGAAGCTGGAGGCTTGACTGAGAGGAAGTCTCCAGGGCTGATGGCTGAGCCTTCATCCAGGTCTCGCTGGGAGTCAGGAGTGTAAGGGGTGGGGTTGACCCTGGAGAGGGAGGGGATGGTGCCACCTCTGCACATGGACTGGAAGATGGTGATGGCATTGCGGTTGTGGTGAGGCCGAGGTACCAGGAGCGGGTACCCAGCGAACTCCCGTGGAGTCTCACACTGGAGCCGGTCATAGTTCTTGGTGACATTGTTGAAGAGTGCCAGCCAGTTAAGAAAGCTGTAGAGGCTACAGTCGCAGTTGAAGGGGTTGCCAGCCAGCTCGCACACCATCAGGTTGCTCAAGCTGGTGAAAGTGTTGCCCTCCAGGCGACTGAGACGGTTAGATGACAGGTCAATGCTAATCAAGCTGGGGCACTCAGAGAAGGCAGTAGGGGTGACCAGCTCAATTAGGTTGTGCTGCACAAAGAGGAACTGGAGACGGGCCATGCCCCGCAACATGCCCTCTGTCAGGTTGGTGAGTTTGTTGTAGCCCAGCTGTAAGACCTGGAGGTTTGACTGGCCCATGAAAGCCCCATCCTCGATGTAGGAGATCTCATTCTTGGTCAGGTTCAAATCAGTCAGGTTGCCGAAGCGGTTGAGGGAGGAGTACAGCACCACTTTGAGCTTATTTTCATTCAGACGCAAGTCATGCACCGTGCTGTTGATATGCTGGGGAATGGTCTCATATGGGGGCTGGTTCTGGCTGCAGATGGCCAGCCACACGTAACCTTTGTCCCCCTCAATCAGCCAGCAGTCACCTCGCACAGTGCCAGGGGAAAACAAGCAGAGCAAGGCAGCTGCCCACAATCCCAGGCACATCATGGTCTGTAGTGGTGCCCTCATCAGGATGGAAAAAAAAAAACCCAAAATAACCCCAAACCTCAGGACCTCAGCAAAAGGAAACTAAGGGGCAGAGGGAAGAGAAAGGGGCAGTAACCGGTGTTTAGCAATGGAAGGGCATGAGCACCCCAGTCCTACTGGGTGCCTTCACCATTATTTCTTCTTGTCCTCTGGGTGAAGCCAGGAGCATGGAGCAGGGAGAATATGTGCAGTTTGCTTCCACCCCAACAAAAGGTATGACCGTGGATGGTTGGTCTGGAAGGGAAGTACCTTGTGCTTCTTTTCTAAACAAAAATTCAGACCGAGGATAACAAATCTTCTTTGATGCTCATAAGCAACTTGCCCACCNCCCCCCTCTAGTCTTCCCCCGCCCCTCCACGGCGTGATTTGGAAGAACAAGGCAGGGCTGCCTCCTCTGTCGCTCACGCTCCCTCGGTTCCTCCTCCTTCTCTTCCTTCTCTCCCAGGTTCCCTCTGAGAAGCTTCAGAGCTTCAGATCAAACATGTCAAAAACAAAAATATAGAGAAGGAAAGTGCAAGTGCGCACAAGTGAGATCCATCTGTCAGCTGGAATCTGGAAAAGAAAGCACACGGGAGACAAGAAGAGGCATCAGTTGGAGGGGTCTTTGAAATAAGAGTATAGACAGCAAGGCTTCATGAGACGAGGGAGATGGGGAAGAAACAGCATCATGGGGAGTACAAGCAAGAGAGGAGCAGTACTGCCTGCCATGCTGATAAGCCTTTGAGAAGGGAACCCTCACGATGTGTAATCTCATATCAGGGGTATGCGGAAGGGTCCCTGGAATCCCTTAAGTAACATGATCAGCCAGGGACCTGGGGGAAGGCAGCAGCGTGAGGGGTAGAAGGGGAAGGGGAGGGAGAGTTGGAAACATAAGGCTGTTATTGCAGGCAGCTCAAGAACTGCTCACGTAAACAAAGGCAAGCCCCAAGCACAGCCAAAGCTACAGATTTTCAGCTGCCTGAAAATGATGTACACAATGCATGAAATGGGGAAATGCAGGCAAGCCTCCCCCCAAAAAAAACCCAAACAAAACACACTTCTTTCTTTGTTTCTTTTCTTCCTTGATGCAAGAGGGATAAATAATTCAAGCCATGTGTAACCACTTCTGCTCTCAAATTTTTTCCTGCCTCTTGATGCAGGGACAAGGCTGTTGAGGTGAGCCAGCCCGGCTTGAGCATGCTGCGGGGCGGGGGGGAAAGTGGGCAGGGTGCAGGCAGTGTGTCAAATACCAGCCTCTAGTCTCTCACCCAGTAACCCCAGCAGTCCTGAGCCAGAGCACATCACCCACCTACCCCCCCACCAAAGAGAGGTGCACAGCTTCCACCTTCCTACTTTGCCACCTTTCCCTGGGGGCTATGAACACTCTCCCTTTGTGGGAAGGGACACCTTTCAGGAAACAGAGACAAAGTGACATTTGCTTCAGTGTCTTTCTGGGCTCTGGGTAAGCTCCTGGTCCTGACTGGGAAGGGCAGCCTGGAGCACCCTTCCCTCCCACTGCAGCTTCAACCCTTCTCCCACTGTGCTGAGACAGGAGCCCAGCAGGGGTGTCCTCGGGCAGCACAGAGGAAATAATTTCATACAGCAGAGAAAAACATGTGGGCATTGCCCTTTTTTTTTTTATAAATTTCGAGGAGAAATAAAACAATAAAGAAAACAGAGAAAATTGTTCTTTCTTACTGAAAAATAAGAATCTCCTCTTACCCCTTTTATTTTTTGGGGAGGCTGCTCACTAAAGATACTGCCAAAGCTTTTGCTGCAAAAGCTAAACCAATTTCTAGCAGAGACACAAAGGGCAGGAATAAAATGAAGGAAGATAAATGGAGGAGGAGTGAACCCTTGAGGAACAAGGCTTACGTCTGCAGAGAAATCTGAGCTGATTTGGGTCTGTGGAATTACCAGGCCAGCTGGATTAAAGGATCAGAGATAGTGTCACAGAGAAACACTTAAATATTCAATAATCCAAAAAGTAAAGCCAAGATGGAGAAGGGGAGGGGGAGAAGAGCTAGACCAATGGAAAAAAAAGAGGAAGCCTCTGTTGCCCACAGCTCATCATCTGAGGCCACCAAACTCATGTCATTTATGGTTGTCATATGATGGTCTCCAGCTGCTGCCTCATCTTTGCATCAGCCAGCACTGAAGCAGAAGGCAGAGGTTTTTACAGTCTGCTGCTTTGTTTCTCAGCCTTATAATCCAGTGAGAAATAATTTCCTGACACTGCCTACCCAGATGCATCAGATAGGAGGCACATCTGGCTCTCCAGTCCCCTGCTTTGTCCCATCTCTGGAAGAGCTGGCTCCATGCAGAGATACAGCCAATCCCCCTTACCATCTCTGTCCCTATACCTTCTTCTCTAATGCTTCTTCAATTTTCCCAGTGTCTTTCACTGAAGAAGAGTGGCAGATATTATTATACTTTTCATACACTGGTGCCCAAAGGATGTCCACCCTGGGAGAAGCTGGGACTGCCCCTAAGCAAGCAGTGAAAAACTTAGTCCACATTTCTCTAGCCAGCATCCTTCTAACCAGCATCTTCTCATTATGTCTTGGTCTTTCTCCTCTCACCAAACACCCTGCACAATATCCAGTTCCATAGAACATCCCAGCCCCCTTGCTTTGACCCCTTCTAGTGATGCAAGCTGCTCCAAATGCTGTGCTGAAGTCATCATTGTCTGCTGTAACTCATTTGTGGTGCACAGAGAGAAACTGAGGCCAGAATCACATTCCTCTGCATCAGTCCCACCAATTGCTGAGAGCCACCCCCATCCCACTGAAGGAGCTGTGCTCCAGCAGCACAGAGAAGGCTTGGAAGAAGAGATTGCCTAGCAGTCTAGAAAGGAAAGCAGTGTCTGGGTTAAGGGGAGGATGGAAATGAAGGTGTTTGTTATCCCTGCTGTGTGTCAAAAAGAAGGGGACCATGCAGGGAATACTTGCTTTGTGTTCACCTCCCACCATGGCTGTGCAGCCTTGTCTCACCCATAGGCCAAAGGAAGGGACAAACCATTCTTCAAGCCAGGCTTATTGGTTCCCTTGGGTCCCTAAAATGAGTGTGTAGAAAAAACACACAAACCCTGTCAGTCTTCCCCTTCTCCTGTCCTCCCACTACTGCACTGGTTTTAAGGGCCCGGAGGGAAGTCTTAATTAGCCCTGCCCAGCCCAATGCAGGGCCTCTCCACCCCTGCCCATGGCGCAAGACCTCATTTCAGCTCAGCCCAGTGCCATCAGTCCCCAGTGCAGCACCATGGTAGGAGTGCTGGTCTCCATCTCCACTGCAACCCTGACCTGCCTTTTGGGGAGCAGCTGGTCCTCACTGCTCCCTGACACTAGTACTCAAACGCAGGGAGAGGTCCGGAAGGGGTTCAGCACCATGCTCTCCCTCAAATGTCCAGAGCCACATGAACATAAATCAGACAGCACTGGAGTCCAACAACACAAGGAAGCAATACTTTGTCCTTTCTGCTGCCCCAAAAGGTGCTGACAGTGGAGCTGGCTGCTTCCCTCCCTTGCTTCTCACATGATAAAGCAAGAAGACACAGAGATGGAGGGTAAGCAGGAAAAGCAGGGACAAGCATCTCCAGCCAAGAGGAGAGCTGAGGAAGGGGGGTGCATGAGTTTTGGTGAACCTGGTTTGGAGGGAAGCTGTGGTTACAGGTGAGGGGAAAAGTTGGGACATGGAATCTGTCTTATAGGTCAGGTGCAAGGTCATCACTCCCATGTGCAGGGCCTACCCAGCTGTAAGGTTCAACACTCCTTGGTGTAATCCAAGACGGCTCTTAGAACATGCCCTTGGTTCTTGGCCATCCTCACGTATGCAAGAGCATCAAGGAACAGTGGTGGCACTGTGCCCATGAATGGCTGCACCCTCCTTGGCTGGCACAAAGTCAATCCATCAGCTCCAAGCTCCCAAGGATTTCCCTCTGGTTTGTTCCCTACTAACGGGTGTCTCACTGTTATTGGCATTTCCTTGCACTAGAGCATTTGGAGAAAGCAAAAGGCCACAAAGTTGGTTCCCCTGTTCAGAAGATAGAGCAGGGAGGGCAAAATGGAGGGAGGAGAGCCCCAAATTTGAGTCAGAAGCTGGAGGTCCTGATAGTCACAGACAACTCTTTGACTCAGGGATCAAGGTGGCACAGAGGTCAGTAGTTAGATGGCCGGGTATGAGGGCAGGTTAAAAGACAGCTGCTGAAAGTGTGGGCAGGCATGAGATGAGGGACAGAGCCAAGCCAGGGGCTGAGGCAGTGGAAGGACCACAACTGCAGGAAGACACAAGTTCTAGAGGGAATGGTGTGGAAAGGCAACCAAAACAGCCTTGTACCACAGCAACTTGGGCCTGAAATCCTGACTTTGTCAACCTTGTCCTCCTGGGGCCCCGTGCACTGGAAAAGCCAGCACTTAATTCTACCATTGCTTAAACGGTGCTAAGAGCCTCCCATTTGAAATGCATGCATTAAAAACCTGCCAAGCGCTCTTGGCTCCTCTGGGGACACCCCGAAACCAGGCCAAAGCTCCTGCTGCTTTCTTATGCTTTGTGCTGCAGTTGGGCATCAGCCCTCTCCCCTGCTCAGTGCGCTGCCTGCTGCAGGCAGGCCTCAGGGCACAAACACCACCTCCAAGGGGCTTTGCCTCCCCCCTCTTGGCTTCAGCATCCTTCCAAGATTTCTCTAACCACTTTCCAAAAAAGGGGAGCTGCCTTTCTCAGGGGCACACGGTACTGGGTGTGGGTGCCTTACTTGAAGGGACTCTCCACATCCGCTGGAGAGTTTCTGTAATACACACTGGTCTGTTGGCACCCTTGCAGCTGCTTCAAATCAGCACCCAGGGATGGTCCTTGCTTTTGCCCCTGGCTATAGTGAAAGGATAGTGCCATGGGAGAAGCTTGCAGCAACAGTGTGGCAGTTACACAACAGGAAGCCCTTCCTTCTCAGACTCACTGATGGTGCTCCCTCTATGCAGGAGTTACCATCAAGTCATGCAACAAAGAACCCGTGGCTGTGCCCAGGGGTGCTCCAAAAGCCATGAGAAGTTTAGGGCCAAGAGAGGAGGGAGCAGAAAGTCTGATGACTTTGTGACATGGAAGACCAGTGTGTGTGTGTGTGTGTGTGTGTGTGTAAGAGACTGTCTTCTACTGCAGTTTCTCTGATGTCCATCATTGGTTGAGTTCATACATTTTCCTTTAATGGGGCTCTGTGAAAGTTTCTTCCTTGCTTTCTCTCTCTCTAATTTATCCCCCTATTTCTATAAAATACATAAATTTTATAGATCTCTGAGATCCACCCCAATGTTACATTTGTTTGAAATTGGCCATGTAGCTTCAAAATTCTACAGGACAGAGGAGCTGGCTTAGGCAGAAACATTTTTAAAATCCACGAAAATAAAACCCCTAAAAAACCCCAACAACCAAACAAAAACCCAAACACTCCCCTCCCCCTACACACACATCCAACCAAAACTGTAGAGCCACCCTAGAAACTCATGCAACAAAAGATGTTTACATGTTGCTGACCAGACAGAGCCTTCATCCCTTATAGGGACTGAACTGGTATCAATACGCCCTGCTGAAGGGTGGCCACTCAATATTAGAGGGTCTGAGAGTTTTGGCAGAGTACTGTGAGAAGAGAAACCTCCCGGCTCAGCTCTGGGCAGGTTCATTTCACCTGTGCCTGTTAGGAGAGAAATCATTTCTCTGAAAGCGGGGCTGACCCTGCCGTGTGTGAGGAGGAAGCTCACAGCTCCCAAACCCCAGCTGTCCCTGACATGAGGAAGCCCAAATCACTAGGATCCCAGGAAGACACTGAGGTGAGAAAGCCCACAAAACCACACAGCATCTCTGCTACTTCTCAAAGGACACTGCTTTGAGGAAGCTCGCATGGCTCAAAGTCCAGCCAGCAGCAGTGGGGGCCTGCGCAGAGAAAGGGCAGAGGGCTGAGGTACAGGCTACAGGACTGCCCCGAGGACATGCTGCTCTGCAGTCTGGCCCTTTGGCCAGTTTGGGGCATGGGAAGAGCTCAGGTGGTGACCTGAAGTTATCATCTGCCATACCCATACACCCAGGTGTGAGCAAACGCACAGCCATTGACCCCAAACCTTTGCTAGGCCAAACAGCTTAAAGACTCACCATGAAAAAACCCCAACACGATGCTGTATATAAACCTGCTGCTCTCCCATCGCGCCTCCCCAGCAGCGATTAGATGCCTAATTTGTTAGGCAGCAAGAAAGAGAGAATAGCAAAGCTCAGGGGAGAAAAATGAAGCAGCTCAGAAGCATGAAAGAAAAGAGGGAGCTTTAGAAGCATAAATCTTATTTTAGAGTGATAAATACTGGCAGAAAGGTCTTTCATATGCCAGTGGTTCCCTGGCAGGCCAGAGAGCCACCTTTGTTTTCCAAAGTGAAATGGTTACCTTTTATATTAATATGATTATTGAAGATTAAGGAGGATTTGCATCAAGCCAGCTCCACCCAGACTGCCTGTGGTGGCAGCCCACAGGAGTGTCTTCATGGGGGTATGCTCAGGGAGCAGCCTTCTCCAAGTAGAAGAGGATGTCAAGAGCTTACAGGTTCCATAAAAAACTTCAGCAGCAGCAGCAATAAAGCTGCCTCATGGCTCTCCCTCCAGGGGAGAGGGGGCCTGGGAAACATCACTCCCCTTGGTGTCATCCCATGAGCCCTGACATGAGGCAGTGGAAAGGCTCAGAAATAATTCCTGTGGCAATGGGGAGGGAGTGTGGGCTCTGCTCCCTGTAGGGACTTGCCATCGGGAGTGCAACAGCAAGACTGGCTCTGCCTGGGCACGTGCACGGGTGTGAGTCACTGGAGGGAAAGGGGTGGTAGTGTTGGCTCTGGGGGTGCAAGGCGGAGGGGGACTCTATGTGGAGGTGTTGCTATAAGTGATGGGGTGGATGTATGGGCTGGGTGTGTATGAGATTTCATCACCCTGTGAAGCAGAGGAGTGCTGACTCCTGGGGGAAAGAACTGCCATGGGAAACAGGCGAAGTGCTGGCTCTCTGTGTGTGCATGTGTGTTTGCATGAAGCAGTCACTCTGGAGAAAGGGGTGGGAGTGTTGGCTCTGTGTGAGGCGCCGTAGGGAATGGGGTGGGAGCGTGGGCTGCACGTGGGTGTGCGTGGATCACGGGAGACAACCATGGTTGTGCAAGCATGTGCATGGGAGAAGGCCTTAGGACAAGGGGTGGGAGCATTGCTTCTGTGTGACCCCTGCCATGAATCACTGTAGGGAGCAGGGTGTGAGGGCTGGCTCTGTGCATGTGAGTGTGGGAGGAAGCTGCTGAAGGGGACAGGGAATGACCTCTGCTCTTTGCAAGCTGTTGGGGGGGAAGAGGACAGGAGCAACAGCTTGGCGTGAGCGTGCATGTGAGCTGCTGCAGGTCACAAGGGGGCTCTGGGTACGTGGGTGGGAGTCACTGCAGGGAGCAGGGTGGGAGCACGGGCTCTGTTTGTGTGGGGAGATTGCTGCAGAATGTCCTGCATGAGGCCAGGAGAAAGTCTTGGGCCACACGTGATATCACTATGAAGACCCCCATCGGGGTCACTGTGATGCTTCTGCCATCCTGTGCTGGGCATGCTGCCCTGTTTCACGCAACAGCAGCTCCTGGCTTTCACCAAGATGGCTGTGAACAGCAGGTCTGCAAGCTATCTGAGAGATACCCTCACACAAACCAAGCATAGCTCCAGTATTTCTGGATGCTGAATACATCTCCAGCAACCCAGCAGGACCAGTTTGGAGTGCCTCCAAACATGCTTCCCTGCAGGTGGGGCAGGGAAGGGACATGGAGTGGGTTAGTCCTTGCATTAGAGCTTACTACTGACTCTTGCTGGGTAGAACTCAGAGCCTTAAGGAATCCCTTCACAAGGTGTACAGGCAGCCAGTCATCCTGTGGAGGATACCTCCAGGCATGTAGAATCCCATAGGGCACAACATCTTTTAACATGCTCTCGGCTTCCAGCCAGCCTTCCCCTGGACAGCTATCTGAGAGAGGTTCCCTCACTGGCAGTAAGACCTCTCTCCATGTAGGATGAGTAGCCACCCCTGTACAACTCCAGTGAGAAAACTCCAGAGGTCAAGCCACCAGTCCAGTGAGGGAAGAGGCTGCCCTTCCATGCATGGCCTTCCCAGCCAGGGTGTCTCTGTCATGTGTCATTACCCCAAGTCATTAGCCTGGAAGATGTCAAAAGATGGGCAGCCCCTGTGCTCAGGTTTCCTGCAACTGTAGAGTCAACTAGAAGCATAAACTGTTACAGATAGTGGCTCAAATACAGCAGATGCACTCTGGATCTGGTGTAGCAGCAGAGGAAAGGTATGGGGGGCATGGAGAAACTGCTTCATATGACCCAAGAGTGAAACACTGCAGTAGGGTGGGCTACAGCCCCTCAGAGCTCTTCCTCTGGTCTATGAACCCATGGATTCAGCAAGAGGAGCAGCCCCACACTGGACAGGACATTAGTTTTCCACAGGGCTGCTTCCACCTTCCTTCCATCCTCCACCCCCAGGCAATGGCACAGCTCAGCCCTGCTGGGGAGGGACCCTCCTCCTGGCCAGCTCGCCCACCTATATTTCAAGCTAGCATCTGACATGCATTTTGACACAGCCGTGCCTCCCCTCTCTTTTCCTCACTACCTTGCCTTGTTTAGAGCCTGTTTTTTTCTTCCATTGCCAAAACACAATGACTGTTATAATTAACAGATTATCTCAGTGCGACAGCTGCAGTCCTTTGAAAATTAGGTTGAATAACAGGATCCTGCCGTATGGTAATTTCTTTTCATCTCTCAAATATTTTCTCTCTCACACACTCGTTTCTACCCTTTTTTTTTTTTTTCTTTCTTTTCTCTCTCTCCTCTCCTACCTTCACCAGCTCCCTGGCCTCACAAGTGATATGTTTGGGGTGAGACAGGCTGTCAGGCTCTCTCTACCTTCATCAGCTGTTTTCATTCCTCTTCTTTTACTGCCACCCCTCAGAGAGAGGCAGTGTTTGCAAGTAAGATCATAAACATGTCAGGAAAAAATGTGCTTTGCTTTGGCCCGTCAGAGGCCATGGTGAGAGGCTCCTGTCTGAAGCCCCACTGGTTCAGAAAGGCAGCCAGGGAATCGCATGGGCAGGGGAAATAGAGGGGATGCAGTAGCCTGAACCGCTGCCTGCAACTTTCTCACGGGGACAGGAGGAGCCAAGAGCAACGGTGTGGCTGAGTGGTTAGTACTGAGCTAGCCAGGGTGCTCTACCCACCCACCTCCCCGTCCGCCTTCTTGCTGACTCAGTACCTGCCCCTGACTCACCACTTGCTCACTGAATGGGGACTGGCAGTACTTACACGGCATCCTTCCCTCTCACTAAGGCAATAGCTCTGCCACTTACCACCCCCTCTCCCCATTATCCACCTACATCTGTCTCTCTACCGACTCAATCAACCCAAGCCAGCCAAAAAAGCAGCTTGCTGGAAATTCAGGGTTTATAAACCAAAATAAGAACTGGTGCTGCTCCCAGCTGGACCCAAACTAAAGGCTCTGGAAATCTCCTCCAGGACTGGAGATCCCCTGGCTCCTGCTGCAGACCAGACTGATCCGTTCACCGGAGTGCCTGGACTCCCTGGCCCCTGCTTGGGCAGATGTACTAGCACACAGCGTTTCAGGCTGCAGGGATGACCAGCCAGACAAGTGGAATGGGTCTGTTGGGATGGTGTCCTGAATTTGGCAACTAAAGGGTTTCAAGTTAAACATGTTCTGGACTCAAGAAATCTGCAACTTTGCTGTCAAATGTACCAAGAGCATTAGTCAATTCTTCTCTACTCCTAGCTTGAATTCACACAAAATGCCTTGGTCCTCCACTGCTCATTTCAAACATGTCTGTAATCTCTGTAACACTGTATGTTAGAATTAAGCACTGCTTTTTCCTCTTGCAAAACAGGGCAGTATTCCTCCGTGCCACTCATCCACTGCAGCCTAGCCCACCTCTATGCAAGCTAGCTCAAGCTGAGTCCTTGGTCTCCTCCTGCCTGCTCAGCACAGCCATTTCCTCTCCTCCCATGAAGTTCCACCTCATTTATTTCCTTAATCCCAATTCAGTAGAACAGAAACACTTTGTCACCATTATTCTGCCAAAACCCAAGTACAGTCTTTTAACAAACATTCATCCGTTCCATTGTATTTCAGCAGTCTCCAGCAATGCTCCTCCTCATCGTCCATGATCTCTCTCTTTTCATCCTTCGACACCCTCATCCTGCATTCTGCCTTTGCTTTCACTCCAGGCCCTGTGTTGGCTCGTGGCACTTACAGCAAATCTCCTCATTCATTCACTGTCACTTATCTAAATGCTACCTTCACTTATTAATTCTCCTTTTTTCTAGTAGCATCCCTCCTCTGAGTGCTTTGTACAGTCCTACTTACGTATCCAATAATAGTATTTTCCCAATGAGTGAGTCATATACCCCTTTGCTGACATTTAGAATTCTCCTTGTTCTTTGAAACACGTTTATTCATTCCCCCCTCTCTACAATTATATATGTCTACTCATGGTGTTGCATTTCCTACAGCAGCCCTGCAACAAACAGATGATCCTTGCAAATAACCCAACAAAATAACTGTCTCTGCTGGTACCTTGTCATCCTCCATTTTAATTATGTAGGCCAAAGCTAAATTAAGCTGCGAAGCAATCAAAAAGAGGGGACAGATTAATTTTAAAAACACCCCATCCCTTTCCTTTGTTCTTGCTTGGTCCAGATTTCAGTCTTTTTTTTCCACTTACTCGCTGCTCTGCCCATTTCGGTGCTGTTAGTAGCAAAGTACACGGAGGCTGCAGGTGGTGTCGGACCTCTGGTTTCCTAGGTGCTGCAAATATGTTCAGTGAGAAACAAACTTTGCTCCAGACTGTTTCCAATCTGAAAGGACAGGGGTAAAAAAAAGTAGTATCACTCAGCTAATAGGGATACTTAAATGTCTTACCCACTAACCCAGGTAATATACACTCCATGACCAGCGACTGATGCCACATCCCCCTAAATCTCTCTCCAGAGGCTTTGACAGGTAGTCCTAGCACGTAATTCATCTTGCAGTCCCTCCTCACTGCACACCGGGGCCCTTACTCCTTCCCCCACACTGTTCTTTGCTTCTTTTCCAGTCCTTAGTCACCCTTGCATATGCCATACTTTATTTATTCCTTACTACTCCTCTTAATCTGCATAGGCCAAACCCTAAGCTCTGTAGTCACCCTGACTCATTTCCTACCCAGGAAAAGCAACGATTTAAATCAGTGGGAAAGCCTATGATGTCAATCTGGACAGAGACTGATACTGCACGGGGACTCCCGCATGATTATTTCTTGTTCTCGATCATTCAGGTCTCCATTTAGCAACACACTTAAGCATGCACCCAACTGTAAACCTATGCAAGTCCCATTCAGATTCTCAATTGCTTTCTTCTGCAACATCTGTGTTGATGGTTCCCACATCTTCCAAACACAACAGATTCTCCTTCTGTGCTTCCTCTTCCTAGCCTCTTTGTTACCCACCCACCAGCATCCTTTCTCTCACTTTAGGAAATTTAGATTTCTTTTTCTTTCCCTTTTTTCCCCATTTGCTTGTTTGGATTTTCTTATTTTCACCGCTGCCCAGGGCCTCCAGCTTGTAATTGCACCTCCCCTTTCCCAAGATCGCTATGTTGAATAAAACACTGATTTCCCCCTCTCCTCTCCAGTATTCTGAAATACCGAATTGGGCCATTGAGGAGAAAAGCTATTGGCCAGGACTGCTGTCTCTGATACTGAAACAGAGCTGGCAGTAATATTTACAGGCTACTTTGAAAGCTCCAGGGATGGCTTGTGGCCAAAAATGAAGATATCCACCCCCTCTTTTTTTTAATGATGTCTTCCTATGACTCAGTCTGGTCCATAAGTCAAAATGAGATTTTTATTTTTATTTTTTTTTGAGCGTGCTCTCTTTAAGCAATGAGAACAAGAGACTAAGAACAGAACACCGTAGCATCACGGATAGGACGGGTTACGTCACAAGTAGTGTAACTTGGGGTGTCCTTGGTGGCTTTAAAAGAAACAGAACAAAAGGCACATGTCCTCTTTCTGGAGAAATGAGTTTTGGCAGAGTTAAACTGGCAACTGCTTGAGTTTTCTAAACTTAGTTTTATCTGTAAGCAGAGCAAGAAACACGCAGGAAGCAGAGACACCGCGACCTCGGGGACTCATGACTTCCTGGGCTCAGCAAGGAGCTACGGCGCCCTTTATTATCTGCCATTGTACAGAGGCAGAGGCTTGAATAAAGGGGACGGTGTAAGGGGAACTGTGACAGCTGTTTCAAAGTGGGACTGTGGCGTACCAACGCAGCCTGCCCACACACTCTTACCTCTGCCTCCAGCTACACAGTCTACAGCAACAAACAGCCATTCGAATGGTTGATAAACGAGCAGTTCAGCCCGAGACCACTTAATTTGCTCCTTGCCTTCTTTGTCTGCCAGTGGCAGGGAAAAATGCGTGTTTGGAAATTGGCGGTGCTGTGTATAGCATTACCAGGCTGGAGTTATACTGACTGCTACAGGGGGAAAAACTAAAATAAAATACATTTTAAAAAAAGCCCAGAAGAAGAGGGAAGAAGGCTGAGAGCTGGGGAGAAGGGTGAGGTGGGAGTGGGGAAGAGCCACACAAGGAAAAAGGGAGAGAAATGAGATGGCATTGTCTCCAAGACAAGATACTATGATGATGGGGACATTAAGAGTATGATAGATAGGCAGAAAAGGAAGGCAAACAGACAGAGGCAGGCACAGAGAAAGAGACGGAGATGAAGGAGGGGAGGGAGGGAGAAGGAAGAGAGAGAGCCAGAATTAATTTAGGAGGAATATACTGAAAACATAATCTTCTCAACAGAGAGAAAAAAAAAAAAGGAGAGAGAATTAAACAAACAGCGACAGGAAACTGGGAAAGAATAACTTTTTTTTTATGAGCTTGTTAACATTTGTGAAGTTAAGTAACCCTAAATTTATGCCATTAATTTGCATGTATTACGTTTTTTTTCTCTGCTGCCAGTTTATAGTCTCTGTGAAACCTTTAAAAAGTGGCTTTTTTCCTCCTTTTCCCTTCGCTTGTGTTAATTAAGGCTTGTGATATATGTATATTTTTACACTGCCGCTGTGCTCTAGCATTTAATCATCAAATGGCCCTTTTTGCCTCTTCTTTGGGCCACTCATGCCTCTCTCCCCCCTCCACAGAAACATGAGGGTCTACCCATCCATGCTGCTCTGTAAGTTTGCCCAGAGCCAGGCTGGGATCCTACCCACCATCTCTCCGTCAAACAAGGTGGCTCTTGCAACAGGGAGATGTGAGGAGGATCTTCAGCTGCTGAAGAGTTAACAGCTCCAATCCACTGGGCAATCACATTGCCATGCTGAAGCACACTGTATTTACACATTAGCAATCACTGGGGAGCCTTAAAATCGGATTCCCAGGGGAAATCCAGCCAAAGAACACAGTGAGATTCCTAATGAAAGTACTCGTGGCCAGAGCCGGGGGAGGCACAAGTGATGGATACACTATAATCGCCTGCTGGCAGAAAAGGGGATGCAGGTCACCCTCCAGGGCTTTAGTAGCACCTAGAAATCTCCAGGCTAGGATGTGAATAGGAAGAGCTGCTGTAGAAAATGCAAGTCTGGCTTCTTCCCTCTGTCCAGAGGACTGCCCTACACCCGTTCCAGGGTCAGCGGTCACTCCTCGCCTCACAAGGACTCTTACTTCTGGGCAGACAGATCTCTCTCCTAAGCGCATTGACGACTTTGGAAGTGCCCAGGGCCAACACAAAGCGTAGCTGGTGGAGCCCTCTTGGCAGTTGTCCCAGCGAGCATATTTCTGAGCTCAGCTGGACAGGAGTCTTGGTCCTAAATGTGCTTTGATTGCTTTGCTCCTCTCTAAAGGCTCTGTCTGTCCCAGCTGTAAGCAGAGTGTGCTGAAGCAAAAAGCAGGTTGCTAAGCCTGGTTTGGATGCTGTTTGGTCTCTAGTGGAGCTGACGGGACTCATCTTGTTAAAAGCCAGCTGAGCCGAGACCATGAACACTGAACATTGATTCAGACCCAAACACCCGCCACAGGAAACACAGAAACTGGAGCAGGGAATAAGGGTGATTGCTGGTCATGGCGAAGATGGTGTTCCCTAAGGAGGAGGCTTGTGATCTCCTTGGGACTCTGACAGGCATGTGACAGGTCTCTGGAGGGTCTCTGCTAAACTGCAGTTGGGAAGGAGAGGTAGGGAAGACAGACCAGGCTTTCCGCACTGTCACTATTATTTTGCCATATGGGGGTGTTGAGTACCAGAGAGGATATTCTGATTTACTCTCTGGCTTACCGTTGCTGTGGCAACAGGAGAAATACAGGCCAAACCAGGCTGCATCTGCAATGTGGTGGTAATAGGGAGTTTGGGTTCCCATGTGTTTGTTTGTTTGTTTGTTTGGCTGTTTTGCAGGAGCCACATGGTAAAAAAGCACGGTCGCAATGAAGAGGGAATGGGGCCCAAATTGTACCCAGACAAATACGCTCTCCTCTCATGCAGCAGCAAAACAGTCATGCATGCAGTCATGTTCACAGTACACAGCCTGAGGAGCACCAGCACATAGGTGTGTCCTCTCCTCCTACCACAGGTACACCTCTGCAGCCAGAGTTCCCCTGGCTACTCTCCCACTGTCCCAAGGAGATGGACATCTTGGTACATAGACACAAAGTCCCCACATACCATACACTTTCTAGCAGGCCCCTGAAGCACAACCAAGAGTCTGGGGCCCACCAGCTTGTGTCAGCAAGAGAATCTCCTCTGCCACTGGGTCTGCACATCCCAGTTAGCTCACAGGTCACAACCCCTCCACTGTCTGCTGAGCAAACATTCCTCCAGCAAATACTCCTCCAGCACATCAGAGTGACTAGTTCTTACCCCTCGAGCTGATCAACAAGCAAAAACCAATCTCAGCCCTGTCTCAACAGTCATCTCCCCAGTTGGAAGAGATAGCCTCCATTCCCAACATCAGAGTGAGTCCTCAGGTCACACAAATCAGCCTGCTGCAGATGCTACACTCCAACCATGACAACACACCTCAGTGTTTCTGGAAATCAGAGAGCTATTCAGCTTGGGGAGTCCTGTGCCACAACTGTCACAGTGGGGAGAGGCAAAGTCTGTGGCAGAGATGGACAGGCAGTGGGATGCCTCTGTGGGCTTGGTGGACATGGGGTCTGAGACACTGCCAAAACAAGGGGTGGCACTGAAAGGGTGGTGATGCCTGTAACCTGCTGACTGCTGCTGTTGCTGGTTGTGGCTTGAAGACACTGAGGGTAAAAAAATGCGGTGGAAACAAAGGGGTTAAACATGAGCTGTGAGAAGGGAGGTGGTGGAGTTGAGAGGTTCTGCAGATGTGAAAAGCTTCTCCAGAAGGCTGGGAAGAGGGAAGTCCAGCTCAATCCCAAGGAGGAGAAGACAGCCACAGGGCACGTGTGGTGTCTGCATGTGTGCTACAGGAATGCTGCGAGTCTGCAGAGTGCCTGGCCACTCAGGGCATGTGCATGCAGGAGAGGTGAGATGAGGTGTAGACGCCCCTCCTCTTGACTCCTGGATGCCTTCTCTCCCATCATTCCTGAGACTCCATCTGGCTCCACTATTTTTACACACATACACAAAAAAGAAGAGAAAATAAACACTTAATTTCTAACCTAATCAGCCCTTCTCTCACTAATTAGCACCCTCTGAGCACATCCACAGGCTGTGAGAGATACTCTGGGGCTGATAATGACCCCCAACCTGCAGTTACATATGCTGAAGGGTCAGCAGAGCCAAGAGCAAGCCAGGGGGAGGCAGGGAACAGAGACACTTTTGCCATTTGGTTTTTTCCCTCAAATCGGGGATGCTGGGAGGGGGATGTCTTCTCTTTTTTTGGCAGGATCCCTTGTGTGTATGTGTTTTTCTGAGAGAGCAAGTGAGAGAGTGTGTGTGTGTGTTCATGCATGTGTGCCGAGGAGGGGAGAAGCTGCAGAGGTTTGGAGGGAGGGGACTGGAACGAAATTCTGGCACTGAGCCCAAACCTGAAACACATGCCAATTTGTGCCTCTTGCTGGTGGTAATGAAGGGCTCCGTTCAGGACACGCGGGACACTAATTAAGGGGCTTCAAAGGCAGCTTTCTGCAGAGTGCTCGCTAAAGGGGGGCTGAGGGGAGGAAGGAGCACAAGAGGGGGGTGTTCACTCAATGGAAGACTTTCTGGCTCCAAGTGCTGCTGGGGAAGGCACTTTTTCTTTCTCCCTGTCTCCCATAGCAACTCCTACCCATGAGAGCTAAGAAGGTGCAAGCATCTGGCAGCTCCGGGCAAGCCCTGAACGCCTAGCATGCAAGGCAGGCTCCAGTACGGAGCGTGTGCTGCCATGGGGAGGGGGAGTCTCCCCTGGAAATGGAGGGACACTGAGCTGGAAACAAGCAAAGGTGGACGTGAGGCATGGCAGAAAGAGGAGAGACAGAGCTGAAAGGGGAGCAGCAGGGACTCAGTGAGATGGGTTTGCAAAGGTAGCACCTACACGCACTGGAATTGCCCTTAAGCCTCCAGGGATTTGCACAGAATAAAGCTCTGAATCACCACAGATCAAAACTCCATGGCAGAGTCTCATCAACTGCATCCCATGAGGTTATTTCTCATTAAATGCTGGATGGGGAAATCTTTGAGAATAGGACGATGGGCCAGGCAGAGGCTGTGCCTCCAGGGTGTCAGTTTGGGCACCAGGTTTTGGCCTTAGTTGGGCACCAAAGACAAGAGCAGCATGGACACCCAGAGAGCTCTAGCCCCCTTCCAGGAGCTTGGCAGACCTTGACTCTACAATCTCTCAGCGTTGCAGATTCAGTCACAGCAATAGTGTCCTCCTGTATTCTTCTGCCAAGACACAGAATGGGTGACATGACCCATGGCCACCAAAGAGAGTCCTGCTTCCTACGTGGTACCTTAAGCAGACACCTGCTCACCCTCCCTCCATGGGAGGAAGCATGAAACAGCAGCTCTGGTGGAATATAGGCCTGTGCTAAGATTGATTAAACGGGGACAGAGTGTGGGAGGAAAGAGAAGAATAAATTGGCAGAGCAACAGAGCGTTAGTGAGAGACGGGAAGAAAGGATGAGTGAGAAAGATGGTGAGGAAGAGAAAAGAGAGAATAGAGGGTTATCTACGGATTATATTCACAGGGCCGTGCACCAAGCACAGAGAGAAAGTGAGGGAAAGAAAAGAGAGGTGATATGAGCACATGAGAGGGAGAAGAAGTGAGAAGAGACTCATAAAGAGCAACAGAAGCAGACAGCTTGAGAGAGAAGGAGTGCTTCACTGATCTTGCACGACAGCATGCTCCCTGCCATCACTCATCACCCCACGAGCTGCCGGAGTGCCCCACAGCTCCCCTTAGCTTCAGAGGGAGCTGCCTTGTCTATGCCAGACTGCCTCAACATCATTCAGGGGTCTCCTGGACACAGCTATTTGGGAATTAGTCCTGCTATGGTGAGCTGTGGGCATACAATATTTAACCAAGGTGAAGCAAAAGGCTAGCTGAGCTCACCTTTCAGTAGTCCTTTAATGCTCCTCCACGACTGTCCAGTTCTGTAGTTTCTCTGACCTTCCTGCCCTCTCCTGTTCACAATCCTCCTGTGCACCAACCCACACTTAAACGTTTATTCCAGATGACCTGCTCCATGTCTTCCATGTTCAGCATCACCCAGCCAAAAGCATGGCCACCTGCAGCCCAGAGCAGTTCAGCAGGGCTGTGACTATTCCTGGAGACAAAGAGGGAGGAGGCTCACACTAGAAGAAGCACCTGGGGTGAGACTGGCTGAGATGTGACTCAGGCCTGTGACTGCCCAGGGCAGGGCAATTTTTAACAGCAGCTCTTGGGCGAAAGTCTTCACATGCTTATCTGGCACTTCCCTGTCCACTTTCTTACTGCTGCCTAACCATGAACCTTACTGCCCAGCCCAAGAGATTCCTGAGAAAAGGCCATCAGATTCCCTGTCAAAGTCCAAAAGGTTTTGATGAAGAAACACATTGTGGTGCTGGAATTGGCCCCAGAGCTGCCTGGCTGAGGAACATCTGAGGTCTGCTAGGATGTACAGAGAAAAGAGATGAGCCCCGAGGAGGTGCACACACAGTCTCAGGTGCAATTGCAAGACACAGCCTTGGAAGGACTTAGCTCCATCACTGACGCTTGTCTTATGGAAGTCTAACAACCTCAGCACAGTCCAGACAAGCCCAGCACCTTCCACCCCACAGCCCATCAAACATTTCTGCTCAGCTGCTAACAGCTGCTGAACTAAAAAAACCACAAAAGGTCTAAATTGAAGGGGACAACAGAGATCACCAACCTTTTCTGACCATGGGGGAAACAGCAGCCATGATTTTCAGGTTCACAGAAAGATAACCAGCCTTAGTTTCCATGGAGAGAAGAAACAGGGACACTCTCCAGCCTCCCCTTTCCTCTCTCAGCACTTCCTTCTCCCCACCATCTTTCTGCCCTGTGCAATCCGAATTGGATGCCATAGCAAGGATAGACAAACAGGCAACTAGTTAATCACTCTTATTATTAAGTTTGAACTGATTATTTTAAAAAGAATAAAAAATTGAGAGGGAGAGAAAATCAAAGCTGGGATTACAGGCTTAGCAGGCATGAGTGCGTATTCAGCCTACACTGTTCTCTTTGTGACTCTGTCACACCGGTAGACTGCTAAGAGAGTTATACTATTACTAACATGACAGCATTGTCCTACCCAGCCTGGATTAGAAATCCCAGTGGCTGTGTGGAGGGGAAAAGTCCCTTGGCAGTGGCAGGCACTTGGCCTCACGATGCCTTCCACTCGCAGCATGCTGGCCAGGCAGGGAGAAGTATTCAATTATCAGACAGGCTCTGCCTTTTCCTAGGCCAGCTTTCCCTTATTGTCTGACTGCTTTCTCCCTGGCCAGTGATGCTTGAGAAGTCTGTCACGCAAGAGGAGCTCAAGATGGTCCGGGCAATTTCTGAATCAGGCAGACTTCTCACAGCTGACCCCCTCCTCCTCCTTGTGAATACATGGTCTTCTCTGAGTACAGATAGGCTCCTCAATCCACAGGCGGTGAGTATCTCCTTCACGAACAGTGGGCCTCCAACAACTGACTGGAAAACTGGATCTCCGTTCCCTGCTGGGCTGGGAACATCAGCCTGTTGTGATTCCTTAGTGATTCTTTGGCCTAAAACCACCCTGTAGTCACAGAGCTGAGAATGATCACTCTCGTTATTTTCACTCGTTAAGGAGGACACCTGCAGCTTTTAAATGCAGTAAAGATGTCCTGATGAAATTCTCAAACATCTCCTTTGTTTCAGGTAAACCCTCCTATAAATGTTATGCAAAACATCATGGCAATCAGGTCATCAGCCACACTCCGATCTGCTGCTCTTTCCCCTTGTGATGACCCTGGGGACAGTGATCCCTCACTGGGATAGTGCTGTTACAGTGTGTCTGCACAGACTGGCAAAAAATAAAGGGCAATAAATGCATCACCCCAGCCAGGACGCAGAAAGAGGAAGGGCCATTCAGTAACGTGCTCCCTTGTTGCCCTGGCAGCAGCCAGCAATCTCTGCTGATGTGGTTACCAAGGATTTGGGGGACCAAGTTTGATACCAGTGAGAGAAAACGAAATGGATGCTGTGTGAATTGGCTGTGTCTGTCCCTGGATCTCCAGAGAAGGAAGGAGGAGTTGGGACTTTTGAGTGAGAGAGGCAATGAGCTGAGAAGAGGAGAGAATTGGGTATGCAGTGCCTGGAGGGTGAGGGTCAGGACCAAGAGCAGCAGAAGGAGCTGCTTAGGACAGCTGCTCACCCAGATGGTCTCCAGTCTGCAGCCTTCAGATCTTGCCTTAGCTCCAGCCTGTGGCTGGTGCTTGTGGCCTCATCTCCCCACATCCCTGTTCGGCAGCCAGGAAAGCCACTGGTGGGGCAGGCTCTGTACCACAGCAGGAACTGGGGCAGGGACCGTTCCTCATCCATGGTACTCCAGTACTACTTCATCTGTCCCAACCTAAGGAGATAAGGGAATAAACACTTTTTTTTCCTTTCCAGAGCTGTCCCAGGGCTAAGCTGCAATATTTTATGGCCCAGTTCTTAGCCTATTTGCATTTTGTATTTTTACTTCAACTGCTGTTTGTTTCCAGGCATTTGGGATGCCTAATGATTTTCAAAGCACTGTTTATTTTAATCCCTCTAATTTATTAATACATTGGTTGGCCTCGAAGTGCTTGGGAAAGAAGAATAAGGAAGTTGTAACCAGTGCTTTGAATAGTGCATCAAACTGTCATATGATCACATCAAAGCAACAGCAAGCAGCTCACTTTGTTGGCTACATCATGATACAGTCTCATGGGTCCTCCAGCCTGGTGTCAGCTTTCTTCATACATGTCACCCTGCAACACTGCCAGGCGCACCAATTCCAAGGCTGAAGTAGAAAATAGCAATGCCCAGAGGCAGCTCCCCATGAAAAGTGCCCCCTCTCACCTTCCCACGCGTTGTGAGAACACAAGCTGCCACCACGGTGCAGGTAATATAAACGACACTGACAGCCACGTGGATTTGCAGGCAAAGTTGTAATCTTCCAATAAACCCAAGGTGCACTTGGCCTCCACCCTCCACTACACTCTCTCCAGCCCAGTGCTCCGTGATGAGCTCCTAAAAAAACCAGTGAGCATAAACACTGCTAATCGTGCTTCAAATCTCTGCTAGTTGGTCCCAACAGGAAAACGTCAGATTTCCTCAGCACCAGAAAGCAACTGACAGGTCCTGAAAATCCTGGGGACTGCCCTCAAATAGCTTTTCCCAGCTCCAGGAAAGTGGTGAGTGTGCCCCATCCTGTGTCCGTGAGCCTGGTCTCATCAAAGCCAAGGCCTGAGGACCACAGTCTTCTGCTGCGGGCAGCATCGTGGCTCCCTGAGGGCTGAAAAGCCCGTGGCCCCCGCAGCGGTCTCGCCAAGGCGAAGAACTCCCTTCTCCCATCGCATGCCTGTAGCATGCTCACAGCAGCACAAGTTGCTGTACCCATTGCTTCTGCTACAGCTCTGATAGCTGCCCTGTCAGCAGTGAGCACGTTAGCCCATGGACCAGCACTTGCCAGGGACACACCACTGGCAGGAAGCTGAAGCCTCTTTCTCTAGCAGCAGAGCTTCCTACAAGTGTACAGATTGTGCTAAAGGGCTGAGGTGATTCCACAAACAGCTCTCTGAAAGCAGCCTGAAGTTGTTGGTGGTTGTCATGATGAGTTAGTTGTGCTAGATGTCCTCCAGAAGCATGGTTCTGCCTGGGAATAGACAATGACTGCTGTTTACAGGGGGTGAACACGTCCTGCCTGAATGAACTTATTACAGCAGCCAGCCCAGCTGTCTGGCACCGGGGAGGCACCTGCACCAATCTTCTCTTTGAAGTGGTGGCTGGACTGACAGAAACAGAGGTCCCTCAAGAAAGACAATGGTGGGATAGAAGCTCTTCCACACGGGATGCAGGAAGGACAGAAAGGTTTTTGCAGTGGCAGTTGCGAAGCTGTTCCTGGAGCGGCTCTTTGCTGAGATACACAGGTTCTGCCAGTGCCAACGCAACCTGTGCAGCACTGTGCCCCAAGCTGGCTGTGTACCCATCCAAAGGCAGGCGCCTGATGCCCAGCAGCTCAGATGCAATACATCTGAAGGACAAACATATCCTCATCAGCGCCAGGTCAGACACCTTTCTGGGATAAGCAATCACAACAATACATTTACTCCCTTCCCCACCACAGATTAGGCCTGCACCTCAAGTTCCTGCCCAGACGTCACTGTTGATTGCTCACCACACATTGCCATGTCCTCTTATTAATATTTTTCGTTTTAAATCCTGTGCTTTATTTTTAAAAGCCCCTCTTCTGTCCTACCTGCATCTCCCAGATGATCAATGGGAGCCCAGGGACAAGGGCTGTCTGCCATAGTGCCCTGCTGTAACACAAGGTGCCAGCCTGCCAGCAGAGCCTCCCCCTTCCCCAACTCCCCACACTCCCACCACCTCCTGCCAGCACAAGAGGGGCCCCCTGGGGAGGCACTGAGACTGCTCACCCTCCTTCCTCTTTCCCATCTACTCCTCCTGTGTGGACCCCCGATGGCATCTACCCACTCACTGGGAGGGACATCACAGGCATAGTGCCTGCCCTGCTCCTGGTACTCAGTACCAGTGACCTTGTTTTGAGGGCACTGTCAACCACTCCAGCAGCCGTTCCCTCCCACCCAACCTCCCCTGAGCCAACAGGAAGAAAAGGGATGTCACAAATCCCAGCCCTCTGCTATATGCTGTAGTCAGGGCATTATCTTCATCCTACAAAGCAAGGGTAAGTCTTGATGTGCTGAGAGAGGTGGTGCTTAGGTGGTAAAGTCAGGTTATTACCTCCCCGCCCTGGCAAAGCACCTTGCTGTCCCTCCTGCCCATCTTCCCCAGGGCAGGGAGATCCCTGCTTTAGCAAAGTCTGGTCTCCCAACCAGCTCTCCTAGACTGCAGAGGAGATAAAGGTCTTTGAAGCAGGATTTGAATTGAGTCCTCAACGTGATGATGTCCCACTTAAGGAGAAAGACAGGGTGAATTAACCCTGATCCCTGCTCTCAAGAAGATGCACCAACAAGTGATGAGGACTTTGGAGAGAAATAACAAGAGGGACAGCAGACAAATTGGCTCTCAGAGCCCTCCTGAGAGGAGCATAACCAGCTCGTACTTAAAGCCAAAGCCCTTCTCACTCTCCCTGTAGGTTTCTTGGTGTCTTTTCTTCTTTTGCCTCCATGATCCCTCAGCAAAGAGCACAACCTCAGCAACCCAGCCTCAGCAGGGACGACCAAGAAAGGTCAAACCCTCCAGGATCATGCCTTTCTTATCCAGGAGCACAGGCAAGGGCCATCTGGTCCCTGGATGCTTTCTCCAGCACTGAGGCCTTGGAAAAAGAAGCAGAGCCTGGACAACATACAGAGATAGCTCCTCAGGTTACAGAGATTTCATGAGTTGGACATCTTCCCTGTGAATTTACTAAACCTCACAAAATTCCTCCATAAGGATCTTGCCCCATCTCCCCTTTAATTTATCTGCACTTACTAGTTACACTTCACAGCTACATTCCAGGTGCATCTCTGGTGTGAAGAAAGGGGAAGGCCCATCCATGAAGGATGAGGCTGTTTTGCAGTGTGTCCCTGCAGGCAGGGAGGGCAGTCTTCCTTCTCCACACTCCTCTGTAGGAGTGAATGGTAAAGAACACCCCAAGAAAACCCAGAGGCACCTGGATGAGGCACATGTGTCTCTGACTGAGAACACATGAGCCAAAATGGAGAGACAGTTACTGCACACGCTGACATCTGATGTGTCCATGAAAGTGGCTGTTGCAACCACCTTCCCGCCGTGAGGGTCCGCAGGCCACAGGCCTCGCCGTGGGCCCCGGCGCGTGTCCCAGCCCCGCAGGCTGTGCACGCGTGTGCTGCCTGGCTGACAGGGCGCCTGCCCACTGGGGAACTTTCCATCTCAACCAGCTGACAGCTGCTCTACTGAGTTTCCTGGACACCAATAATGTTTTCCCTTTTCTAATCTCCCTGATGTAAATCCATTCACGACGAGTGCCTAGAGACTTTTAATTCCATCGGCATTAAATTCACTAAAACCTCTATTACCAAAAGCTTTTAGGATTTTCCCCAGAATCTACAAGTCAGGTTCGTAACATGACAGAACTCCACCTCTCTCGGGTGTCTGAGAAATTAATTTGTGCTTTCTAAATGCCAGGATCGCTGACCAGACACTCCAAGTATCCCCCTTCCTGTCTGTACGCTCCAGTTGCTGATGCGACATGGCCATTCCCAGGTGCTGAGGTGTCTTCTGAAATATCTGTAACAGGGTGAGAGGGGCCCCCACCCTGCAACAGGCCGAAGCAGATCGTCTGTCACAGCAGAGCAGTATCACAGGTTTGCAGATGCTGTATTAAGAGTGGAAATGGTCTACTGCAGTGGTCCCTATTGCAGTGGTCCCTACCACACTCGTAGAGCAAAAGGCTAGCAAATGCACCCCAACGCCCATGTTGGAAGCAAAAAGATAGTGTGGCCTCATCTCAGTGCTGCACACAGCCAGACGATGTAAAAGCATGGGGACAATCCAGCTACACCTCAGCAGAGAAGGTGGCTGGATGCTGAGACAAGTTGAAGGTGGTGGTGGTGAAGGGGGGAAAACAGCTGTGAGTCAGTGAGTGAGGTTTCTAAACGCTATAATACTCCAGAGATGGTGCATTTATCCTTTGGCCCCGGAGGTTCATTGGTTGCTGTAATAGAGCAGAGAGATGCAATCATCTTCTGATCCCAGAGGTCTTTTTAGGTGCTATAATAGTGGTGATCAAGCCGTCTCTGAAGCCTTGGGGTTGCTGGCACGCAGCAGGGGTGACGTCAGCGTCTCTCAGCCCCCGCAGTCCCCGGCTCCTGGATTCCAGGAGAGGTGCTAGAGATTTCCACCCCAGAGGTTCGAAGGGGCTGTGATGATGTCAGCTTTGAAACACTGCCAAAGTTTCCTCTGGCCATACAGGAGCTTTTAACCCTGTGGAAAGGTGTGATACTGACCCAGGTCTCCAGCACTGGGATGCAAGCCCAGTTGTTCCCACTCTATCCACATCAGCTGCAGTGGGTGTTGCTCTGAGCCATCCTCCAAAACAAATCACAGCACTAAGAATACCAAAGAGCTCAGAGATCCAGCAAAGAGTGGCACGAGGAGATGAACCTCAGTGTTTGTTTTCCTGGCTTAAAAACATTTCCCTGTGCAAGGAGTCTCTCCACTCACACCTCGTGGGCAGCCCAGGAAGGAGACATACTTACAAGGAGTCTGAGATTTGTCTGTGCTACACACAAATAGCTAGGAATCAACCTCCGTGAACAGGCTCAGTTAGCACCTTACATCATGTATTCAATAAAACATCCCCAAGAGCTGGGACCGTGCTCCCGAGTAGGAAATGCTGTAGGACAGGGAGGAGGTGTTTATAGACTTTGCTCCTTACAATGGAGAGAGGAGGAAATAATCAGATAAAGTTTCAGAGGTTCTACAGGCTCAGGGATTTCTCTTCTCCCTTCAGCCCCAGCAGATTTTTAATTCTGGGCTCCTGGTTGGCCAGGCAAATGGAAAGACTGCAATACCCTGTTATCCTGGCGCTGGCTCCCACGTCCATAGCTGGGGGGTGGGGGGTGGAAGCATGGGCCATCTCCCAGGAATGTCTGGGAACTATCCAGGGCATGTTTTTGATCTCAGGCAATTCCAAGAGTTTAAGTGGCTTTGCATTTTTCGTGTGCGTGCGTGCGTGCGTGTGTGTGTGTGTGTGTGTGTGTGTGTGTGTGTGTGTTGTTTGTTTTTCACCAGGACTTAGTTCAGACTCGAAGGATGAACACCATGCTTCCTACTATTGACTTCAACATGATTGTGCCAGTTTTTCTTAGGAAAGAATCTGACCTCATTCTTCCCTGAGCTTGAGGATGCTCCTGGACACGTGTGATGCTGGGATTGCGTCGGGGCATGAATGCAGTTCCACTGCTTATGTCCCAGCAGATGTTACTAAGCTAAGGGTCTCAGTGGGAAACAACCACAGAGATACCCACACTGACTCTTGTGAAAGACTTCACCAGATATTTTGGGGGAAAACAGAAAAAAATCGAAGCAGACAAATGCCAAACAATGTACTCCTATCTTCATTTTCTTCTTGGCTGCTATGAGTTCCAGGTTAATATATACCCTGAAGACTGAACCTGAAGGTTCAGGCTCCAAATTGGGCTTGTCCTTAGTTAAGGCCCATTTGTGTATTCTTGCTCTCCACAAAAACCCACAAGCCTGCTATGAACCCTTCTCAGTTCTTGGTCCTGACAAAATCTCATGACTTGAAAGCTCCACAGTCCAACTTTGTGAACCTTGTGAACCTGTGCATTTTAATTTCACTGTGTATCTCCTCAATCCTGAGTGATGAGGAAAGGAAAGGGAGATGTCTTTATAACTCACACAATTTTATTTCCTTCCAACATCCACTCCCAGTCCCCTGTCTGATACTGGCAACCCCTGTCTCCTCCATCTCTTCACTTGGGCGTGTTCACAGGCTTTCTGCCTCACCTCAGAGCCTTTTCAGTTCTCCATCACCCCTTCAGAAACAGGCTCATCCCAGTTCGGCATGCAGCTCCAAATGAAGCAGCACCGCAGGTGTTCTGAGAACCTCGCAGCTCTTCCAGAGCAGCCTCTACCCACTGCCTCCGCAGCTAAACAGCTACTTTGCCTGCTCAAGGTTCCGCACAACATCGAAAGAGCTCTGCACATTGCTCCCTGACCCCCGCCCACACTTTAATCTGGCTGATACCCTTCATTCAGGACCTGTGGGGCATCTGAAGAGTTCAAGTCCTCCCTGTGACAGGCATTACTTTGAATGTATCTGTAGCTGAATTTCTCCCACCAGAGCACAGCGCGTTCATTTAACTTCACTCCCTTTCTCCAGCATTTCTCACAGCCCTTTCTGGCCACAGTCAACTTAATAACTTTGTCTCATCTGCAAATTTTCATAGGGCATATCTCTCCTCCCACCTTACCAAGTCATTAAACAACACAGTAAATCACATGGGATTTAGAGAAGAACCTGGAGGCCACATTAACCTTTTGCCATGGTGAAACTTGGCTGTTTAATCCCCTCATTCTTTCAGTCTCCTACTCGGTTTTTGATCTGTCAATATTTTGTCTCTCACTGACTACTTAGCTTCTTTAGTAGCTCTTGTGTAGAATCTTGCAAAAGCCTTGTGGAAGTCTAAATACATTATATCAATTGGTTCTCCTTTATCCACTGCTTTATTGACACATTCAGAGAGTTGTAGGAGATCAGCAAAACTCGGTTTTCCTCTGTGGAACCCGTGCTGGTTAGGCCCTATCAAACTACAATCTTCCAGATGTCTTCAAGCATCGCTTTTTAATTATCATTCCCACCAGTTTCCCAGATACAGATGCAAAGCTTACTGATCTTTAATTCCCCAGATCATCACTGGAGCCTTTTTTTAAATATAGGTACAACATTTGGTCTTCTCCAATTCCCCAAATCAGTAGCTTTTTTTTCCAAGAGATTGCATATTTTTGTTAGCAGCTCAATCACTTAAGCTCCTTCTAAACTCTTGGATTTAACCATCTGGACTTGATAACTTATTGTTCAGGGAAAGTGGGGGGAGGTTTTGTGGTTTTTTTCAGTGGGTTTTGGGCTTTTTTATGATTGGCTTTGTCCCAGCACCCATTATTCTGCCGGTATGGTTTCCAACAGTTCCTCATCTAAGCAGATATGGGAAAAGAAGCTCACAAACACCGTTGGTAGGGACAGCAGATATAAGATAAATCATAAGAGAATTCAGCTCCCCGGCAACATCCTAAAAATGGAGATACTGAGTCACTTTAAACACAGGAGGTGACTGGAATTGATCAGTGTGAGTTTTCTTGGATAACTTCTACCCCGTTCTGACCGACCAGGCTAGTTTTGCTCATTTGTTTGGGTCTCTGGCTGAATAGTGATTTCCATCTTGACCTCAGAAGATTCAGGGCAGGAACGGAGCTAGCTTGATTATATACAGCCTAAGGTGCAATAAAAAGACAGTGACCTCTGTGCTGGGGGATGCATGAACCTGGGAGGAGATGAAACCCAGCACAGATGAAAAGAAGTAAATCAGAAGGTGAGCAGAACAATGCAGGGCTGTTAGCGCCATTGATTGCCTTTCAACTGAATCAGCCCCAAGACATGAAACGCAATGGGAAATGCTGGGGAACTCAAATAAGTAGCCCCATTATATGAGTGTTTCTCTCTTTGTGCCGGGCTGGTTCTCAATAGCTCTCACCATGCTGGCTGGCTTTAAAAGGCATGGGAGTTCAGATCAGGGCACAGCCGGACAGCCCTGATATGCCACTGACTTCATGCCACACTGGTCCTACAACTGGGGGATGGGGAGGAAGCTCAAGATGAGCAAGAAGCACCCACAGGCTTGTCTCACAGGTTGACCACAGTGACTGCACGATAGGCTGTGGATACATGTTCACCTGCAAGACTGTCTGCAAGCCAACACTGGCGTTCCAGCTTCTGGGAACCTCCAAACTGCCACACTCCCATCAAAAATGACACTTAGAACATCTGTGCGAAAGCTACCTACTGTATGACAGACCTGGCACGCCGACCTTACCTGACAGAAATATACTTGAGTGTATTTCATAAAAGACAAAGAGAAACTTCCATAATTCCCTCGTCTCTAATTGCTGCTATTCAGTTCTTATGGGTCATGTTGATGGGGGAATTGCAGAGAAAACTCTGTGCATGTAGTGTGTTGAATTCATTCTCTGTAGACTTTGCCTATGTGAGGTAACGTGGCCATAAGTACTTTTGGGGAGCAGCCTAGAGGCAAGTCTGTGGCTCTTTCTAAGACCTCACCAACATCTCTCCAGTATAAAGCAAGGCAATTCCAAGCAGTGCTGAAGAGTACACTCACCTCCTCTGACTCCACAGGGCCAGGGGCAGGAGGACAGAGGACATGGGAAGGAGTTTCTCATCAATGGTCTCTCCTCTGTATCAGGATCAGAGGAACATGCACAGGAGAAGACAGCACAGAGCAGGAAAAGGGAATCTCAGGCTGGTCATTCCCTGGGTTGAGGAGGTAGATGGAAAATGAGGAGTCCCCTGTGCAGAGCTGGTCCTGCCACAGCTTTTCAGACCACATCTGTGCCCAGTACAAACATGGTCAGGTTGAACACTAGCCTTCAATATCTATGTAAGAGACTTCCACACCACAATGTCACCCTGGGGATATGCTGGTCTCTTCCTGCCTCCCTCTCCGCCCCTCTCTTCCTTTGCTGCTCCTGCCCTTTTTCCTCTGAGGCCCTCCCTCTTTCTTAGTGTCTCCATCCCCTCCATACCCCTATGTGCCTCGTGATCCCCTTTCCCTCCATGACACGTCCCTCCACTGCCTGTGGGTCCCCACTTCAAAGAAGCGAGGCAGGGCTCACACCTGAAGAACCACAGCACGGATGACACACAGGAAGAGCTATGGGGAGGAGGAGTTCTTCTTCATCCCCTGAGTTAGCCCAACACAACCCCCCGCCCATGAGCCGGCTCCACACAGTGGGCACAGCCCTCCTGAAGGTGCCTGCTGGGGCTGGCACGAAGCGGCACGGCCACCTGCGCAGAGGCTGCGCTAGGCATGCGGGCTGAGCCGGGCAGCGAGGCAGCGCGAGCCCCATCCAGCTGCTCTTCGAGCGAGCCTCTCACTCCTCTCCCTCTCCTCACGTACGCAGCTCTGCCATGCCTGCCCTCAGCTGCTCAGCAGTGGCCGTGCAGCGTGTGCGAGGGGAGGTGAAGTGAGGGGGGGGCTGAAGATGGCCAGCCGCCAGTCATGGCCTGTACCAGGGTGCCCTGTGCTCCCCTGACACACACACAGACACACAGCGTGGCTGCTCGGGGAGGCCCAGCCAAGAAGTCTGCTCTCCACCACTGAATCCCCACTCTGTTTCCCAAGTGACAAGCCACAAACTCCCTTTCTCTTCCCAAACAAACAGAGGCTTGAGTGAATCACTGCCTCGGCCCTGGCACACAGCACCCCAGTCATTACGGATTCTCCTCCAGCATCCAGCCCCCTGCGAAGGTCAGCAGGCAGCCGTGCCAGCAGAGCCCGCAGGCTGCACCTCCCTTTGCCCACAGCATCCCTCTGTGCAGCCTGAAGCACCATGCTATGGGTGAGCATGCCTTCACATCCCTCCTTCCCATCCACTTCCTCTCACACAGCGTCTGTGGCTACAGCCTGCCCCACATAAAGGTAGGGGAAACTGAGGCACGGCATGGTGAACAGTGAGAGACCTTGCTGGGATTAGAATTTAGGAATCCTTAGCAACAAGGTTTTGTAGGCAGTGTCATCTCTTAGATTCAATCCCCAAAACTCATCTTGCTGGGTTTTAAAGTAAAACTGCCTACCAACTGCAAAACCTGGTCAGCAAATGCTCCTCACTATCACCAGGGACTTGCACACATCCACACATAAGCATAAGGCAACTGCCCCCCATCATCTTCCTGCCCTCCCCCAAACAAAACTACCTCCTGCAGCAACACAAGCACCTGAGTGACAGATCTGGAAAAAGTTCCTGCAGCATAACCCTAAGGGTTAGAGCTCACACTCTGTCCCAAGTGAGCACCTGCCTCTGATGGGGCTGTCACAGCTTCTGCCCACATTGTATCCCTGTTTCCTGCCAACATGGTCCTGTGAGGGATGCCTATCCTGGGCCCCATGCACTGACCATGGGGCTGTGGGCTACTCAGGGCTGGAGAACAACATTATTCTGCTGAGACACTTCCCTCCCCTTCCTCAGCGTGATGACTGCCCTCCTCCCAGACAGCACCATAATTTTGTCCCCACAGACATATTGTCCAGGGCAGTAAGCAGTGTGTGAGACATTGATCAAAACCCTGTGGAGAGAGCCAGGCAGAGATGTGGCCACCAACCAGAGATCATACTTGTCTCTGTAGGATCTCCCTGGACCTCGGATGGTGCTAGGATAGATGGAGCTGCAGAGACCTGGGTTTCTGCCTCACTGTGTATCAGTTCTCAAGGCACTCGGAAGACAAGGTCAGTTGTAAGTCCTGAGAGGGCAGCTGCCTGGTGTGGGACATGGCTTGCCCCCTGCTAAGACTGTAATTCAACTCTCTTTCAAACCAGCTTGCCCGACAGGAGGGACTGAACCAGGCTGGCTGCGGCATGCAACTGCATCTGTCAAATTAGCCAGAGCACACATGATCCCCAGTGCGTGCCAGATGTGGAAGGACAAACAACACTTGAGCCAGCATCAAGCAAGAGTGGTGCAGACAGATAATACCCAACACAACATAAACCTTGCCAGTACAGAGTTAAGCCAACTTGTTTTCTAAACACATCTGAAGCAGCAAAGTGAGTTCATACTAGATCAGCGTTTTCTACCATGTAGTGGCAGCAGTTTTGACCCAGTACCAAGCTCCCTAGAGCTGGATTTGTTTTCTTGTCCACCCTCAGCCAGTGCCAAAGCCATGTCCTGAGAGGGCTGAGGAATATAACCGATGCCAAATGACTTTGGAAGCTTCATCTGGGCAGAGCTTGCTTTCTGCAAACTCCCCAGTAACAAAACTGAGTGCGACTGCACGGTCACGCTCCCCACCAGCCCTGGCCAAGAAGAACAGTGACACATCAAGAACACTACAGTCACTCCATCACCTGAACACACACTGAAGAGTGTGAACCACACACACTGTAGAGTGTGAACCACAGGGAGAAAGATCACTTCACAGTATTGTCAGCTGGCAGCTACATCCAGAAATGATCCCGCCAAGGAACACCAGCCCTTTCTGAGGCTGCCCGAAGCTGCTCCTGCCCAGCATGGCATGCAAGGGTCACAAGGGATGGGAACTGCTGGAGAGGGAGTGGGGAAGGGGTGCTGCTGAAAGAGGGAAAAGCAGGGCTCAGGGGTAGCCCAAAAGAGGAATAAAAACAACTGGCACCACCAGACAGAAGTTGAAGGCAGCAGTTTTGGTGAGGTGAAGGTGTCGGGGCAGCTGGAGAGAGGGACACCAGGGTGGACTGACAGTGGGTTCCAGCAGTGGCAGCAGAGAGATACACTGGAAGATGCATGCTCCTTGCCGGCATCACCAGGTGGGACCTGGACAAGAGGGGAGCAACCCATCACCTCCTTCAGGAGACACCGCACCAGCACCACTGCCAGCTGCAGCACGGGCCCTCCCAGCCCCTTCCCCTTGAAGAAATGCAGCACCCCCAAAGTCTGCCTCAGAAAGCCGCAGTGTCTGCCAGAGTCTGTACAGAGCTTGAAACCACAGCCCGGCAGGTGCAAATCCCCAAACCTCCCCTCCAAAATCCACTCCCCTGAGGTTGCCCTCTTCCCGCCATGCCAGCAGCTCGTTGCTTTAGGGTCTCACTCGGGGAAAGGCAACCCCAGCATGTCCGTGCTCCCCAAGGGCCAGCAGTGTGGCTGGGCCTGCCCAGGCAATGGGAGAAACAGCTGCTCCCCACTCCCCTCCCGGCTCCGCACCACAGAGATTCCAGCAGCACAGAGACATGGTATGGAAACAGTGCGGCTGATCTTCCTGCCTTCCCTGCAGAGGAGATAGGAAAAGGGGCACCGAGGGCAGCCCCAGGCAGCGGGAGGCCCTTTCAGATGCTCCCAAGAGCTCTGCACCCCAAAATGGGTCAGGCTCGGCACAGGGCCCCTTCACTGCCTGTGCAGGGCACACAGCGTTCCCAGCTTATGAAACACATTGTCTCCAGCAGGAAAACATCCCTCCCAGCTGGGCAGGAGCACCAAGGGACAGCAGATAAGCAGTGACAAGAGCATGCCCATCACCCCAAAAGCTGTGCTGGGCCGGGCTGGGTATTCAGAGGAGGTACCTGGCTAGGAAATGGAGGCCAGCACCCTCCTCAGGGAATCAGGATGCCCAAAATATCCATGCGATGAGGAGGGAGGGGGAACCCGCCTGCATGCCCCACTCCTGGGAGCGTGATGCCCACTCCGGCTCTGCCGCAAGCTGCATCCCGGAGGGGACCTAGGCCAGGGCTGCGGAGCCCAGCCATGCTGCTGGCCGAGCCAGCCTGCTGCTCTGCTGCAGCAGCGTCAGCCCAGCTGCCCCTTCTCACGAGAAACAGGGGAGGGGGAGAGAAATGCCGCGGGGAGAAGAGCAGACAGGTGTGTGCCAAGGGAGGGGTGGGAAGGGAGGAGAATGCACTCGGGACTGCGTGCGGGCGACCTGCAGCGCTTCCCCTGCCACTCGGCAAACAATCCTTGCCCGCACACGCACGCAGAGCTGCAAGGCAGGGGGGGCAGCTCTCCGTTATGGGGGGGTGCTAATGAAAGCCTAGGCATTTTTCACAAGGTAGCAGAAACCACTGCCTTACCCCTCCCTCACACCTCTGGGGAACAAGCAACGAGACGGAGGGAGGAAGGGATGGAGAGGCACACAGAGCTGGGTGCTGAGGCTGGCTTACCTCACGGTGCCTGTGCTGGGGGTGCCCGGGTGCGCGGGAGGTAAATCCAGGGCTCTGCTCTCCTCGGCGAGTGCTGAGAAAGGCCTCTCTCTTCAGTCACATCAAGGAGTGGCCTGTGAGTAGGTAGTCCAGCTCACCGCTCGATCGAAGCTGCCATGGATTCATTGCGAACGACTTCGCCTTCTGTGAGAAGGAAAGGGGAGGGAAAGAAAAGAAAAAGGAAAAAAAAAGCACCAGCTTAAGTCTTGGAGGGTAGATTCACTTCTTTCTTAGGTTTCCAATGGCAACTGAATATACCACAGATGAAGATCCAGGGTGCGTGTGTGTGTGTGTGTGAATGTGTGTGTGTGTGGGAGGGACGGAGAGATGCACAGCTGCTGAGTCCACAGGCAGTGTGGGGTGTGAGCTAGTCAGGGCGTATCGGTGGTGATGGGAACAGACAACTGGATATGGGCAGCAGAGCAGACAGACAGACAGATGGAATAAGATTTATAGGATGGAAAGAGGATGGGCTGTATCCTAAGAGCCTCGCTGTCCCACTGCACACGGAAAGGAGACAGAACCTGGCCCAGTGCGAGGCAAGGTGCCAGGAGAAGGTGAAGTGTGCCAACACATGCACCCACACACACACAGACGCATCACCCCCCAGCCCTGCTCATGCCACCCGGGCACAACCCCCCACCAGCACACTGTTCATACTCAGACTGATACATACACGCTGTACACACGCTGCACACATGCTGCACACACACACTCACCGGCCCCTTTTCATACCCCCACACACCATGTTGCATACATCCCCTAAAAATTCAGAGTTCCTCCAAAAGGTGAGGTGCTTCTCTTCTTCACATAGGTCCTGCATATACAAGGTTGCACAGCTATGTTAGCATGTGTACATGATGTTTCAGACAACAATCAGACAAGCACATCACCTTCACCCAGCCTGTTCCACCACTCATACCAGGACACTGCAAAAACACTGTGAATCCCATCCACCACACAAAAGCATGCTGAATGTCTGAACATACCAACCACACACAAACTTCTGACCACTTAGACCTAACTGTCACTGCACAAATGCACATCGTTTAATAAGCCTGCCTTTGTACCGAAGGCCAGAAAAGGTGCCCCTGCACACACATACACATACCCCCCACATCAGTGCAAACAGCACAGCAGCGTATCAGCGGGCACATCTATAAGAAAACAAAAGTGCATAAAACATCCTCCTGTGCTTAGGGGACATAACTCAAGCAAGCACCGCTGGCTGTGTATCACACACAAATATACAGTGCTTGCGAATTGCCTGCAGCGCACAAGCTGATCACATCAGATACTGTTACCTACCTAACTCAGCCCACACAGTAGCATACCATCCTTCTGGATCCTAAACGCTAGCCCCAGCATCATCAAACACCAGCCATATTCTGTCACATGGAAAACACAAATACTCATCAACATCCAACACAGGCAGACAAACACAAACTACAAATGAAACACAGACAGCCAGCATCACTCACCAAAAAAAATGACATTCCTGAAAGTTATGAAGCTGGAACGCACTTTGGAGACAGCTGTATTATGCTGTGTACCTGCATGTGTGCATGTGCACACACACACCCCTCCCCCCACTGCCACACCAACTCTGCCTCTGTCTCTGAGATCTTCCCATTTTTTTTTCACTTTCTTAGTTCTGCCCATTCTGCCATCTCCCAGCAAAGCCCCTGCATCTGTCTGTTGACACGTGTTGCAGCTCCTGGGGGCAAAATCTCTGGAGCAGAAAGCCTGTAAAAGCATCCAGACTCATCCCTTCTCCTTTCCGCCTTTCTTCCGGTGTTAGGTGGGCATAATTTGCATGCCAAGAAGAGTGCAAGGTCCCACCAGCCCCAAGTGCCCTGAAATCAGCTGCTAATGGCATCAGAGGACACAACTGCAAAATCTAAGCATGGTGAAGCAGTACATAAACTCTCAGGGGAAGCAGAGATTTGGCCAGGAAGGTGTCAGCTTCTCCCAGGCCCCAGGAGAGACACAGAGGTGCACGAGATTGGTAAAGAGGAGTGAGGGAAGGAGGGGACCAGGGGCAGCAGGAGAGGACTTTGCCAGGCTTGTTTAACAAGCTCAGTTGTGGCGCAGCATGATCCTGTGAGGGGGCAGTGGGGAGCAATCAGGGTTTGGCATCAGGGCAAGCCATGTGTGCCTCTGTGCCCCTGGGAAACAGGAGAGGTGCAGAAAAGCATGAGGTTTTGGCAGGAGAAAAGCAGCTGGGTGTAAGTGCAACTGCAGGCACGTAGTGTGGGGGTCTGTGGCTGTACTGGGATCACCGGAGCAGTGGGTACTGGCACAGGGCCAAAAGAAGGGCCTGGCATAGAGGTGTCTCAGACACAGGCAACACAGGGGTTCCAGTGGGGACTGGCCCCAGACAGACTCACAGCTTTCCCAGCCCTTCTCTGGACAACTGCTGAGCAAGCAGATTATCCCTGATGCCTAGCGACATCAGGAAGAAAGGAAGGGGTTCTACAAACACTTGCCCTGTGCTGTTGGACAGGACAGGCACTGGCTTCGAGTGCATACAGACACACCTTGGTGTAAGCCAGTGAAGTGTACATCGCAATATGCCTCTTCCAGGATCTCCCCGTCGTCCCCCAAAACCCCCACATGCCCAAGCACCCTGCTTCTGCAGCTCACCAGCAAACACCCGCCAGCCCCCTTCCCAGCAGATGTAAGTACACCCTCCCCACCGTTACACAGGCATGCAAACTCTCCGCTCCCCGAAGCCACCTACCTCACACCTTCCCCCAGAGCGCTCCCACCTTCCCACGCCCACACCACACGCCTGTTCGTGTGGCAGCACAAGAGGAGCCAGAAGAAACATGCGGGGAAGCCCCCACCACTACCTCAAAACCCTCAGAACCCACCCTCCCCTCTCTCCCCTCTACCCCCACCACTGCCACCACTCCCTTTTCAGAAGTGCTTTGGAGGCGTAAAAATTCCCTGGGTCTTAGCTGAACTTGGCCTGTGCACCCAGGCAATTTCAGCTGGCTGGGAGCGTCTGCTCCTCAGCACTATGCTCAGTTGTACCTGCCCTGCATGCCTCTTTCCACAAACACTCGTTGTGCATTACAGGAGATGAATAATGCAGGCTGAAAGGGGACGAGTGAGCGAGCCTTTCGGTCCTCGGCGAGGCACGTTTACAGAGCAGAGTGGAGATGGAGTTGCCTCGTTTGGTCAAAGTTAACAGATGCTGCTGAACCTGGAGAAGCCACCGTGGCCTGAAGTGCTGCTTGGGTTAAAGTACGGTCACGAGGGCAATTTAAAGAAGCTTTTGGACTCAGGATTTCTAATAGGTGCTGAGAGGTAACACAGAGGTGCTATGTGTGGGTAGGCAAGGAAGATCTTCATCTCCAAGACACTTAGCCCTGAGCTAAGCAGCTGAAGAGAGGCACTAATGGAACAGAGAACCATCATCCTAAACTGACCTCCAAACCATCTGCTTCTGTGCTTCAGGGGCATGGAAGAAGCACCATGACTGGCTAAACAAAAGACAAGGGAGAGTGAAAGCGAGGCAAACGGGAGCCAAGGAGGGATGTGTGTGTGCACTTGCACATGTGCATCTGTGTGGTGTTCATCTTGTTCACCTCAAAAGGATGTGTTGGGCCTCACCTTCACATGCCTGTTTTGTGCTGGCAAGCAAGGAGCCCTGGGAGACACAAAACCACATGTGTCTGTCAGTGTTGCCATGAGTCTGTCTGCATGGGACAACACTGAAAGTGAGCAACATGGACAACACGGTGTCATATGTTCACAGGGGTGCTCAGCAATGTGTCACCTCTGGTGAGCATCTGTGTGTTGGTAGTGTGCATGTGCCTGGGACTGCAGGTATCAATGTATGGAGCATGTACATGTACTTGTGTGCATCCAGATGCTGTAGAGTGAACAGAGCTTATCTGTGCGAGTCTGTTCTTTGCTGAGAACACTGGTGCATTTGTAAAGTGCCACGGGGAGCGATGTGTCCTCTGTGTGTTGTCTTGTGTGTGTCTGGCAGCATTTACTCCTCTGTACAACACCAGTGTGCTACTGCTCACCTGCAGAGTGAGCATTCTTGTGAAAGCAATGCTCTGAGTACAGCAGAAAATGACAGTATAAGTGCACACATACTGCGTGCACCCAGGATGCGTGCAGGTTTACAGGGATGGGATCCATCTCTGTGTGGAACAGTCAGTCTGGCTCCTGCACTGTCCCTCCTCTTGGTCTGCACTCTTCCTTTCTCACCTTCCCTCAGTTCCCCTCTCTCACTGGCAGCAGTGTGCTCTGCCCTGGGAACCAACTCCCACACACCAACACACAGCAAGGGAACTCCTTTCCTTACAGTTCCTGGGTATCTTCCTGTACTAAGAGCCAGAAAATAAAGAAAAACCTCGCTGGGCAACCTGAGTCAGACCTATTCCCTTTCATGTTCTTGTCACCAATTTCCAACCCCTGGGAACCACATCACAAACCTACAAACTTTCACCCAAACCTACAAACTCCCATTCCCAAAGGCTAGCACCCCAAACCAGACTTACAGCTCACAAGCCAAAAGCCATGGGCCATCTAAAGCTGACACAGCTCAGGGAAGGCAGCTCAAGGTAACAGGAGAGAGGAGATTCCCTGTAGCCAGGAATAGAGAGGCTCCTGCAGCAACAGTGATACCTGCCTGACTGTCAGTTCCCCAGCCAGAATCACCCATAGCAGGTTTGGGGTAGGAAGACTTTAGCACAAAAGTCAGCACAGCTCAAACTCATGCCTCTGGAGCCAAAGGAACACCTCATAGCTGCTCGGTCATTGTCAGATCCTCCAGTAACCTCCAAAGCACAAAGACTGCCCACTTGGACCACCTCCTGGGGCAGGGGGACTTGAGCAAGAAGAAGACCCCAAAGCCATTTCTTTATTCCTTCAATCAGTTCTGCAGATTGCTACCATCCTCCCAGACACCTCTGCCTGTTTGTTCTGGGGCTGATCTAAATTACTCAACTCCCTAAACTGAACCGCAAACAACTGGCCTCCATTTCAGGCTTTGCTTTTGCCCTATATCCCAGTCTGCACCTATTCCCTCTGGAGGGCAAAACTAGCACACAGGAGCCAGATATGAAAATACACACACCTCCCCTGGAAGGCTTCATGGGCTCCCAGCAAGACCCAGTTTCATCCAGGCCCAGGATCTCACCATTTTGCCTTGAAAATGAAGCCTAATGATTAAACTTCATCTTTTTTGCCTTGACTGTGGCCCTGAACCTGCGACAACCCCAAACATCACCCAAGCCTATACACTGAAAGCCTGCCTCCAAGCTCCACTTTGTCCCCTTTAATTTGACCCCAGTTTTCTTTTGAACGGAGATCCAGCCATTCACCTTGTTGCCCACCAGCAAGGCAATGTTCTCTTTACACACAGAAGCATTCGGCACCAGATCCCTTCTCCAGTTGTTTCCCCCACACTGTACAAGACAAGCTGGGAAAGTCCATCTTTCAGATTTGCCATGACCTACGGTGCAGGTCTGTGCGAGCCAGGCCAGAATCTTCCCAGGTTTGATTTGGGTTTGGTTTTTTTCCCAGAGAGGAGCCCTGCTCACAGCTAGCATAGTTTAGGTGACCTTTTCACTGCTGGCAATCATGACCAGGAAAAATAGCACTTTGTGTTAATATTTAAACTCCCACTACAAAGAGCACAGGGACAGCCTCAGTGCCTGGGGCTCCCTCTGCGCAGAACCACCAGCATCACTATTCCACTCACCCCAACTCCTCCTTCACCTCGGGGTCTCTCTCCCCAGCCCTGCACCATTCTCTCCCCTGATAGGCTTCCCAAGAAGCTTTCCCAGTGCCTTTCCCATGTCCTGCCCTGCAGCCTCAGCAGCCTTCCCAGCTCTGCTGGGCGTGCAAGAGCGAGCCCCTGATTACCATTCAGGCTGGATTCTCATTAGGCAGAAATGCCCCTCCAGGAGATCCATTAACAGTCCATAAGGTTAACTTAATCCAGCCAGTCTTGTGTGGTCTCTGCCCAAATTCCCTATTACATTAACAATCTTGAGCCTTAATTAGCATGTGAGGCAGAGGTGGCATTATTAATGGAGATAATACGGAGCATTAAGAATAAACAGGCCAGGCTGCCTCTCCCCCACCATGCATGCAAATCCTCTTCTGTGCAGACACGGTGAGAGCTTCCCCCATGGGCAGCACACGCTGAGAGCAGGGGTGCCCTGGACCAAAAACAAGCCCTGAGATGTGCAGCCAGGCCGGTGCAGGAGGGCAGTAAGGAGGAAAGGGAATCCCAGAGAGACCTTTCACCTGGTCAGCAGAAGAAGGACTGTTAAAGAGAGGATGACAGCGTGATAAGTCCTGCAAGAGAAATCCTTGCACTGGGGAGAAGCAGCCACGTCCTTGGCTAATCCAGCCACCCCATTTTTCTGGGAGGCTTGGGAAAGCATGGCCAAGGCTGTGTGATTCTCTGTTCCCTTGATTGTTCAATTCACACAGCCATATGCGTGCACGTAGGATAACATGATGGGCATATACCCTGTATGCAATGTGCAAGGAGGGGTGTCTGCCTGATGCGGAGCGGGCTGACGTAGCTGGTTGCAGCTGGGGATGATGCTCCTTGTGATCTCAGAGCCCCACAGGGGGTGGGGGGCTCAGGTGAAGGAGGGAAGCAGTTGTAGGTGGGATCAGAGAACAAAGGGACTGGGTCTTCTGCTCCCTGCAGTGAGGAAGGGACAGGGCCCTCTTGGGACAGGCTGGTGGCTGGGTACACTGTGGCTGGTCAAATCAGCTTGGTCACCACAAGTAAACAGGCAGCGTGGTGTAGACCTCTCCCACCCCAGGCAGAGCTGCCCACTTCCTGGGGAGGAGACCCCCTCCCTCCTTCCCCCCGTGTCCCGGGTGAAAAGAGGGGAGAATTTGTGCTGCCAGCAGCAGCGAGGCACTGGGGGAACAGAGGTCACCAACGGGTTGGGGCTGCACAGTGTGACAGCCAGGCTGTGTGAGGAGAGCTTTGCATATGGCCTGCTGCCCTTCTGTCATCCTGCGAGCCTGACACTTTCTTCTAAAACATGCACTTGCGAAAGCTTGAGACAAAACAGGGGAGGAGGGAAGCAGAAGCAGCCAAGCCAAGGTAGCGGAGTCTAAGGGCAGTGCCTCTGGACTGCTAATTCACACCTCCAGCAGTACCCAGCAGGCTGGGGAGGGAGTGGGCAGCTTGCCATGGGGACCTGCACCTGGGGGAATAGCATCCTGGCTTGCTCCTCAGGCCTGATCCATGCTATTCCAGCTCCACATAGCTCCACTGTGACCAGCACGTCCCTCTAGGCTTTGCAGAGAGGCTTGTGCTGGGGGCGATGATCCCTGAAGCACAGAGCAATATCCCCCATGCCTCGGGCCTAGAGTACCTGGCTGGCACCAAGCAGCCTTGCTTGGCCAAGAGCGGTGCTGCCGGTGCGGCTGTGCTCTCCCAGGGCACTGTCAGGCCTGTGCTCAGCATCAGCCCAGCTGCCTTCACGTGCCCAGAGGCGCAGTGGGCAGCAGGCAGTGATGGGGGCTCTGAGCAGAGCTCAGCTCTCCCACTTTCCAGCACAGTGAGCTCCCACTCCTCCAGGCCCACCAGCCAGCCCCTGCCAAATCCATTTGTCCAATCTTGAGTTCTCTGTTAATCCTGTTGAGCCATCCTTTAAGTTGCTCTGAGGCAGAGATAGAAAATACGACCAATGCCTTAAGAAGCTTCCCCTGACCTTGCTAAATTCAAGATAAAGGGCTTTGATTTAAAAAATTACAGTGGGGGTCTGTCACTGATCCATCACTTGGATTAAAGGAAAACAAACAGAGACACAGGATGCAGCTGGTGTTAGGTGAGCAGGCAGGGAAGGGAAGAAAGGTGACAACCAGCATGGGAGAGGAGACAGAGGAAAGGAAAGGACAGAAAGTGAGAGGGGAGGCAAAAAAAATACTTTCTGCCTCTCCATCTCCACACTTCTGGCAGAAAAGCTTTATGCACACGTGGGGTGATAGATGTCCTGCCACCTTCCTTGGTCTATAAGAAAGAGCAAGGCAGCTGCCCTGTTCCATGGTGTAACCAGGGTAGGAACAGGCTTCTTGGACTGGAGAATTGCTCCTTGCCCCACAAGAGACACCCAGTGGGGAGCAGAGATGGAAATCTCGAGGCATAAATGGCTGCTACAGAGATCTCACCACCACTGCCTCTCCTGATGCTGTTCAGGCTTTTCTACCTTTACTTCTTGCCCCTTCCCTCAGCTCAAGCCTCCCTCCTCACTTCTTCCCCTTGCTAACAGCACTGTACCTCACTGTCCCTGATGCCTCTCCTGGCCCTAGCCGCATTTGACAGCATCTAAGCAGACTTTGCAACCCATACCTCAGTCCCCTGTAGCCCATAATTCAAAGGTTACTCAGAACAGTTTTCCTCTGTAGGAAATGCCATAAGGGCTACCCAGGGAACCTTTTTCTTTCCCTATAACCTTCAATACCCCTAGGCTGTCGCAGCCCACCAGGGTTTTCTTCTTCCTGGCATGAGCCTGTTTCCTCCCTTTGAACCTATTCTGTTTGAAGACCACTCACAAGATGGCTGATGTTTCACTTCCACTCATCTTTTCCCTGTCACCTGGCTGAGGGTCTCAGCTATCCAGGTAATAAGAGAAAATTTTAATTTCAGCAGGTTTGTAGCTTAATGTCTCAATCTGATATAGAAAAGCCTAGTCCTGACCCAGAAGCTAACTCTTGGGGTACCTCTTTCAAGTAGGTTAAGATGTCCCTGTGCTGTGCATAGGCCTGAGACCCTCCACATAGGCAGTCCATGTCCTTTTGCTTTCTCCTCCCACTCTTCTCAACTGCCTATCATGCCAGCACAATATCCAAGCCATATCTTCCCAAGACCCTCATGTCTACAGACTGTCCCACCATCAAACACCTTATCTGAACATCCTTCAATCAGAGACCAAATCAGATATCCATTACCTCTGGCCTTTCAATTCCATCACTCTCTCTTGTATTGACCAATCCCAACTCCTGCCTGTGCTGACCACTGCTGCCCACACTTAGAGAAGCTATCCCCACAACCTGAGGTCCACTTCAAGATTCCTCTCTCTATTTTTTCAAGCTCCCTAGGAACCTGCCCAGTCCTGTCCTGATGGTCAGGGGCATCGCCAATGGATTTCAGAAATTTTTTTCCAGCTTCTTTACTTCCTCCTACACCATGCCACAGCAGCTGACACAAAAATCTTCACCGTGAGGGTCCTGGAACAGTTCATCTTTGCAATGCCACTTCCCACCTAGCAATGCCCCATGTTCTTCTGTCACTACAAAGCTGCGCTGCTGTAGTCAAGAAAGACGCAGCTAATAGATGCATGAAGATTAAAGGTGGAGGACTACTAAAAAAGATACAATAGAGACCATAAAATGAGAAGGTCTATAAAACCACAGGTGACATAGGAAGGGTAGAGGGGACTGGTGTTAACCGTCTCTTCTGACCCAAGAATCAAGGGTCAGAAAATTAAGCCAGAAGGTAACAGATTGAAGACACATGACAGGAGGTCTGGCATTGCACACTGCATGTTTAGGTTGCAGAACTTCCTACTGTGAGATTTTTGTTGATGTTGAAACTTTACCTGACTTAAAAAACTGTCCGGACAAATTCAGGGAGGAAACAAATCCATAGAGCCATATGAAGTGTACAACAGGTCTTCTGGCACAAGGTCCCTCAGCCACAGAGCCCTGGAGGCTAAAAAGAGTGTGCAGAGGAAGTGCTCCTACACAGTTGTCCTGTCTTTGTGCCCTTTCCTCTTTCAGCCACTGTTGGACATACTGGACTGGAAGGATATCAGACCTGGCTCCATAGGGTCCTTCATCTATTCCTATGGCATTCCATAGCCAGGCTGACCCAGAAGTCACAGGCAAATAGTAGTTACAACTAACGGTGTCATTGTAGAACATTAGATCATAGTGGAGATGAATGGATAAGGGAGCAAACAACAGAGCCCATTCCAAGAAGGACTATTTTTGCCTCTGCCCTAAAGCTGGAAGGAGGTCTGAGGTGTACAGTCATCCCTGTACAGATCCTTGCTGGGAATAACATCTGTGCTTGAGTGCTATCCCCCTCGATGCCCTGTTCCATACTTTTAAGACCAGATCCCCTTTCCCTGTAGATAAACACAGAGCCCTTTCAGCAGACCATCTGTAACAGGGCCAACCCCCTTGAATTCCCTTCCATTTCCCTGACCTATCACACTATTCACAGCAGCCTCTCCACACTAATCCTTTTATTATGATCTGACTCAATTTTCCTGGCCTGTGACTGCCATGGGAAGGAAAGGGAAAAAAAAAAGAGGGGTGTTAATCCTTCTGACCTTGTTGTCCCAATTCTGGACCATCTGTGACTAGGAATTCAGAAGAGGGAGGTCTGATCCTCCTGACCCCACTGTCCCCGTGCCAAGCCATCTTCTTCTGGAAAGAGGGAACCACTTGCTTTGGTATGTTCAGCCTGTACCCTCCTATTAAGTTGTCATGGCAAAGCCCCTTTTCATCTACAGGCACTTCGGACAGGATCGCCAGGATTGCTTCCTAGACTACCCCTCCAGCCAGACAGGATGGAGAGATGGAGGAAATAATGTCCTCCACCTCCATCAGGCTCTCTTTACTCATTCCTCCTGCACCACTTCTCTGTTTCCTCAACAACAACCTCTGCAGGTTCTCCCCAGCTGTGAGACAGGGGATCAATAAAAGGTGAAAGGCAATCAAACACCTCTCAGATTTTTCCTGGCAATGCTGCATATGAGGAGGCCTTGCAGATCAGTCCATCTCCACCACTGACCAAGTCTAGCTTGTCCCTCCACCTCTTTTCACCAGCTGCTATTTCATAGCTGGTCTGAGCACTCACACCAGGAAGCTTGCATGCATCCTCAGCCAAATACTATCCCATTTGCTCAGCCTCATCCCATACCTCTTTGTCCATCTTTTGCCACTTTAAATAATCTCTTCCCTTCCTTGGTGTTTGCAGTCCTCAAATACTTGTAAACTGTTACCATATCACCATTTAGCCAAGCTCTACATATTTAGTTCTTTTAATCTCTCCTCATAAGTAAGTCCCTCCAGCCCTTTCATCATTTTTGTTGCTCTTCCCTGACTTCCCTCCCATTTATCACCCTCCTTCAGCCAGCGTAGCACCTGGGTTTGAACGCCAGCTTTTCCCAACTGGTCTTACTAAAGCCTTGGAAATAACATGAATCGAGCCACCCTTGTGCTTCAAGGCTTAATGGTTCTGGTTGTTGAGCACACAGGCATTAGGAAAGCTAACTCGCCCCACGCACGTGGCACCAGGTAGTACAACTCAAGACTATCTCTCAAAGCACGGGACCTCTCTCCAGGGAGAGGAAAAAGCAGATTTATGAGAGGTGAGGAGAAGATACATGGACAGGTAGGATGGATGCCCTCCACCTGAGCGTGGCACAGAGCTACGAACACTTACATATTTACCTTGAGAAGAGACATCAGCTCTAAGAGATGGAAAAGGTGCATATAGACACACGTGCACGTGTGCTGGCTCCACAAATAAGCCCCCGTGCGATGAGCCCCCTCGCGCACAGGCACCCACACAAATGTGCACAGGAGGACACACACATGGGTGAGGAGGGGATGAAGGAGATGCCCACACAGACTTGGTGCACGCCCAGATGTAACCTGTGCATGCAAGAGGAAAGGGCAGACAAAGCCCAGCAGAAAATGGCTCTCCCACAAGCATGTTCTCATGCATAGACCAGTGTTACCAGAGGAAGGGTAGCTCATGGAGTCCTCATAGTAACCTAAAAATACACAGACAGCTCTGACCCATCTGGTCTACAGCTTGAGCACATGAGCCACGGAAAGAATGAATACAAGCATATGACACCTTGCCTTAAGGCAACTGGTAGCCTTACACCATCCTGAGACACAGTCTGCACATCTATACTGCCATCCATGGTGATTAGTTTATCACCCAAGCCATTCAGAAGTGAGGTGAGTGCTGAGCAGTACAGAGGGGAAGGAAGGCATTTCCCAAAAGGTGAGTTGTGACAGAGCCAAGGATCCCTCCTGCTACTTTGTGACCCCCTCCCCAAGTCAGCGGGGATGATCTTTCTTCACAACAGTGTTTGCTTCGTCTCTCTGCTATCAGGATGACACGCACAAGAGTCCAAAGCACCCAACATTTCTTGCAAATAGTCCTTCCCCTACAGCTCAGACAGATGTTAACCTTTTGTGTGGATGTTCCTGTGTAGGAAAGAACATGGGTTCTTAGCCTCCAGACACACTTTCTTACCTCTGTGAAATTCATGTTGCACCATCACCCCCCCAAAGCATTGCCTGGAACAAAATTCTACACTGAAGGGTTGACAAGCTGGAGATGCACTCTCCAGGGTGACTGCAGATGGGAAGGAATGGCCCCAGTGCATCAGCTGGGTCAGCACAGGGGAATGGATGGGCCTCACCTTCAACAGCAGGACAGATTCTCATATGGGGATTTGATCCCATGTCTATCTCCATAGTGTCTAGTTCTATGCTATAAGACACCATGTAGCCACTATGTCATTCACCTCAACCTGACTCCTAATAGCTTGTTCCTTACCCCTTATAATGCCATGGAAAGAGTGACAACTGCCCTTCCCTCCTTCTGTAGCTCAGCTGGTCAGCTGGAACTGGGTTTCCTCTTGGCTTATGAGCACTGAGCAAATGAGGTCATTTCTCCTCAGTGACAGAAAATTATTTGGTCAGTCCTGTCCATGAGGAAAATGGTTCATCTCGGGCAATGGCTAGGTACCACTGAGCTCCCAGGAGACCCAAAGACCTGCTATAATCCCTTAAGGACGAGGTCAGAGAATGGCAAGGCACAAAGCTAACAATGGCTTAGGAGTGCAGGAAAGCCAGGACACGAACGCAGCGCTGCTAAAGTGAAGCTGTAACTGCTGCCAGACCCTCTCACCACAGAAGCAAACACAACAGCAGCCCCACAGTCATTGTCACCTCCAAAGTGCCAAGCTTGATTCATCTGGGGCTTTAAATACAACCTTCATCTGCTTCACAGCTGCAGGAAACCCATCCTGACCCAGCAGAGAGAAGGAGATGGAGGTGGGTGACAGCCCTTTGGTCTGCTCCCTGAGCTTCGCACTCTCCCCTTCCAGCCCAAAAAGAGGGTTTTGCTCCACCCCAGCGCAGGAGGTGACTCCCGTGGGTTCAGCCTGCCTCCCTTCAGTGGCTCAGCTCCATGTCCTTCTTCAGCCCCGTTCCCACACAGAAAGGCATCAGGGGACACTGAGAAGAAACCCAAAGAGAGTTCAAGCACCTGCTGTAACCACCAGGATCAGCCTGGACAATCCCTACCGGCAGAACCCACGGTGCTATCAGGGAGGCACCAGCTTTCTCCATACTTGCCAGCAGCCTGGGATCCCTCACTGTTCATGACAGCTCAGCTCCTCCATGGAGGAGAAAAACAGAAAAGGGGGTATTTTCCTGGAGCACGCTTGTTCTGCACCTAAGCTGCTGCTATCCTACGCTGGTGCATGGGCGCGGATGAGGTCTGCAAGCATGTTTGGGAAACATCACATCCCCTTCCCAGAGCAGGACATCTCTCAGCATCTCAAGAGTTTGAGGGCAGAGGTGTTCCCTGCATGTCCTCTGCCCTCCCTCACACTCGGAAACAACTTAGCCCAGGCCCACAGTTACAGGGGACTGAGGAACAAAACACAATATTTGGGATGAGGGAGAGAGCAGCCGGGTCTCTCTCTCTGTCTCAGCAAATGTGCTGATATCTTCTGACAGAGCTGCTGACAGCACTGGGAGGTTTCAACAGGCCCTGATGTGACCACCAGCTTTTTTCCCAGGTGGGCAGTGCTCTCCACCACTCTTCAACAGGGTCAGATGAGGCAGCTGCACTCCGCCTGGAGCTGCATCTGGCTTCTGACATGACCCAGGTAGGAACAAACATCACAGCCATCATCACAGCTATGCTTCCCCCCCTCCTGCCTTCCTCCCCTGGCTCGTGATTTTTACCTTTCCGATTTTAACTGCAAGCTGCGCCCCCCAGCAAAAGCTACACCTCCCTGTGCCCCCCTTTCCCAAACGCCCTCTCTACCCTCCAAGCAGCTTCTGCTCCACAGCTTAGCTTTGCAGCGGCGCAGTGGCTCAGCCAGCGTATTCCCAGATACCCACTTTGCCTGGAGCTGGGTAAAGCGAGGCAAAGGCCACGCAGCCACGCTGCTTCCCTCGGTGCCGTCGCTTTTGATGGGGAAGAGCAACGAAAGTAGCCAGCTTGATACCGACAAATCTGCCTGACTGTGGGTTGGATGCTCTGAAGCCAAACAGCTCCCAAAGGAAAATAATGGGGTGAGGAAGGTGGCAGGTGGGGAAGGGGCTGGCGAGGGGTGGGAGGGGAGGTTTCTAGGCTGGGGGAATCAGTGGGATTAAGGTGGCTGTTTCTCACCCCCAGCACCGCATCCGCACCCCTCCACTCCCTGCAGCTCCCTCACTGCTGCTGGTACAGTCTGCACAGAGGCGGGAGGCAGGAGGGGGGCCGTATTTAAATATATTAATAATGCATACTCAATGCAAATTAAGCTTCCTTTGAATATTACATTAGTGATGCTGCCAGGCTGCGCTTCCCAGGACCCAGGAGTGATAGTGTGTGTGTGGAGACCTGGTGGTGAGGGAAAGGGGGGTGCAGGTCACCAGAAATACCCCGGCACGGCCCCCTGTCTCCCCCTTCACCCCAGCTCCCCCCACACCACACACACTCCCGCTACCTCCCACCTCCTGGTGCATGACAAATTCCTTGGCTCACGGCATGCAATGCAGCCAGGCTCCCCAGGCCTCTAGGCCCCCTCCAGGGACATGGAGCCCCCCCTCCCTTCC
>VZTU01019574.1:0-11711 GCA_013400835.1 Zapornia atra | reverse complement strand
GGGGCGGGGGGAGAGGGGAGAGAGGCAGCAAAGTCCATTTCATCCACTTTGTGTAATCTTTTAATCTCTTGGTTTTTAATCTTCCACATCAGGAATGACAGACATCATTAAGAGTAGAAGAAATCCCAGTTGGAAGGGAGATGAGGATGGTGAAAGTGACAAAAAGAACTTATTTCTATGCCTTCTGCCTTGTCCCCTTTCTCCAAGTGTCTCTCTCACTCCCCTTCCCTTTTTCCTCTCTGCCTACAAGCAATAATACAGGTAGTGACCTGAGTGACACAGACAGAAACACCCTGTGGGCCTCGGCACCTGGGGAGAGGTCAGTGCCACGGCCTCTGAGCAACGCAGGTCGAGCACTCCCTTGGAGACAGTCTACCATGGCACAGAGGTACACGGCTCAGTGCACCAAGTCATCCTGAAAGGCTCTTTTGGAGCCAGAGATGAACAGCAAACATTGCCAGCATTAACTCTTCTTGTTAAAGTCCAGATTACCTGAAGAAGCCAGCCCACCCCTTACCCAGAGAGGAAAGACAAGTTTTTGGAGGGCAAGGGAGGACCTGGTGGCTTCTGGCTGGGTGCTCCTTCATCTCAGCTTCCCGGTCTGTCCAATCCTGTGGATAATAATCCTCACCTGGGAGGGTGATTGTGAGAGGTTAATGAATTAACAGTCGTAAAAGCTTTAGATAAAGGGCTAAGGATTATCACTGTTGTTATGCATGGAAACAGCTCCTAACGAGCATTTCCCACCTCCTCCCTCCTGCGAGCCTGGGGGATCATCTGACACAGATCCTGCCGCACAGGAACTCCCCCAGAGATGGAATTACAGGGAGTGTAACAGAGAGGGCTGCAGGCTGCCAGAGACTCAGATCAGGGGAAGACAAATCGGGGGCACTCCATTAACCAGCAACCCATGCCAGGCCGTGGGGCCGATCGCCTGTCCAATCACACTAACCAACAGCGACAGGTCCATCCCACTCCCTTCAAAGTTCAGCAGAAAACTGGATGCTGGTTTCTGACCACGGCAAGCCAGCCTCTCCTTGGCTTGCCAAGAAATCCTGCCCTTTCAAGGCTGTCGACTGACCCGAGACAGTTGCACAAGATGCGTGTGCTTTAAGGAAATCTTCATCCCAAAAGGCAACTTCTCTTCATAGGCATAGGAAAGGCTAGCTGGGATCAGATTTTGGTGTCCTAAATCTTGTGCAAAATGTTTTCCAGGCTGGGGATGTGAGCTAATTCAAAGCAGCAGTCTTAATATGATACGTCCCTCTCTTACACACACGTGGAAACTCAGGAGAGAGAAGCCCTCCCTAAGTTGCCTACTATAAATACACCAAACCACTTAAAATGGCTACATTCAAGAGGGCTGGTAATTTGATAGTGGTGTCCACTTAATTAGATTAGGCTCTTCTTGAACTCAAGGGCTGCAAGCAGCTGATCCTACTTTCTTTTTCAGTATGTCAGCTGCCATGCTGACGTGGCCCTCGAGCCTCCCTCAGTGCTTGGGCCTCAGGGGATGCTGGTGAGAAACCCTGGGGGACCAAAAGCTCTTGTCAGGAGGTGACCCAGCAGAGCATTTGAATATGTGTCCCTAACCCTGCACTGAAGTGCCCACTTCATGAAGCAGGGGCAAATTGTTCCCTCAAGGATGGAGAAGCTTCAGGGTGCACCCTACAACTGGGATCCAGGGGGTGCAGCTGGAACAAGCTTTCTGCTGAAACAACAGCTCTTATTCATTGGTTAAGCAACTTTCTTCGGGGATTTCCTTGCCATGTTCACATGCCTTTTGCCTTCACTTCCCAAAGTCTGTTTTATGGCAAGAAAAAATGTGAACTGGGCTATGAGTATGAAGGTGACAAGGAGACAGAGACCAAGCAATTTTTGGCCAAGGTGACTGGCTGAGGACCTTTACTGAACCACGCATGAATGCACATGCCCATGACATCCCTTATAATGAAGCGGGAATGGATGGGTTAAGGGCAAATCATGGGGTCACTGATGACTGGAGATGAAATCATGGTCCTCACCAATGCTCTGGGCAATTGGATCACCAGCCCTGCCACAGACCACATCTATGCCTCACAGTGCAGAGCTCCAGAGCAGGGTGGCTGCACCCATACAGTGCCCTGCCTGGGCTGCTGAGCACTGCTGAACATAAACAGTACAGAGCACAGCTCAGTGACAAAGTTTTCCAATCAGATCTGGGGTAAAAATCAGCCTCTCTGCACTGCAGTGTGTGGGAATTTACACTTGAGCTGGTCAAATAGCAAAGGGCACAGTTAGTCTCCCCTGCAGTGAGAGACCAGAGGGCAGCACTACCTTTGTCTTCCCCTCAGAAGACTGGAGTAGATGTTAATAAACCATAAAAACAGCCAGAAGCTTTTTTAATATATCTTGTTTTGCTGATTTCTCACTTGGAGGTAATTAAATGACCTGTATGTAGGTGGCTAGTTGACAGAGTCTGTAGCCTGAACAGTGTTTACAACAAGACAAAAAGTCACCTGGAAGGGAGAAGCTAAATTGTTCTGGAGTTAGAGCAGGGGATGGACTTGGTCAACTCTTGAGGGCCTTCTCAAGCCTCCCTTGCAATCCCAGTTAGCACCTTTTGCATGAGTCCAGGTGCTGGTTTCCCTGGAGCCTGATCCAGTTCACACTCAAATCCAGGATAATTGTGGCACTACTCTTCAACTGCTGGATTGGGCTGACACCCTTTGCTACGCAGGTCCTTTGATCCCTGCTCAGTGAACTTGATTCCGTTCATAGCAGAGCTGTATTCAGCACAAGTTGCCCTCTCTACAAAACAACCCCAGATTTGGAGAATTAATATTCCAAGACCTTTTGGTCTCCATCAACAATGGAGGAAGTTGGCTTAAACGACAGACGATTTGCTATTCAATATGTTCTTAATTAATATTAAAATCTATGTCAGGTTGTTTTGTTATGGGTTGTGGTTGGGTTTTTTTTTTAAATCCTCTATCTCTTTGTTATTTATTCATTTTGATTTTTTATTTTACCTCCTCGTTAATGTAGTGGTGATTTAGATGCAGTTTCCTCTCTCTGCTGCACTTAATGAGTCGTCAGCTTTATTCACTCTCACCCGCGTCCTCATGGGAGCATGCTTTGATTTTCTAGTGGGTGCATGAAAACACAGATTAAAGCAATTAGACAGAAATAATCTTAGGGAAAGGGGAGAGAGATCCAGAGCGCCTAATTATACCATTTTAATCAAGACACAATTATGCAGAGACTTTTATAGATTATAAATTAACCAAACTCCAAAGGCAGAAAAAATATCATTTTAAATATGGTTCATTATGCTTGTTGTTTCTGCCTTGTGATCTCTCCCAAACTGGACTTCAAGGTTCATTTAAAAAAAAGTTCTGGATGGGGCTTTGCAGAAATTGAGGAGAAACAGACTCAGGAGACACTGCTTGCTAGGACCAGGGACTGGAAATGGCCTCTGGGAGAAGGTAAGGAACCACAGCCACATTTCTCTCTCCCTGATCTCACCAGCCTTTTCCCAATGAACTGAGTAAGTGCACTCGCTGGCAGGTGAGGCTTGACAGAAACCCTCCAGCTGCCTGCATGGGTCAGGTAAGGAAAGAGCCAGTTCCAAAGTCTGGGTTTTGCTCTGCCCTAAGACGCTATGCCGAGTTGCCAGTGAAGGACTGTGGGTACTGTAGTCTAAGGAGCAATTTCCCAAGCTACAAACATTCCAATTAGAAACACAGTGAGTGGGCAAACAAAACACATCAGGCTGGATGTGTTTTCTTCTGAACCCTGGAGGAACTTAAGCCAGCTGCTCCAGATTTATAGCTGCTCCAGATTTATTGCAGCAAAACCGCAAGGCACTCAGGCTCTCAGAGCACGTAGGAAGGTGCTCTGCTCCTGCCATCTCTGCCGAGGAGCTAGGGAGACACCCCCCCTGTACCCAAGAGCTCTAGGGAATCTTTGTTTCCCGTACGATTTTGTGATGGGGAAGGTGTCCAGAGCTCATGCAGAAGCAGGCAGGCCAGTTCAGACACCTCTGACTTTGTGGCTTCAGCCCAGAGATGTCTGTGAGGTATCATGCCGTTCCCTTTGCTGTGAGCACAGCACTGGCAATCCCTTCTGCACCGGTGTGCGGCACTCCCTGAGCACTTCACAGAGAGCTTCCAGGTGTTAGGGCGACAGGAGAGGGCTTGCCGCAGTGATCCTCGGCTTCTAGCAGGGTTTGCCAGCAAGTCTCCTGAAAGGTTTTGCTGCACTGTGCCCTGCGCAAAACAGATCCTCTCCAGAAGATTCTGCTGCCAGGCACCTCTCAAAAGGGTGCTTCAACCCATCAGAGCTTCTCCAGGGGCCTCTCCATTGCCATGGCCGCCCCATGCCATGAGCAGCAGTGCTGAAATGGCTGCTATGTTCTCTGTTAAGGGCAATACTCTCATTTGTCCAGCAACCAGCCTCAACCATCTTCCACCTGAAAGTCAGTTCTGGTGACACTCATGCAGGCTGCCAGCAAGGTGGGGATGGCTGGGATGTGCCCAGAGCCAGTTTATACAAGCGAGAAGGATGCCACCAGGACAGGCAGCTGGCTAGGGGGGTGCAGTGTCAGCATTAGGCACAGGGACTGATGGACACGCAGCTGTCCTGCTATTGAGCCTGAGGCTCAGCAGTCCTTCCAAGGATTAAAAGGCAGTGCCTTCCCTCAGCTGCCCTGTGCTGGAGCCACACTGTGCCCATCACCACAGAGGGAAAAACCCAGGGCTGTATGCACTGTATCCACAGTTTGTGCCTGGAGCGTGGGACTGCCATGAGCTGATGGAGGCAGACATGAGTAGCAGGCAGATCTCTGGGACATCTCTGCCTTGCAGCCCACTCACCCGTTTGTCCCTTCCCACAGTGAGGAGAGCAGGGTGGCATGCTGCTTCCCTTGATCCCCGTTGCCTCCTACAGCCAGGGCAAAGCCCAGAAGGACTGTAGGGCTTGGGGGGTGACCCCGTTCCTCATCGAGAGCTCGGTCTGGTGGGTGAGCGGTGGTATCGGAGTGCCCTCTGCTGGCCCCATTTCTGGACTGTGTGGCCTGTCCAAGCCTTCGACACCCCCAAGTACCCCTGGGAAGTTGGGTCTCAGCTTGCCCCCACCAGGCCCTAACACCCCCACCATGGTGGACACCACTTCAGCTGCAGTAGAAAACAGCCTACAAGCAGCTTGGAGTTCTGTTAGGGCTGGGTCACAGCCCCAGAAGAGCCAGCATAATGGAGAAGCTGGGACAGAAATGATTGTTAAAGTCAGCATTCAGCTTTGCATATGTGGGTGGGTGGATGTGAGGTGCAGGCATCGCTGTCACGCTTACCAAGTGTTGCTGCAGAGATGTGGCAGGAACTCACAGGGGCTTTTTGGATGTGTTCCCAAATCCAAGGAGGAAAAAGTCCTTCCCTGATCCTTTGCTCCAAGAGTCAAGAAAATCAGAGGTGTGGTAAAAGGGCCTGAGCAGGAACACAGTCCCTCTCTTGAGGCCTGGTGGCATTCAGGTGACTGACCCTGTGATGGAAGAGGGTGGTCTGGCCACTTTGAATGAGTAGCACTTAGGGATGTGGGTTGGTGGTGGGCTTGGCAGTGTTAGGTTGACGGTTGGACTTTATGCTCTTAAAGGTCCTTTCCAACCTAAATGATTCTGATTCTATGATTCCACAGAGCTGGGGCAAAACCTTCTGGCCATTCACCTGCCCTGGGTGGCTGGGAACCTTTGTCACACCAGGATGTGCATGCCTTCATTCTTCATCCTGATTTTTCCTCCAGAGCTCCCTGTGTTTTGACTGTCCCAATCTGCCATGGTGAAGCCTGCTGAGAAGAATGGGCCCATTCTGCACAGACCCAGAACACCCAGGTTGGGCCCTGCCTGTGGATTCCCGGGTTGTGCTAAGAAATCTCCCAGAACTGTGCACACAGAGCAGAGGTTTGAAGTCCCTGTGGACCTACGCTGATTTACACCAGCAGAAAACCTGACACGCTGTCTCTGGGCTCCAGAACCACAGAGATGACCTTCTATTGCTATCAGCAGAGGAGAGAAGGAGAGGGTGAGATTACGATCCAAGGAGTTCAGGTCCCTCTGCGGAGCTGGTCACTTTTTGCATCGGTATCTCAGTCACTCAAGCAGGGATGACACTGACCTGACAGATAAGATGTGAGCTAATTGGCAGTGCTCTCTCTTCGGGCTCCTTCCAAGCTCAAGTGCTGCAGAAATGCTGAACACCAGGTCTGGTTACTGTTCAGGGGAATTTTTAATTGGAAAGAGGTAATGGAAACTGGGTTATCCGGGGAGACGGCTTGAGTTTGAGACCAGGGCGCTGCGTTGAGCTATTTGGGGCCTCCAAGGGAGAGTGGCAGTGAGGTGCTGGACATGCCAGTACCAGGGGGTGACAGATCAGAGACAAGTCCCAGAAGAGGACTCTCCTGAGGAGAGTTCCTGAACTGTCTTTTGTAAATATTACTGAACAATGATAGAAAAAAACCCCACAAACAAATAAATAATTAAAAAAAACCCCATAAGCAAGGGAAGGAGTTTGGTTTTGAAGGAGCAAACAAAGGTGTCCTGCAGCCTCAGCAAGTGGGACAGTGCTGTGTCCTATGCTGGAAGAAGAGACTGAAATTGCTTAGACATGCAGTCCATCGAAAGACTTCAGTATGAAACTAACACACAGTGTACCCACCCTCACTGGGACTGCTTGTGGTCTTGAAATGCCATGCATGGCAGCTCTTTGCCAGGGATGGAGCTACGAGTGGACATTGTTCTTCCTTGGCCTTGGTTAGAGTAATGTAAAAAGTAAACTGATAGCATCCAAGATGGAGCAAAACCTTTTCTTTCCCTTCCAGCTTTTCATCCGACACTGCTGAAACCACTGCCCTCTCCCCCCCTCTGACAGTCATCTAAATGTCGAGCCACAGACAATGTGGAGCCAGCTTCTGCTTCTATCAACCCCAAGTGCTGGAAGAATTGCAGGCCAAAAAATCTTTGGTAAAAAAATGCAAATGTCACTTTACAGAGGACAGCTCCAGCTTGACAGGAAATCCATTGCCTCTACCAAACAGTTTGCGAGCTCTTCTGGATGCCATGCTGTGGTTTGTTGAGCAAGAAAGGTGCAACACAACTGCTGGTTTTCAAGACCCATCTCCTCAGTCCTCAACTGCTGGAGTCCATTTATCCACTGATGGGCCTGTCACTGCCACAAGGGCTCATGGTTTAAAAAACACCAAAATAGTGAAAAGCAGCCAAGACCTCCTTCCTTTCTCCTCACTACTGAAATCCAGATGCCCAAGGTATAGTCATGGATCCCATTCTCCATGGTCCCCTTGGCTAAATCCCAACTAAAGTGGTGTCATGATGGGATTTCCTTGGGTTTCTGTAATGAAAATGATTTTCTGCAACTGAAATTGAGATCCCATTATCCCGAACTGGATCACTTCCAAATAGCACTGAAGCCCTCTGTCTGCTTTTTTGACTGCTACATGCCAGCTCCTACCAAATAAGTCAATCCTTATTCCTGGTGCCCTGCAGCATGCTTGAGACATGCTTCAGGGACATCTCAGAGTTTGCAAAGCTCCCAGAAGGAAACCAGGCATTATTCCTGTGCCACCCAGGCTGAATTTTGATGAGAAGAGTGGAGAGAAAGAAGTCTGCACTGGAATCCTGGAATGAGCCCTGACCACATCTCTCTGCAAGCCTCTTTCACTCCAAGTCTCTATGGCCTTCCACCTCATTCCATTCTATGTGGACACAGACTGTGAGGGAAACAGAGTTCTTCTGAGATGTGGGGAATATTTTTTACCAGCACTCTCCTCAAGCTACCCATCCATCAGCCAGTGACTCCCAGACTGCCTGTGGCTTTAATTGCTTCTCTGCGATTGCTTTCTGCCTCCACCACCCTGGAAGTTCCTCCTCAGATCTGCTGGAAAGCAAGGGGCAGAGCGTGAGACAGTTAAGTCTGCTGCAGAGGATGCCAAGCTCAGGGTAGTGGAGGGTTCCCCCCCCCTTCAAAAAATGACCTTCTAGGTATTTTGCACCTGATCTCAAGATGCAGAACTCCAGAGCAGAGAGGACTCTCTGATAAACTCACAGCACTGTGGAAATGACCACAGAGAAACAACCAGGAGAGGGAGTGAAAAAAAAAAGAGATAAAGAAAGCAAAGTGATAAAATACATACATTTAAGGGCAGCAGAGACACGAAGAGTAATGTGGAGATGCAGAGCAGCAGAAAGTGAGCAGATGAAATGATATTCAGAGAGCTGCCTATAGGGAAAGAAAAGGGGAGGGAGGCATATAGAGGAAGGGCACAGATGCAAGGAAAGAGAACACAGGGCAGGGAAGAGAAGGGGGAAGTCAGACAGGGAGAAAGGGAGGGATCTGGAGGGATTGCCTGATGTCAAATCTGATAGAAAAGAGGATTTATCTGCAAAAAATAACCCAGATCTAAGCCACAGCTTCAGAGCAGCTGTGTGCAGAGCCTCAGCACGCTGTATTTGTTCTTAAGCAAGAGCAAAAAAGGGCTGGTGCAGGTTGCAAGCCAAAGCAGGGTTGTGCCATACTAGGAGGTTGCCTGCCAGCCTGGACCAAGGCAAAAGGAAGGAAAGGGAAGGAAAGACCAAGCAGGCAGAGGAAGGCAAGATGAGGCAAGGTAGGGAAGGCAAAGACAGGCAGGGGAAGGCAAAGCAAGGCAAGGCAAAGACAAGCATGGGAAGGCAAAGAATGGCAGGGACAGGCAAAGACAAGCATGGGAAGGCAAAGAATGGCAGGGACAGGCAAAGACAGGCAGGGGAAGGCAATGCAGGGCCAGAGGGGCGGATCCGTCCCTGTCCATGGTGCTGACCGGAGCCTGAGCCTCACAGGCCCCACAGCCCCTCTCCTCCTCTTGTCCCCTTCCCGGCACAGAGGGGAGGGGCTATTCAGGGGACTACAAACAGTGACAAAAGCAGTGTGCTTCCTGGAGTGCGCAGAGAGAGGAAAAAGCAACACATGATGGGCTAGATGTAAAAGATTGGGGGGGTTCCTTCCTCTCTCCCATCAATGATTTCAGCAGCAGGGCTGGACTCTACAGGCGTGACTGGATGACAGGTAGTGAAGTGTGTGCTCATGGCTGGGGAGCTGAATGAAACGAAGCATCTCCAGAGTTCTGATTCTGACCTGTCTGGATAAGTCATTGTAAAGATCAGCCATACTCTCAGCTTCTCTGCGTGGGACAGAACTCACTCCTCCTTGGGCTAGGCTCTTAGTGCTCCTAGCCTGTGTTGCCCTGGGTGTGTGGGGGTGCTCTCTGTGCCCATTGCTGCTGGATCGCAGGCTCTCAGCATCCCACTTGAAGAGCAGAGATCGTGGTGGGAGGATAGACTCAGCTATCCCACCTGTACCTGATCTGCCTAGACTGTATGACCAGGAATTGGCAGTCACACAGGCACTCTGTGTGTGTTGGGCCATATTTGCCACCAGGGAGCTTTTGGTGAGGAGATCTCTCTCCATGGCCTCAAGGCTTACAAAAGGCTTAGTCTGAAAAGTAGTCTTAAAACCAAGATCCACCCACGGGGTGGACAGGTGCTGTGTCTCCACAGCAGCTTAAGCACCTACTGTGGACTGCCAGGTCATTTTGCAAGATGAAAGGGCTGAAAAGGAGCTGGCCTCCTCTGTCAACAGCTCTAGTATGTGCCTCTGCCTCTTTCCAAACATGTCCTGGCCTCACCAGGTCATTTTTGTTCCAGAATTGCAAATCATCTGTCCTGCAGAGGAGAAAACAGTGCCCAAGAGCCTGTCACAGTTGCTCCACAGGCAGCTAAAATTTGGTGTCGGTACAGAGTACCAGAACAAACCTGTCTTTCAGAGGTGAACCTGGTATCAGTGCTTTGTTACCAGCAACCTGGATTTCCAACCTGATGCCAACAGTCTGGACCAAAAGAACATGTTTTAAGAGCCAGTTGGAAAAACATCTGACAGAAAGGGTGTACAATGGCTGGCCTTGCTGCAGGACTAGGTAACCTCCTGACAGCTCAGTAACACCACCTCCTTAACTCTCTGGTATTCTAGTATGTGACCAAGTCAGAGTAAAAACTCTCCAGTCACACAGACCTTTGTGTTACCAGACTAATAACCACCTATACATTTCCTTCCAACATGGAAATCTAGCAGGAATCCATAGTGAAAGGCAAAAATGCCCTTCAGGGGTGCAGATCCAGGGCATTGGCTGGGCCTCAGCTTCTGTTGACAGAGAAAATCAAAAAGCCTTTAATCAACTGGACCCATATTTCACGGGGATGCACTGCCTGCCAGCATGCCAGCCCCGTTTTTGGGATGACTGAAGCAAGAAAAATGCACCAGGAGGGGTCAGAAGAGCACAGTCCCAGGCCAGCCAGGATGGACTACCTGCCTTGTGGCATCTCCCCAGTTCCCACTCTCCGTGGCTGTGCCGTGCCCAGCAGCTGGCTGGAGGAGCTGTCCCTCTTCTGTGGGCCAGCATCACGTGTCTAAGTCGGAACATTATTCTCCAGTTCTAGGAAATTGGATTAAGGGTCAGAGAACACCGACCGTTATTTACCTTTGATTAAAGCCATCCCTCCTCCCCCCCGGCCGGAGAGGCCAGTGTTGCTGTTATTTACTCTGCTGCCAAACCTGGAGTTCAAACCCTGCCCTGCGGCACGCAATAAAAGCCAGCGCGGGGGTGGGGGGAGGGGGTGTACAGCAGGCAAGCAGGCAGGGCTGTGTGGGTGGAAGGGGAGTGATTATCCAGGCCACTAAGTCCTGTTCCTTTCTTTTGCAGTCAGGCTCTGGCACAGCAAGGACAGGGGTGCTGGACGGGCCTGTCCCTCTGGCTCACAGCACTGATGGGGACTCAGCCAAGATAATCCAAAGCAAGCCATGATTGCCCCCATGCTTGTCTCTGGTCCTCTCCCCTCACCGCATCCCTGCATTCACACAGCTCCCCTTTATCTGTACCTCTTTCTCCAGCTCTCCCCTCAGCCTCCACCTTCACCCTCCTGTCCTTGACCTCCTGTCCCATGACCTCCCTGCCTCTCCTTTCCGCCTTTTCCTCTTTTCCGCTCCCCCTCCTTCCCACCCTCTCTCCCACCTCCATTTCTCATTCCCCTCATCCTCCTCCTTCCCTCTCCCCCCACCCTCCAAGCCGCTATTCCAGGACAATAGAGCAGATGGCAGGCTGTTTGTTTTATATGTCCCTTTGGAAAATCAGCTCAGCTGTTGAATCTGCGACTTTTGCTAAAAACAGACACCGTCCAACACTAGCTGAATGCTGGGGGAAAGGGAGGGGGGTATGGAGGGGCCCTGCGCTCCCTGCCAGCTGCACCAAGACTTTGCCTGTCTGCACCCACACCATACTTTTGGGAAACAGGCCCGTCCGAGAACCTGGAGAGGAGCACTGCCGCCTGTGCACTAGAAGAAACACCATCACAAAGCAGAGAGAGCTGTGCCAGCTTCTGCAGCGAGCCCCACTCCAGCCAAAGTTGATAGTAATGTGGCAACCCTCTCCTCACCACTCTTGAATTGATGGCCTGCAAGATGGGGACCGGGGAGACAGAATCCCCCCCACTGTAAGTGAAGATAAGGTTCGTGACCATCTGAGGAACCATTAGTCCATGGGACCTAATGAGATGCATCCCAGAGTCCTGAAGGAATTGGCTGATGTGGTTGCTAAGCCACTCCCCATGACATCTGCAAAGTCATGGCAGTCAGGTGCAG
>VZTU01019572.1:21364-33032 GCA_013400835.1 Zapornia atra | reverse complement strand
CCCAGGAAGAAGGGAGGGGTGGTGGGAGGGGGTAAGATTTGGGTTTATTTCTCATTATCCTGCCCTGGTTCCACTGGGCAATAAATTAGATGCATTTTACTCCAGGTTGAGTCTGGTTTGCCCATGACAGTCATTGCTGAAGGATCTCTCCTGCCCTTATCTTGACCCAGGAGCCTTTTGTTGTATCTTGTCCCCTCTGCGCAGCTGAGGAGGGGGGTGACAGAGTGGCTTTGGGGGCATCTGGCCCCCAGCCAGGGTCAGCCCACCACACCCTGTTACATCAGCATTATGACACCAGGGAAATGTTGCTCATTCCACCGTTTTTCAAGGATGCTGAAGCCCTGAGGTCACAGGGAAGCAGAGAAAGTTGTGGAATCTGGAAAGAATTTGCAGAATTCTCTTTTTTTTTTTTTTTTTTACCACCACCAGAACATGAGTCAGGGGTTGTCCCCCACCCTGGGGTAACTGTGGTTGGAGAACAGGACAAAATGAACTAAGGAATCACAAAAATCCACCCTGGTTCCACGCCAGCGTTGGAGGTGAGTGTGGAGACAGGGAGAGAGCTCAGCCACCAACCCCCCACACCCCATACGGGCCCGACCTGACGTTCCTGGGAGGCTGGGCACCACAGGTTCCCAGCCCTCCCTTTCCTGTCCCAGGTAGCTCCTGGAAAGTCTCCAGGTGTTGCACAAATGTGAAGCACCAGCGGTTTGTTGCAGAACCTGAAGGAAGAAGCAGCGCTTGCCTCGGCACGTTGGAGCCAGCCAACATTCTCTAGTCCTGCTCTTTAAGCCAAGCTTCAGGAGCATCCGGGGTTACCAGGAAAATTCTTCTCTGCAGCAGAGGGGGAGAGACTCTTCCTCAGCCCTTGGCTGAGGGTCCATGGGTACCACGGTCAAGCCCATGTCTTTCGGTTGTCAGAGCCCGCTGTCACAACACAGGAGGAGCTGATGCATGTCCCTGGCCACTGAGGACAGGAGGACAGCAAGGCTGAGCTGCAGAGACCCACTGCCCTAAAATAACATCATCAAGGGAGAGAAGCACCTGGAAAGCAGAGCGACCTCTGAGGCCATCTGCCCTGGTTCCTCCGGAGGAGGAAGGGACCGGGCTTGTTTTGGACCGATGGTGGGAAGAGTCAGCACTCAGGTCACACAGGTGGGGACTGCCCTGCCTGTGCTGGCTCTCAAGGGTTAAGCCTTGTGCTTGTACAGCACTCAGCTGGGTGTCCTGCTGCTTTGTCATCCCAGGATTGTGTTCCCAGCCAGGTCTGGGGAGACGAAGAGCTGCGCATGGGTTGTGCAATGCAACATGTGTGTGTGTGTGTGTGGGCAGCAGGAGGGATCCACCACGCAACACGGGCCTGTCTGCTCCAGATTCCACCCTTCAGCCTGTGTGCTGTGGTTAAGCCAAGGAGCCTGAGTTCTGTGCCAAGGAGCCCCCAGGCTGGAGCCACAGGACAGGCTGCGGAGCTGGAGATGCTCCAGGTTCAGACTGGTTTTCGGTGCTCTCCCACCTTCTGGAGCACCAGCCTCCAAGGACCAGTGGGAGTGGAGGTTGAGGTGGTGCTTGGACCAGGAGAGTGGAGGTGGCCCTTGGTGAAACGTGAAGAACACATTTGGAAGGACTGGGGCTGGCTCTCCTGCCTGGGAGAAAGCCAGAGCCAAGGGGGTGAGTGATGTCTGACGGGCTGTACCGCAGAGTGATGCTCTGCAGCCTCAGCTTCCCGCTGCCTGTGGTGTGGTGATCCCAAGGGCACCATTAATTCCTCCTCAGCCCTGTTCCTCTGCAGTGCCAATGCCTGTGAAGCCACCGGCTGCCTGCCTGGGCTCAGCTGCAGCCATGGCACGTGTGTCCCTCTCTTCTGTTGGCCACCTTCTCTCTTACAGTCCTCTTGGACTTTGCGAAGCCGCAGTGGGCTCCCCAGGAGGCCAAAAAAAAACCCACCAGGGATTTTTTTCCATCAGCAGAGGGGTGGCAGCAGGGACAGGGAGGGGATTGTCCCTCTCTGCTCTGCCCTGGGAGGCCCCAGCTGGAGTCCTGTGTCCAGAGCTGGGGCCCAACACAAGAAAGATGTGGGGCTGTTGGAGAGGGGTCAGAGGAGCCACAAGGATGCTCAGAGGGCTGGAGCAGCTGCCCTACAGAGAGAGGCTGAGGGAGCTGGGCTGGGTCAGCCTGGAGAAGAGAAGGCTGCGGGGGGACCTCATTGCAGCCTGCCAGTCCCTGAAGGGAGCTTATAAGCAGGAGGGGATTCAACTTTTAAAAGGGTAGATAATGGCAGGACAAGGGGGATGGATTAAAGCTAAAGGAGGGAAGGGTTAGATTAGATTTTAGGGGGAAGTTTTTTACAGAGGGAGTGGTGAGATGCTGGAACAGGCTGCCCAGAGAGGGGGTGGGTGCCCCATCCCTGGGGGTGTCCAAGGCCAGGTTGGCTGGGGCCCTGGGCAACCTTGTGTAGCTCCAGGCCTGGAGGTTGGTGGCCCTGCCTGTGGCAGGGGGGTTGGAACTGTGTGATCCTTGGGGTCTCTTCCAACCCAGACCATTCTATGGTTCTATTATTCACAATGTGATCTTCCCGTTCCACACAAGGAGGGTGAGCCTTCCTCCCTGAGGGCCCATGGTCGTCCCCAAGCTGGTTGTCTCCACACACTGCTCAGACTCAGAGCCAGCTTGAACATGGGACCATGAAATCGTCGCCACTGGTTCAACAGACAAGCACGATGGGGAGAGGAAGGAAGGGAAGGGGAGCGAGGACCAAGATGCAAATATACCAAGAGGCTTTTGGGCAGCAGTGAGATGTGCTTGGGCTCTGGAGAAGGAGCCTCCTGAATGTGCTGGAGACACATTTAACACTGCAGTGACACAATCCCAAATAGCTGTCATAGGGATAACGTCTCCATGACGGCTCTATTCTGGGATGGAGCCACTTCTGGTCCAGCACATGGGGCAGCAGCTCAGGAATAACCCCCTGTGCCTTTCTTTCCTTCACAGAGATGGCCCTGCTCACACCACGAGCATCTTCCCTGCCCGTTTCCAGCCAATGTTCGTCAGGGAGGGACCTGCCTGCCAGTTTTCCTGCTGATTTCATTTTCTTAGTATTTCCTCCCTTGGTTCCCCCTTCTTTTTTTTTCCCCTTCTTCTTCATTTATTATTTTTTCCCCGACAGCTGGAAAAAATAACATGTTTTGGTTACCTTGGTAACAAGGCTCCTAAACTTTTAGCGGCTCCAAGACATGCCTGGAGTTCCAGGACAGGCAGTCACGGTGGTGGAGGCTTGTCCTCACTCCCCAAAAGCAGCAGATGCTGCTCTCCATCAGGTCTGGGCACACGTGGGTCTGACCTACCCTCCCTACCGACCCTTGTTTACTTGGGAATTGCTTTACGAGTTCCTGGCGCACGCCGTGGGATCGCCAGCGTAGAGTTACTTCATGCTGGACCCTATACAGGGGGAGGGAGGGNACCGGGGGCAGGATACAGACAGTGGCTGTAGCATTGAGCAAAGAGTTTTTATAGAAATAACTGTGAAGATTAATTGGAGCAGGCACAAAAATGCCATCAGAGTACTCATACTCACAAAGCTGCTTAAGAGCTAGAGAGTATGGCTTTGAGCAGGTGATGGGCAGCTCCTAAATTACAAGGGGACAGGCATGTGAGGGAAACCTCAACCTAAATCCTCTTGTGACTTCTGTTTTCAGTATCCCGGTTCCCCTGGGATCGCAAGGGCGACTGGCTTCCCAAGAGGTGAGCAACCACTGCACAACACACAGCAGCTCTTGGCTCTGTAAACTGTTTGCTGTAGTACAGAGGTGCAATGGCCTGATGTGCGAGGGCAGAGTTTCAGCACCTTGTACCAGCAGAAAGCAGAGAGGCTGGAGCTTGGTAACTGCTCCCTGTAGGATGGGCAGCTCCTCAGGTGCCGAGCACAGGCTGGAGCTGGATTTCTGTGTGTAAAGGAGGCAGCTTGTCTCAGGGAGCAGGCACGGATGGGAGCATCCCATCCCATCCCATCCCATCCCATCCCATCCCATCCTGGCTTCGGTGTGGTAAAAACCCAGGGAGAAATGTGCTGTGGGGGATCTACCCATGACGTTGGGGTCCAAAGTGTGACCCTGAGGCAAAACACGCTCCGACCTTCTCAAATGAGGGAGTTGAAGTGATTCTCCCACTGAAAATTTCCAAGGAAACCGTGTCAAATTACAAGCACTGGAAGATGGAACTTTCCTTCAGCCTGAAGCCAGGAGTTTTCCCCAAATTTCAGGGTTTCTGTGGGTTTCCCAAGCAAGGAAAGGCCCCTTCACTTCTCCTGCCCAGTGCAAACTCTTCCATGCTTGGGTTTTCTAATAAGACTTTTAGAGGAGGGGGGCAAAATTAGGGGAAAGCATTTCCCCTGCAGCAGGTAGGAAAGCCAAGCCCCCAGCTTTTCCTGGAAGGAAGAAGCAGGGGTTTAGGGTTTGTAATTTTGCTTTAGAAAGAGCAAAAAGCCAAGAGAGAGTCGCTTCTGTATGGGTGAGCCTCTCCCTTGGAACCCCCCAGAGCAGTGTTCCCATGCAGTGACACAGTGATGGTGTTCACACCTGGGAAATGCAGCTCAGAGGGTTTTAAAGGGTTTGGGTTTGCTCCCCCTGCCCAAAAAAAGGGGGGGTTAAAGAGTGGGGTTTTTCCCCAGCCCTGAGCGATGGCTCCAACCGGCTCTGTCCCCCGCGGCTGAGCATCGTTCGCTCATCCCACTGAGGAAGAACCATGAGCCTCATCCCCCTTTGCTTCCAAATTTGCTTCTAACAACCATGGGGTGGGTTGTTTGGGGGTTTTTTTCCCCACCTAATTAATTAATTAACCCATCCCTGGCTCCTTTCATGACATGAGCCCTTTGCAGCACCCTGTGCTCGTGCCGGTCCCATCGTACTAGAGGATGTGCCATGAACCTCCCAAACTTCCCTGCTGTGGCAAAACCCAAGGAGCAACTGAAACCAACCCCCCTGCATTGGCTCTGGGAGGATGCTCAGTTCCTTTTCTTCCCAATTTCTTCCACTGGGATAATTTCAGGGGCACGTTTGGCAATGAAAACCTTTGGGAAACAAGCCCGGCCAGGCGCCACGTCACCGTGAAATAGAGTTGGGGGCGTGTGGGGATGTGGGTTTTTTTGGCCAAAATAAATGAAGGAATAAAATGGGATCATGGGCCACAGCAATCTGATCGCTGATGGATGGGGTGGGATAATGTTTAGCTGGAAAATCCCATATTTTGCTCAAAAATATTTCTTGGGCTTCTCCCCACCAAGCCGCTGACCCTGGCAATGCACTTGGTGCCCCAGGTGCTTATTGCTGCTGGGGCACATGGAGATACCCAAATAACTCCCACCCAGGAGTAGTAGGATGGGTGTTGGGTGCAGCAAGTGATGGTGATGTGTGAGCTCCATGGGATGCTGTGATTTCAGAGCTCACATTACTGTGTGCTCTGCTCTTGTCACCTGCTGGCTCCTCCAGGCAGCTTGTGTGTCCGTCCCCCCCCGCCCTTCATTCAGGGATGCTCAGCATCCTGCAAGCCCCCCACATGCTGCTCTGGAGGCCTAGTGGGGTCTGCCTGGATGCTGGGGGTCCCCTATCCCCACAGGCAATGGTAGCTCTGCTCGACCAGGTCCCAAGGCTCCTGGTCTGACTTTTCTCCAGGCAGGGAGGGCGACCTGGGGTCTTTGGGGGTCCCTGCTGACCTCAGGCATGCTGGGGTGTGCCATGACCCAGCTTTGCTGAGCAGGCAGCCCTTTGCTCTAGCTTGTCACTGCTCCCACATTCCCGGGAAGTGGGGTCCTGTGCTCTCCAGATGTTGAACCACCCCCCAGTCCTGCTTGCTGGCACCTTCTCCTTACCCCCAGGGAGCTGTCAGTCCCCAAGCCTTTCACCCACACCCCTCGAGACCTCCCTGTGGGTGCTCCTCCCCCACAGAGCTGGTGTCCAGAGCCCACCCGTCCCCCAGCTCCCACCCTGGTGCCTTGCTGAGCCCCTGCGAAAGCCCAGTGCAGGTTTTCCCCTGGAGATGAATCCATCAGCCCAGGGATGAATCCATCAGCTGCCCATCCATCATTGTCACCGCTGTCCAAACCAAGCACTAGCTCCAGCTGGGAACTTGGGCATGGGTCCAGCTGCACCATCGTGCATCAGCATGGAGAAGAGCTCCAGCTGCACCACCCCACATCAGCATTAAACCACTGACAGGAAGGAGGCACAGCGCGGATCCTGCTCATCCTCTGCAGCCCAGCAGGCACCAGCCTCCTCTTCCTCACTTCCCCACCACCATCCATCCTGCCTCACCAGCGCTCCTGACCTGCTGAGGCATCCGGAGCATCCAAAGCATCCTGAAAATGTTGCCTAGATGAAACACCCCGGAGCCTTTCCCACCGGGCATCCCCTCCTCCCGAGGGCAGGGATGCAGCTGGGGGTGGGCTGGTCCCCTGCCTGCAGCCAGCCCCAGCCCAAGGCTCCTGGGTGCCGTGCCAGTGCTGCCTGCAGTGGCAGTCCTGGGGGGGTGCAGGGTGGGGTGGGGGGTAACCCCCACACCAGCGCTCAGGCAGCTGGCACATCCCAGACTCGTTTTTTTGTGTGATGTACCCAGAGGAGGGAAAGCAGCCCCCCCCCAAAATCCCCCATCCCACTCACACCAGCAAATCCTGGAGCAGCAGGAGGAGCCAGTGGGGACGAGGGACCCTTGAGCCCATCCTGTGCCTCTTGACACTGGTCCTGAGCTCCTGGAGACCTGCAGGTGCTGAAGCCCAGGCTGGAGAGGGACTTTTGGCTGCAGCCGTCCTCTGTCCACCCCAGCACCCAGGAGGGCCTACAGGGACCACACAGAAGAGTAAAGGTGGAGGACTGTCTACAGAGCTGCTCAGTGAGAGGATGAGGAGGCAGGGAAGGTGAGGAAGGATTCCCAGCTCTGCCAGGAGACCTGTGGGACAAACCAGGGAACACTTGCTGCCTGGAAGGGCTGGGCAGCCAGGCTGCTCCCGTGCTGCTCCTGCATCATCCCCAGGGCACACATCACCCAGCCCCAGGGACACAAAGCCAGGAGCTGGTATACCAGCTGCCTGGGCCAAGAGAGGCCAAGCACCCGGCGGCCGCATCCTGCCCACCACCGCCAGCCTGGGGCTGCTGCTCCACCACCACCACCACCAGATTTAGCCCCAAAATTTGCCTGCTGCTGGCTGCCTGGAGCAGGGAGAGCAGCACAGAGGAGCGGGTGTGAGCAGAAGGAGCCAAGGAACTTGTCTGCCTGGTTTTTCAAGGTCACAGAGGTGGTGGGAAGGAAAGAAAAGAGGCCGAGGGAGAAGGGGGAAAATAAAAGTTGACTCAGAAACCGCAGGGAATTTTTTGCCTTTTTAGAATACTGGGAAGAGAAAAAATAGCCACAGTTATTCAAAGCATCCGGGATAATAACAGCCTGTTTACTGTTTGCATGCAAAGATGGCAGGCAGGCAGCGCAGGCAAGAGGAATGAGGAATGTGCCGTGCTCGCACCGCAGCCCAACCACTTCTGCTTAGCCCAGCAAAGCCTTTCTGAGCCCTGCCACCAGGCCTGGCCAGAGCCTGGGATACAGGGACCTGGAGCTGGGGAGGATGGAGGGGTTACAGGGACCTGGAGCTGGGGAGGATGGAGGGGTTACAGGGACCTGGAGTTTGGGAGGATGGAGGGATTACAGGGACCTGGAGTTTGGGAGGATGGAGGGATTACAGGGACCTGGAGTTTGGGAGGATGGAGGGGTTACAGGGACCTGGAGCTGGGTAGGATGGAGGGGTTACAGGGACCTGGAGTTTGGGAGGATGGAGGGATTACAGGGACCTGGAGCTGGGTAGGATGGAGGGATTACAGGGACCTGGAGTTTGGGAGGATGGAGGGGTTACAGGGACCTGGAGTTTGGGAGGATGGAGGGATTACAGGGACCTGGAGTTTGGGAGGATGGAGGGGTTACAGGGACCCAGAGCTGGGTAGGATGCAGGAGGAGGTCCTGGAGCAGGAGGATGCTCCATCCAGCAGTGTGAGCATCCTAGATGGACCCACCTCCATCCCCCTTCATCTCCCCTGGATAACGGCACCCACCACAGCCCAGGGGTCCCCGCTCACCCTGGGGAATGGAGAGGAGCTCGTGGGGACCCCCAAGGAAGGTGATGGGGCGAGGGCAGGAGGAAGGGGGAAGGGCAGGGTTCGGCAGGCCTGGCAGGGAGAGCCTCATTCCTGCTGGCCCCAGGAGCAAGCTGGGACTTGAGGCCGGAGAAAGCACCACGGTTTGCCCGACTGGTTTGCTGAGGAGCTGGCTGTGGGGCTGGCCCGGGGCACTGGCAATCTGCCCCCTCCCCACAAGGCTCAGGCTTATTTGGAAGGGTGTGAAATTCCCTTTCTCCCAAATCCTGATGAGTTGGGGTTTTTTTTCAGCTTTTCAAAATGCTGTTTTCCATCCATGGGTTGGGACAAGCTCGTCCCCTTTCAGCTTGACTGTCAGTCCCCTTGCAGATTGTCAGTCCCCTTGCAGATTGTCTGTCTGTCCCCTTGCAGATTGTCTGTCTGTCCCCTTGCAGATTGTCAGTCCCCTTGCAGATTGTCTGTCCCCTTTCAGCTTGTCTGTCTGTCCCCTTGCAGATTGTCTGTCAGTCCCCTTGCAGATTGTCTGTCCCCTTTCAGCTTGTCTGTCAGTCCCCTTCCAGATTGTCTGTCCCCTTTCAGCTTGTCTGTCAGTCCCCTTCCAGATTGTCTGTCCCCTTTCAGCTTGGCTGTCTGTCCCCTTGCAGTTTGTCTGTCCGTCCCCTTTCATCTCCAGCATCTGGCAAGTGGGAGAGGAGAGGAGATGGGAAGAGGAGCAGGTGAGGAGGGACCAGGGCCACCAAAGGACCAGCCACATTCCGAGAGCACTCCAAGGACCCAGCTCCAGCCTCCAAGGAGGAATGAGGAAAAGCAGGAGCTGAAGCTGCCGAGACGCAGCTGCGATGTGGCGCCGGGGGACCGAGGCACTTCTGGCTGCAGATGGGACTCACCAGAGGCCACGGGGCACTTCTGAGATCCTCAGCCTTGTCCTGACCTGCTGAAACCACAGGAGGGGACAGTACCTCCCCAAATAGCCCCCAGGCCAGGGGAACCACCTCCCCTCACCCCCCAGGAGAGCCGCTGCCCCGGGACAGGGTGTCTCACTCAAAGCCACTGAGGCAAAGGGGGTGGCATCGGGACCAGAGGCCACTGGCTCTTTTCCCTCTCCCCTGGGCTGCTGATGTGCAGCCCACAGAAGGTGTTGTGTCCAGCCCAGCCAGCGGCTCAGCAGACATCTCCAGCCACCCCATCGTAGGGTCGAGCGGACACGGGGCTGAAAAGGTGTGAGGATGCAGGGACTGTGGGCACAGGGATGCAGGACCGCAGGGATATGGAGCTTGAGGACACAGGGGCATGGAGGTTGCAGAGATGAGGGACACAGGGATGCTAAAGGTGCAAGGATGCTAAGGTTGAGAATGCAGGGACACAGAGATTAAGGACACAGGCATGCAGAGATAGGTCAGGGATGCAGGGATGCAGAGATCAAGCACATAGGGATACAGAGAGATAAGGACTGAGGACACAGGGACACGGGGATGGAGGACCATAGGGATGCAGAGATCAAGCACGCAGGGATGCAGGAGCACAGGACAGGGATGCAGAGATCAAGGACACAGGGATACAGAGATATAAGGACTGAGGACACAGGGACACGAGGTTGGAGCATAGGGATGCAGAGATCAAGTGCTCAGGGATGCTGGAACCAAGGACACGGAGACCACGGACAGAGAAGACAGGAGTGGGAGCAGGAGGTTTGGCTCCCAGAGTGTTTCAGCTGCACCACGGTGACAAGGACGTGCCCTGGCCTGAGCAGGACCCACGCAGGATACAGGCCTGTGGGTCCCAGCGCTGCTGATGGTGAAACCCAGTGAGGCAGCGTGGAAAGGGCGGAGGGGAATGCCTGTGATGACAGCACGATAAAGAGGGTGATAACGCACGCCCACAGCCGCCTGCCTTGTGCCAAGGCCTGGAGCTCCACGGGGCCGGTGCTCAGGCTGAACAGCAACCCTACCAAAACANGGAGGAGCCGTGACCTCCTGCCCCAACCTGCCAGGCTTGGGCATCCTCTCCCCATGGCCCCATTCCCACATCCACACGTGGGGTTTGGGGGTTTCCTTTCCCTTTTTTTGTGCTTTCCACTTCTCTGCCTCCTCGTGCTCCCCCCCACTCTGCCTCTCCGGGCCACAGGGATGGGTGGGGGTCCTCAGGGTGAAGGGGCAGGACTGGGGATGAATCCCTGGGCCTAGAAAGCTGCCTGCAAACAGCCAAACCTGCTGCCCAGGCCACTCTGCACCCGGATTCGGGTAAATAAAGCGTGGGGCGTGAGAGCTGCGGCATGCCAGGAATGCTGCCAGCCTTCCCGGGCGGCTGGGAGCTGGGAGGCAGGACAGGTACAGCCCCTAGCCGGGTGACGCTAGGACTCCTGACATATTCCCAGCAGCAGCTCACGGTGAAGTCCCCAGGGCTGGCCCCGATTCGGGGAGCGCAGGAGGGTTCCCTGGGCACGGGGGCAGAATTATTCCCCTGCCTGCAAGTCCTGGGGTGGAAGGAGGAGCACAGCCTGCTTCCCTCGGACCAGCTCTTGCCTCATCCCAGCATCCCAGGAAGCCTCAGATTGTTATCCACCCTTCTTCTATGTTCCTGGGTGGGAAAGGTAGAGCCGAGCTGGCTCTTGGCATCATGGTCCCAGCACAGCCAGAAACCCTCAGCCGAGTCCTAAGCTGCCTTGCAGGGAGGAGAGGGCAGCGAAGCCGGTTTCTTCCACTGTCATCCTGCGCATCCAGCCCCGAAGCCCATCGCAGAGACTTCTCACACCAGACTTCCCTGTCCCTGGGGCCAGCAGAATTCAAACCAATCAACCAGGAGCTGCCAAGCGATGCGCATCAGGGAAAGCCCCGGACGGAAGGCGATGGCTTCGGTCTCCATCTCTCCGCATGGCATGGGGAAAAAAAGAGAGTACCCTGGGTGGAGATTTGGGGTTGTTGGGTTTTTTTTATTAAAATATTGTTATACCAAGTGGAATGCTACAGCAACCTCGGTATAGGGCGGCGTAACGGAGCAGCCAGCTTTACCTTTAAATACTCAAACGATAACTTAAAACGCACAAAGGAGAACGCGTCGTCTTTGGTGGGAGGGGGGGAGGGGGCAAAAACCACCAAAACAAAAAAAGTTCACAGCACGAAAAACAAATACTTAAAAAGAAATACCAATATTAATATAAAATATATTAAGTTGTGGGGTTGGGGNGAAACCGCCATACCAAGAAGGTAGCCAAGTGTTGGAGCTCACAGTGAACGAATATTTTAAACTGATGCTTGGATTAGTTAAACTGCACCACAGGAAAACCTATATATGTATGCACTTGCACACATCTAAACAATGCTTCCATATATATATATATATATATACACACACACACATAGGTGAAGGGCGAGGACGGGAAGCACCTGAGCTCAGAGGAGCGAGATGCCGGTGCTGGCTACAAGCAGAAGCCAGCTGCCAGTAGCCAGGGATGCAGTGGTGGGCTGGAGCCACGGAGCAGCATTGTGCCCCACCGCCCTCCTCACCCACCCTCTGGTGGCTCTCAGCGTTTCCCCTGGGGCTTGGGG
>VZTU01019572.1:0-14082 GCA_013400835.1 Zapornia atra | reverse complement strand
GGGCTGGGGGGGGTCGGTGAGCTCTGCCTGCCAGCTGTCCGGCAGCATAAATCTTCCTGTTTAATCACGGCTCAGAGAGACGTGCCATTGTCTGCGCAACCAACGCGGCCCCACAGAAACCTGCCGGCCCCATCTGCTCTGTCCTCACGCCCCCCCCTTCCTCACACACCCCCTTCTCTCCCCACATCCCTGTGGCTGAGGGATGTCAGCTTGCAGCGGGCACAGACAGCCCTGCCACCCCTTACCGGGCTTGGCACCCCCGGGTGAGCCCCTGCCTCTTTCCTGGCCTCAGTTTCCCCTTCGGAGGCAAGACGCCGTTAGTAGCATGGCCGCGGGCCCGCGGTGGGCCTTGGCCACCCGCCACACTGCAGGACACAAGAGGATGGAGAGATCCATCAGGAACCAAGTTCCTTGACACTGAAGACCCCCAGCTCACCCATGGGGGGGTTGCCCAGAGCCCCAGCCCCAAAGCCGACAAACACACACCCTGCCTCAGCCCCGAGCGCCCAAGGCTGCTGGTGCAGAGCCCCAAGCTGTGGCTGCCTGCAGGGCCCTGCGACAGCAGATGGCTGGAGCAGCGACGGGGCGGCAGGTGCAGGGGAAAATTGCTAATTAGCCACGGGACATTGAGCTCCCATTCTTCAGAGAAGGAGCTCGGCTTCTTCCGAGGGGCGCCGAGCTGGAGGGGGGAGCACACGGTGGTCTCCAGCCTTGTCTCCTTGTTTAGCTGCTGTGAAATCCAGCCCAGCCCAGCCCGGTGTCACCCCTGGGTTACCCCAAAAGCCACAGGGTGTGGTAGTGGGTGGGGTGGGGTGGGGGGGCGGCATGGTTTTCTTCCCAAAGATTGCAGGGGGGAAAAATTAAATGCCCAATATGGAGCAGGTGGGACAGGCAAAGGCAGGGGAGCATGTGGAGAAGGTGGCTGGGGAGAAGGAGCCGATGCTCGGAGGAAGAGGAGCGCTGCATTCAGGTGTAGAGGGGAAGGATGCAGCTCTGGTGTGGGTATCAGATGTACCGGAGCCCGACAGCATCCCCCCAGCAAGTCCGGAGTCGTGCTCAGTGCCCAGAGCTCACTGAACAGGGACAGGGCTCAGGAAACAAGGTTTATGGTGACAAGTCGAGTGCACCCGGCTGGGGTTTCAGAGGTGGGAATTAGCACCTGCCCTGCAGATGTGGGGGACACCCCAAAACCCACAGCGAGGACCACCCTTCCTGGGTGGTCCTGCTGCTGCCTTCACGGGGAGGAGAGAAGGGCACAGCTCTTGTCCCCATGTCCCCAGGCACGTGCTGAGTCTGGAAGCACCAGACCAGGCCCAGCCCCCGATTGGATGGATGGATGGAGGATGGAGCATGCATGGATGGATGGATAGATGGAGTGAGCACCACTCTGAGATACCAAGCTCAGCGGCAGCAGCTCCAGGGGGGACGCAGCAGTGACTCTGCCCTTTCTCAAGGGGATAGGGCGACGCATCCTGAGCCCCGAGGCACACAACATAGCTCCCCAGACAGCCAGGCTGCCTCTCCGGGCTCATCCACAGGCCTTATCTACGCCTGCGTCATCCTGCTTCCCTCCCTATCTTAACACTGCTCTATTTTTGGCAGCAGGAAACCCCTCCTGGGCTGATAACACCTCTTTGGAAAGTGATCTGAAGAGGTTCCTCATTTTCTTTCGCACGTTGGATGTCAGAAAACCCTCCAATCTTTTCATTTCCCTATGGAGAAGGTGGGACAGCAGCCGGCAGCCCCACACTGGGACAGACCCATGGACAGCAGGCAGCAGCAGGGACACAGTGGGGGTCTGCTCACACGGCCACCCTGCCCCGTTGAGAGCAAGGCCCAGCTGGGGACATGCCTTGGGACAGGGACTCACGGCTTCGGCTGGATCCACGGCAGCGGCGGGTGAGCGCAGGTGCCGGTGTCGCGGGCTCTCTGGGTGACGCACAGCTCCACAATGCAACACCCTCCCACTGACCTCACCGCCCAGCCTTATCGGCAAGGCGTTGGAGCGAGGCGAGGGAGCCAAGGAAATACTCGTGGGATGAGATCACCTCGGCTGTCTTCGCAGCTCCCAAAATGCCTCAGTGGTGCCGAGCCCGCCGAACCAGGGCATTTCGGGTGGCTGAAGGGGCCTGCAATGGAGAGGAGGCTTGGCAGCTGGCTTTCAGCTGGGCTCCGTGCAGCTCCTGGGTGATGGTTATAGGGTGGTGGGAGCATCCCTAAATTGCCCTCCGGGTACCGGCTCCTCTCCCAAGCTCCCTACTCAAAGCCACTGACCGAGCTCACTCCCGGTGGGAAGGAGAGCCGGGGTCCTGGGAGTCACACAAGCGCCCTTCCTGTGCTGTTTCCTGGTGCCAGGATCCATGCAGGGGATACAGTAGGCAGCATTGTCCCCTGAGGGTACCGGGATGCAAATCCCCCTTCCCGTGACTCAGGGGACACCCCTCGACATGACTGGGGAGGGCATGGGTGGGAATGTGGTCTGCAACCCCCCAAGGACTGCTCCTACCTGCCCCACCACTCCTGGAAAGAGCAAGTCACTGCCACACCTTGGACGTGTGGCCCGGAGATGGAGCACTGAGTCCCCCTTGTTTGGGGGGGGTGCTGGGTCTGGTCCCATGTGAGAGTCACACAAGGTTGGGGTGCTCCTGCTCTTCATCCTGGGTGCTTCTTCTGGAGCAGGGTAGGACTTCCCAAAACCATTCGCCTGGGTAATCCTGGGGACATCCCTGCTCCCCGGCAAGGGCACTTGGTGCCACGGTTTTCCGCTGACCAGGTCCCCAGGGAGGTGATGCCACAGGTACATTGAGAAGGTCCCTTTTTGGAGGCAGGGAGGGCTGGATGCCTCTGTGCCCTCAGGCCCCCGGCACTGGTCAGGCTCCATTCCCACCTCACTGTGCCGTGACATGAGGGACAGAGCTTTGGAAACATCTGGGACAATGCACAAGCTTGTGACAAAGCCACGTGGCCACCCGAAAGGGGCCGGGACCCTCCTGCTCCTCCTCTTCTCTGCATTTTCAACCCCCTGAGTCATTTCCATTCCTGGATGTTAAATTGTCCATCCCTGCTCTCCTTTATTTCCCCATTTCCTGAAAGGGGCTCGTTGTTCCTGACCTGCCGGCGCCGGCGCCGTGGGACACGGGGCTTTGCTTTCGGTCACCAGCATCCGCGGAGGGGAGATGTCAGTGAGAACAAAGGTCCTGCACAGCCCTGCTCACCGGTCCCGGTGGGATGTCACCAAACCCCAGGGGACACTGCTTGGCATTTCCATAGCAAAGCCCTTCGAGTCCTTCAGCTGCCTTCTCACCTGTGAGGCATTTTCACTCTTCCTTGAGGAATGCTGAGAGCAGGGTGTGATATCCGGCCATGGGAGGGAGGGAGGGCAGAGACACCCAGACACCCCTCCTCCCCCTGCCACCCCAGGACAGGAGTCAGCTCCATCCCGTGCCCTGGTGCTGGATGTGAGCATGGGGTGACACTGGGAAAGTGCCACGGGTGGGTGGCCACAGGCAGCATCTTCCCACCAAGATGGGGTTCAGCACAATAATTTGGAGCCACCCCCTGCAAAAGGAGGGGAGGTGCAGCCAGAAGGGCTGGGGGACACCGGCCACCCCACTCCCCATCGCTCTTTCGAGACGGAAATAGGCACACACATCTGGATCCCAAAGGAAGGAAGCATCTTGCCAGCTGTGAGGGCAACCTGCAGCCAGGGCAAAATCATCTCAGCACTGTGTTCCCACTGCAGAAGAAGTGGGGTCTGTCCATCCCACATATCCCACCCATCCCACATATCCCATCTGCCCTGGCCAAGTCATGCTGGGGGAAGAAAAGGGCCGTTCACTCCTGTGCCTAATGATGACACTTTAGGGAACAAGCCATCAGACAGCTGTCTGCATTGCATGGACAGGGAAATGAAGTAGGAAATGGGAAGGGGAGCGTCAGGAAGGGGCTGGTGGTCACTGTGAAGACCCCAAGTGCAGCAGGTGATGTCCAGGATCCCAAGTCCTACCCCGTGCCCTGCAGCGTTACCCGCAGGCACACCCACCTCACAGCATTACGCACAGGAAGATTGTGAACAGATAGTGGATTGTGAAGGGGAGCAGCCCTTCATTTTTGGGTACCATGCCATGTTTTCAAGGTGTTCCCTCTGGGGAGGCCAAGGTGGGCCCCAAGCTCCTGGTGGTCCTGTCCTGATGGAAGAGGATTGCCATGGAGTGGGGCATCGAGTGTGGCACTTTCCCTGGCAGCTCATCCTGTGGCTCCAGACTCCAGAGGAGAGAGTGTCCCCAAAGCCAAGGACCACGGCCTCCTGCCACCACCTGCCCTTTGCTCGTCAGCCACAGGACATGATGGGGATCTGGAGGGAGGACTTGGTCTTCCCTGTTCTCTGGTGGGAGCAGAAGGACAAAGCACCCTTTGGACCTCCCTTCCAGGTGAATCGGTGCCTGATGCAAGGAGCATGTCCTGGGGCACCCACACCCTTGGCTGTCCCCTGGGTACGGGGGGACTAGAGCAGACAGCACCCACCAGACCACCGGCTTGGACACTTTTGCCCCAGTACAGGCCAACCACTGCAGAGAGCAGGAAGAGCTGGTGCTCCCCTGACCCCTCACCAGGCTCATGCTCTGGCAAGCCTTCTTCTCAGGGCAGCCAGGCTGGTCTCTTCTGCTGCAGCAGGGTTTTATCCACCAGAGAAGTCATAAAGGATGGATGGATGGATGGATGCATGGATGGATGGATGCATGGATGCATGGATGCATGGATGGATGCATGCATCTCCCTTTTCCCCCCCTGTTTAAAGGCCATAGAGAGCATTATGTCTTATCAGTACACCAATAAAAAGGCTGGACTCTTCATAGCTCCAATGATGTCTCCATTTCTTCAGAGTCTGCTTGGCTAGTGCCAAAGGAGGAGATGGGTATGAGCACTTCTTGACAGAAGGAAGTGCCAAAGGAGAGGCACGGGGACAAGGTGCAGAGCAGGGCAGAGAAGGTAGAGGATGCCCCAGAGATCAGTTCTTGGCACGTGCCACGCCAAACCTCCCAGGAGATGGGAAGGGGCAGGTCAGCAGCATTTCTGCCACCTTAATGTCCTCCAGGATGGTAGCCTTTCCCTGGGCAGAGGCAGCCTGCCTCCAGGCATCCCTGGAGGGAAAGAGAAGAGACCAGGCTGAGCATCTCCCTCAAACAGATGGGAGAGAGTCCCTCCACCAGACCACAGTGGGCTTTGTGGTGTCCCTGCTGCTCTCCCTCTGAAGCCCAAAGCTGACAACTGTCACGGTGCTTTCAGCATCGCTGAAAAATAACACAGGTGTTCATCAGGGCAGGGACAGTCTGGGACCAGCCAGGGGCTGGGGTGGTCAAGCAGCCCAGGAAATGGGTTGTTTTGCAGAAGGAGCTGGACCCCCTGGTGGGACTGGACTTGCTCTGGGGTTTTTATTTCTCTACTCTACAGCAGGGCATTGCCCCATGTCTTGGGTCGACATTTGAGACCTGAGAGGATGGGAGCACTTCAGAGGGCGTTAGGGTGGGACAGGACATAATGGGCATCGACCCAGCGTGACGACCGCTGCTCTCAGGGGTCTTGGTGGTCAGAGTGGGAACAGCGGTCGCCTCCCCTTCAGCAGGGCTTGGATTTCATGTGGCATCGACCCAGAGGGATGCCTGCCCAACTGGCTAAGGAGAACACGCCTCAAAGTCAGCCAGAAGGACCATATGGAGTTGGGAAAGGCTGGGGGGGTCCCATCCCTGACCTCTATTGTACGGAGGGCACTGCCACCGACCCTCTCCCAGCGTGGCGGCCCCCACAGCTGCTCCGTGCAGGGATGTGTGTCCCCAGCTCTCCTGTGCTGCTATCCATCCCTCCCGCTGCTCAGCTGGGACGGACATACAGACCCTGCCTGGCCACTGCTCAGCTGTGACCGACATCGAAGCGCTCTGCCCCTGGACTGTCTCGTCCTGGCATGATCCTGCCCCTGGCACACAGCATGGATGCTGCCTGGAGAAAGGCTAAGGAAATAGTGGGGAGAACAGGGCCTGAGAGTGGTGGGTACCAAGCTCTCTGGTGACAAGTTTCCACCAGACGTCCTTGCTGAAGGTCTCCTTTCGTTATCAGGCTTGCAGCTGGCAGGGCTGCTCTGCCCCATGAGCCAGCTTTTGTGCCACAGTGCCCTTCCTCTGGGAACACGGGGATGTGTCCACCCACGTGTGACGTGGCATCAGGTCAGGAATCCCACAGCCAGCTCTGGGCAAGGACAGTGCCAGCAGGCAAAGGTGTTGGAAGAGTTGCATTAGCTGGGGAAAATCAGAGCCCATTTGGGCAGGGCTGCTGGAGCTGGGTTTGTTGTTCTGGAGGTGTTCTTCACACCTAACTCCTACCATACACAGGCAGAGCCTGTGACACCTCCAAGAGCGATGTGGAGATGAAACCCAAGGGCACCAACAAGCTGGTCCTGATCTTCTCAGCAGCACCCCCCTTTTGCAACGCTTCCCAGGGCAACCTTCACCCACGCATAGGGTAAACCTCACTCTTCCCCATCCCGGCCTGAGGTGGGAAGGTTAGGTTGCCCATCGAGCAAAGACCTTTGAGCAGAGCTTGGTGGTACAATAGAAAATGCCTCCCAAGCCCTGTCCCTCCAGAGCATTTCCTTAGCTCACTGGAATTTCCGTTTAGTTCTTCCTCTCCCAGGCTCTTACCGAAAACCGGTGTCACCACACGTGTCTCCTCAGAGGGCTCTGGAGACCAGCCAGCCCTCTTGGTTCCCCCCCCTCTCCCCTCTCACCGGGCCATTTGGAAGGACCAAGCTCCCAGAGGGTGTCAGCTTTGGCTCAGCCCTTGATTAATCACCGAAGGCGACTCTGCCAATCAAGGAAAGATTTACAAGGCAGGCAGGAAGCTCTTGTTTTTACAGGAGTGCCTCAAACACACGCACACAGTAGGAAAAGCAAACATTCCAGGCATACCAAGGGATCCACGGGATCAAAATTCTCCAAACAGCCCAGATTAAGACACTGGGTGGCACATGGAAACACTAAAACCTGGACTCAGAGAGAGCCCAGAGCTCTGTGTGGGACAACCTGAACTGTAAGGGAGCTGCCACGCTGGGAGAGGGTCGGTGTCAGTGCCCTCTGTACAACAGAGGTCAGGGATGGCCCCCCTCCCCCCAGCCTTTCCCAACTCCATATGGTCCTTCTGGCTGACTTTGAGGCGTGTTCTCCTTAGCCAGTTGGGCAGGCATCCCTCTGGGTCGATGCCACATGAAATCCAAGCCCTGCTGAAGGGGAGGCGACCGCTGTTCCCACTCTGACCACCGAGACCCCTGAGAGCAGTGGTCATCACGCAGGGTCGATGCCCGTTATGTCCTATCCCACCCTAAGGTGGGCCATCCTCTCAGGTCCATCCTCTAAGGGGCTACCCTCTAAGGGGCCATCCTCTCAGGTCCCAAATGTCGACCCAAGACATGGGGCAATGCCCTGCTGTAGAGTAGAGAAATAAAAACCCCAGAGCAAGTCCAGTCCCACCAGGGGGTCCAGCTCCTTCTGCAAAACAACCCATTTCCTGGGCTGCTTGACCACCCCAGCCCCTGGCTGGTCCCAGACTGTCCCTGCCCTGATGAACACCAGTGATATTTTTCATTTATGGGTTTTGAAGGGAGCCTGAGAAAGGCAGGAGGGAAACAGCACTTTGGTTTCTTTAAGAAACAAACCCCAAACCCCAACATCAGTCCCAACACTGTGCTTCCCCTTCTTCAGATGCTCTTCTGAACTTCCTTTACTCAGCCAGCAACGTTTCCTCAGTGAGTCCACTCCCTGGCTGTTCCCAGCTCCTGTTTGTCAGCTTATCTGTGCAACCAGGCCGTGAGGTCAGTCCCAACTGCATGCTGTGGGACAACCCAGGCTCTGTGTTGTGCTTGGAACTTCTCTAGGCAAAGAAGAGGAAGAATCCCTGGCAGGATAAGCTTGGACAGTGGTGTAAGCAGGAGATATTCTCTCTTCTGGAAGGCTGAGTTGCTGCATAAAGGCTTTTTAATTCCACACACCCACCCCTGTTGTCATGCACATTATAAGAAAAGTTCAACCTCTCCTGGTTACACATGGCTTGCCCACTTCTGCTCCAGTGGCTTGTCCCAGCAGGAAGCTCCAGCTCCCAGATAGACCATTTCTGGAAGAGCTGTGGAGGGGAATGGGGAGGAAACAAGTCATCTGCTGAAAGCATGAGTGAAAGGGAAGCATGTGCTTCAGATCACTGAACCCCTGATTAGTTTGGGTGGGAAGGACCNGGGCCTCCCCCATCCCCGGGAAGGATTTCTGCTTCCCAGCCCCTCTCCAGCTGCCCTCCTGCAGCTGAAGGCCGTTCCCCTGGGCCTGGCCCTCCCTGCCCTGGGCACCAAGCCCCTCTCCTGCTCTCATGGAGCACCTTGAGAGATGGGAAGGGGCTTAGAGCTCCCCCCAGAAGCAGCCTTCGCTTCTCCATGCCGAACCAACCCAACTCTTTCAGAGGTGCCCCAGCTCTCAGACCATCTCCACGACCTCCTCTGGACCCCCTCCAACATCTCCATGTCCCTCTTGTGCTGGATGCAGTAATCATCCTAGAATAAGATGGAGACCTACAGGAAAGCTGGGGAGGGACTTTTTAGAAGGGCCTGGAGCGACAGGACAAGGGGGAGTGGTTTTAAATTAGCCGGGGGTAGATTTAAATTGGGTGTTAGGAAGCAATTCTTCACCCTGAGGGTGGTGGGGCCCTGGCACAGGCTCCTCATGGAAGCGGTGGCTGCCCCATCCCTGGGGGTGTTCAAGGACAGGTTGAATGGGGCTGGTCTGGTGAGACCTGTCCCTGCCCATGGCAGGGGGGTTGGACTTGATCTTTGAGGTCCCTTCCAGCCTGAACCATCCTATGACTCTTTGATAACATCCTCATTTACACCCTCAACAAGTCACGTGCTGTGCACAGAGAAGATGCACATTGCCCTGAGCGGTGATCCCAAACCATAGCCCATGCTCAGGCATGACTGGGGCTGCCCACCCCAAATTCCACCCCACCAGCTCCTCTCCTGCAGCCCCAGCTTTCACATAGCTCCCTGTGGCTCTGAGGATGCCCCACAGGATCTGGATGGGAGACAGCGACTCCAACCATTGGGAGTTTGCATCTCTGCACACCGTATCGTTGCTGCAAGCAGCTGCCTTGTGGTTCTCCTCTCTTCCCTCCCTCTGTTCATCACAGCACAAGGCCAGGAGACCTTCCAGGAGCTAGCACATGGCTTCAGAAACTGGTTTCGTCCCAGTAAATAGGGCTGGCTTTAATGCATGTGTGTGTCAGCACCCTTCTGGCTACAGGCCGAGTTTAACCCCACTTCCATGTCAGCTTTCCCAGCAGCATTCTCATAACACAGCCACAGCTCTGCTGAGCATGCAAGTCCCTTCCTGGGAGCCTGCCAGCCTCTTCCCTTTCTGGGGCTTTTGCAAGTCCTCCCAAGGTTTCTAGCTTGGCAAGCTGCAAAGTTCAGCATCTGCTTAAAAAAATCAAATAAAATAATAAAAACCAACCAAACAACCAAACAAAAAACAACAACAACAAACCCACCCCCCCCCCATGGAGGCTGGCTGTGTTTAGGAAGTGTAACGTGGCATCGCAGGGACATGAGTCATCATCACCAGCCTTGTTTTCTGCACCACAGTTATTTCTGTTTGCCCTCGACCACAGAAGAATGACACAACTCAGCTCATGGTGTGACACCTGGCCCACTACTCTCAGCTCCATCTTGTTGGGAAGAGGTAAATAGAGTCACACTTCACAGCCAAGAAACCATCCCAAGGGAGAGCGCCTGTGGTACGTGCGGCTCCGGCCAGCGTTGCGCAGGGACTGGAGGGTCTGTGAATCTGGACAAAGCTAAAGGATAAAAAGGTTTGGATCCAGGAAGAGAGTGGTCATGGAAAATTACTTACTTGTGCTAAAGAGGGGCAGGGATAAGTCATAGAATCACAGGGGTTGGAAGGGGCCTCCAGAGCCCATGGGGTCCAACCCCCTGCCAAAGCAGGGTCCCTAGGACAGGGCACACAGGGCGGTGTCCAGACGGGGCTGGAATCTCTCCAGAGAAGGAGACTCCACACCCCCTGGTCAGCCTGTCCCAGGGCTCCCGCACCCTCACTGGGGAAAAGTTCTTCCCCAGGTTGCTGTGGAACTCCCTGTGCTCCAACTTGCAGCCATTGCCCCTTGTCCTGTCCCCACAGACACTGGAAAGGGGCTGCCCATTTCCCCCTGCATCCCACACTTCAGATAGTTATAAACATTAATAAGGTCCCCCCTGAGTCGTCTTCTCTCCAGGCTGAACAGCCCCAGCTCACTCAGCCTTTCCTCACAGGGGAGATGCTCCAGGCCCTTCAGCATCTCCTCAGCCTCCTCTGGACTCTCTCCAGGAGATCCCTGTCCCTTTGATCCCAGGGAGCCCAGCACTGGACACAACACTGCAGGTGGGGCCTGAGCAGGGCAGAGCAGACGGGGAGGATCCCCTCCTTCGACCCGCTGCCCACACTCCTCTTGATGCCCCCCAGGATCCCCTTGTCTCTCTCAGTCCCCAGGGCACACTGCTGGCTCATGACCACCCTGTCATCTACCAGGACCCCCAGGGAGCCCTGGGAGCATTGTGGTGAGGAGACCCGGCATCAGGAGGACCACTGCTGTCACCCACTCCAGATGCTGGGCAGGCTGGAGGCCTTAACTAAACAACACCTTCACAGTAAGACATTCTGAAGTCCTGGTTTGCAGCCCTTCCCAAATGCAGCTCAGAGCAGAGATGCCTCTGGGGTCTCCCTGGGACCTCCAGCACTGGGATGCCCACCCTGGGCATCACTGCTGACCACCCTCCCCATCTCCCAAAGGCTCTTTCCTGGCCAGGACTGCACAGGGCTGGGAGGTGGGGAATATTAGGGCAGGTGGGACTTCCCATCCTAACCTCAAAATGCAATTGGGAGACCTGGCCAGGGTGCTTCGGGTGCTCTCTGCCCTGCCTTGCCTCACCTTGCCTTCCTCTTCATTCCTTCCCCTTGGCAATGTTAACCACACACCCTGAGGACATGGCAGGATGGTGGTGAGAAGGTCCCACAGCCGCACCACCACCTTTGAATTCACGGACCCAGGGGCTGCAGTCAGGGGGCTGCAGGCAGGGGTCCAGCTCTCTGGCCTTGGGTGGCATCTCACAGCATGACCCCTGCCCCGCCATGAGCCATGTCACCCCAGGATGAGGATGGTGCAGAGCTGAAATCAGCCATTACACAGCCGGGGATAGGGGAGATGACATGCAGGGGAAGCTGAGGGACCCCTGCCCTGAACTCAGAGCCCTTCCTGGCTCTGAGTGGTGGAGATAGCAGTGTCCCTTCTGAGCCAAGTGACAAACGATGCCATGACAGCCCTCGGGGAAGGAGGAATGTGGCGTGCAGGCGAGAAGGCAGGCACAAAATCAGCTGGGCCCTTCAGCTCAGCTGGGAGCCGAGGTCACCTGCAATGTTACGCCCCAAGTAAGACACAGTGTGCCTCCCAGCATGGCCACAGGAGGGTGGAAGGCCAGGACAGTCCCCTCCACTCCCACGACAACCCCACGTGCACGAGGTTCTGTGGCCAGGCACACCGGGGATGCGGGTGAAATACGCACCTCACCGGCTCCGAAACGCTGTAAAACCAGCACTGTGCTTAGAGCTATTCCTGTCCTGAGCAGGAAACTGCAAGGGATAATCCACAGTGAAGCCGTGAACTTAACCTTCAGCTATGTAAATTACAGGGAGAGAGAAAGGTGGCCGATGCAAACCAGGATTATAAACGCACCTTAGCGACAGGCACCACGCTGCAAGGCGGAACCTGGCAGAGCTGGGGTGGTGGGGAAGGACTGAGTGAGTTTCAGCCTCAGAGTTATCTGGGGGGGGGAGTAGAAGCTGCTTTTTCCAAACTGCTTCCGCTGTGGTACCTGATCCAGCTTGATAGAGAGCGAGTGTACGGAACGGGCTGACCAGCTAAAGGTGCATGGGTCGTAAGGCAGCTGTGGTGGCAAATTGAATTGTATTTAGTGGGGTGATACCCAGTGGCAAAGGATCCAGAAGATCGGTGAATGAACGACACCAAGGCATCAGCAAATGGGCACTGCTGAGGCCTGTGGTGCTGGTTTGGGAGCGCTGAGCCCCACCGTGTAGGCAGTGTGAGAAAGCACGGGCGGTGGCAGCTCTTGTAGGGTGCCCTGAGACAGGACAAGGGGCAATGGCTGCAAGTGAGAGCACAGGGAGTTCCACAGCAACCTGGGGAAGAACTTTTCCCCAGTGAGGGTGAGGGAGCCCTGGGACAGGCTGCCCAGGGGGTGTGGAGTCTCCTTCTCTGGAGAGATTCCAGCCCCATCTGGACGCCGCCCTGTGTGCCCTGCCCTAGGGACCCTGCTTTGGCAGGGGGTTGGACCCCATGGGCTCTGGAGGCCCCTTCCAAACCCTCTGATTCTATGATTCTATGACCATCTCACGTAAAATAGAGATTAAATAAGCATATTATACTTTACATACTGAAAATTAGGCATATACGTAAAATTCCCAGTCGCCACTCTAGCTCCAAAGTTAATTATTCAGTGGAATTGCTCTGTTACCCCACCAATTGGACACACACTGCTTTAGCACCCATGAGCCACACCACTTTCCCACTGAATCTGCTCTAAAGGGAGAAACTTCAGGTCATGCACAATTAACAAGCCCAGATCCTGAAATCCCCCACAGTCACCCTCGGATCGGAGCGGGGACACAAGCAATCCATGGGCATTTAAATGGCTCGTAACAGGATTCTGGATTTACTTGCACCAACTGTCCTAATTCTGAGTCATGCAGCATCCACGTATGGAGGAAGAGGCTCAAAGGCATGGCACAGAATGAAGTCATGGAATTAACCATCAGCTGCATGAATTCCAGGGATTGAGAAACGTAACTGATGTTACCACACCACACAGACACGCCAGGAGTTACACCACAGAGCCTCTCATCCATTGAGCTATCATTGTATTTAACTTTAGGGTGAAAAAATGGAATTTTTGTCATATGTGTGTGTGGGGGGGAAGCATTTTATGTAAGGTGCAACAAGACAGCAAACTCCCCAAGGAAAGATTGCTCAGACTGGTGTATTAATGAAATTCTGACTGCTTTCTCTGTTTATTTATTGATGTTTTAGAGAACATAATAGTCTTCACACCACGCAAAAAAACCCCATCAGGCCATGTAACTCCACATTAACCATTCTCACATTCCCAGGACAAATCCTTCAGGCTGCTTGGGACAGACGTTGGATGGGCACCGTGGTGGCACTGATGCTTCCATCACGGTCAGATAATCTTACAGCACACACAGTCATTCACAGAGACCTTTGACAGTCCTTCAACAGCAGTCAAATCAGTGTCCTGGTGAGGACGAGGAAGTTCTCTGGAGGCACAGAGGGGCTTGTTTGAAATAGTGTGATGGTTTGACTCTGGCTGGAGGCCAGATGCCCACGACAGTTGGTGTCCCTCACTCCCCTTTTCTGCTGGATGGGGGAGAAAATAGATATTATGAGGCTCAGGAGTGGAGATTAGGGCAGGGAGAGACCATCCTGCAATCAGTGTCATGGGCAGAACAGACTCAACATGGAATTAAAAAAAAAAATTAAAATCTAATTTATTGCACAGGCACACAGACACCAGAGCAGGAGAAAGAGAAATGAAAACAGATCTCAAAGCACTTCCCCCCACCCCTCCCTCCTTAGCAAACTTCACTTTATCCAGGATTTTGCTTCCCTCCTTCCCCCAGGTGTCACAGGGAGAGATGGGGATGGGGATTTTGGTGTGCAGCTTGGAATGAANGGTGTGCAGCTTGGAATGAATGCCACTGCTTTTGGTGGGATTAAGGGGGTGGGCTTCCATGCAAATGTCAATACTAACCCCCTCTTAAATCACCCTCGCATGTAGCCTGCCTCCGTTGTTTAGATGATTGCATCTCTGGGCGTGAAGCGGTTCCTGTTTTGGTGATGTTACCATCAGAAGAAGAACAGAGATGCCGGGCTTCCGTCAGCGATACTGCTCCCAGAGCAGCGTCTGGG
>VZTU01019571.1:0-62091 GCA_013400835.1 Zapornia atra | reverse complement strand
CAATCTGCTGGAAATATTACCATTCACAGATATATCTCCAACCATATCTATATCTTCACAGTCTAACTGAGTCTGTTTATGATCCGTCTAATGTGGCCCACATAATTCCATATAAGGCAAGTTTCTAGATCAGGATATTATGTGATAGGAAAATGAATGCAGTGTACTATGGTCTTTATCAAAGTTATATTTATGTAGTTGTTTTTTAATTTTATTGATAAACTACGCCAGGTTTACCTGACAAAACTATTTCAGAATTGATTGACATTAATCATAATTTAGCTTCTACTGACAGAATAAGAAATAAACTGTGTGATGATTTTGCTTAGATAAGATATTTCTAAGGCCCTTCTCTTTGTTTTAAATACTTGAAATTTATTACAAGTCTTCTTCACCTGCTTTCCTTCCAATTGCTAAACAGGCATTTTCCAACTGGTATTCCTCACCAGAAAGAAATGCTTGAGTCCATGCTCCCCTGTCATTAGCAATCATAGAACCACAGAACTATAGAACCACAGACTGGTGGGGGCTGGAAGGTACCCCTAGACACAGCTAGTATAACCCCCTCTTCTAAAGCAGGATCACCTACAGCAGGTTGCTCAGGATCATGTCCAGGTGGGTTATGAGTATCTCCAGAAAAGGAAAGAAGTTATGTTTGAACCAGTTTTGACCTTAAACAGTGTTACAAGTTTAAAAGAATTTAAATAGAGTAGCAATTTTTTTTTTTTTCAAACAGAAACATTATGCAGAAATCATACATAATTTTGACAATGTTAGGAGATAATGACAGCAATGGAAAATGTTCTTCAATTGCTCCTGGATTCCCTCTGAGCTAAATTTGAGGAAGCAAGACCCAATCCTAATAAATACTAGTTTAGTGAACCATTTTGAACACTCACCATTTTTCACCTATAATTTACAAAATAAGTACTTCAAGACAGCAGTTGCACCAACTGGTTAGGCATAAGTTCCAGTGATGCTTGATTTGCTCAGCAGCTCCAGCGGAAAATATGTACAAAGATATAATTAAAAATATGAAGAAAATTGTACTTGTAATAACATCCTGTAATTCTTAATTTAACTCCATGTTACGTTAGCATTTCTTAGTCAACCCTCTGTTAAAACGCAAAATCACTCACTGCCAAAAAACTATTTTGTTTTTACTGAAAGTAGTGTTTTATAATAATTACAGATTGCAAGCACCCACTGTTCGAAAGGTAGTATTTTATTTTTATTAAATTTGAAACTGTTTGCATATAACCTAAAACAATGCTTCCTTGAAACTTCATGGGGAATTCCAAGCAAACTCTAGACAAAAATAACAATCTGAATATATCACCCACATAAAGCCTTGGTAAATGAGTCGTACAATTTGCCATATAGCTGTGCAATAATTAGAACATGAAAACAATTCTCTCAAGCTCTGCAGTTCTTGGATTTCTCTCCTTTTCTCACAGGCCCCTATTCCTTAGCTCCTCTCTACATCTGACTTAGCCTTGAATTTTCAAATAGAGCAGGAAAGTATCTCTCCAAGGAGAAACGAATGAGAAAAAAACCTAGCTTCCATGCTAAATATCCATCCATGATGTATCCCTTGGTACCAGACTCTATTTAGCAGAGATTTCCTACATTAAGATGAAGAAGTTGGAGACAAAAAAATAAAGATCTGCATACTTTCAAAGCAGCTGAGCTTGCCCTGGCATATGTGCAACATGGTATATAGTTCCAGCCTCATTGTTAGATGAGGTATCAGTATATTTTCAGCAATTTTCAGATTTGGAAAGTTTATGACAAATAATTTGGATCTTTGTCACTGGAAAATGATGGAGTCTCATGAGTGTAAATCAGATGTATAATTCTTATTTGACAAAATTAAGAAAGTTCTGAACCCATTGATCAAAATTGTGTATCTGAAAAATTTTCAGAACTACAGACAAGACAAAGTCAAGAAAAAGACAGAAAGAAAAAAATCAACACACCTCCATTAGAAATTATGTTTCAAAATTTCATCCGCTTTGCTAAAGTGAGGCAAAGAAAAAATTAAATTTAAAAAAAAAAAGTAGGGGAAAACTGAAAACTGTAATTAAATGTTTCACTGCAATAAAACTGAGTACTACTAAACTATATGACAAGTCACTCTGAAAAACTTTAAAATACTAGAGTGTTTCCGAAGCCTGGCTACTATTTTATAGTAAAATCCCATTTAATTGGTTCTCAGTCTTCTCATCTAACCACTCTGAGGTTAAACGACTCAGGCGCTTGTAATGCAGACTATGTACTCACAATAGTTATATGCACTTGACCTTCTTCCTGTTAACAGAGAGACTCAATTAATTACTTGCTGTTTTAACCGGCCAGTTCACCTTATCTTCACCTTTTCCAAAAGGGCTGAAAAACTCTACACCTTAACCTTTGACTTTGAAAGCATACATAGAAATATTTATCCATAAAATATATAGGAAGCTAGCATGATCTAGGAATAAGAATATCTAGGCTTCTATGCTTAAGTCAACAACAATAATATATTCACTGTTTCATTATCATTATGCTGCAGCGTAGGAACCGTATTTCATCTTCACTATAGCTGCCCAAATATTCTACCCTGTAATGGAAATAAAATATGATCAACTTCTGTTGCAACAGACAACAGAAGGAAAAGCACAGAAAACTGCAAACTGTAATGAAATGCTTGAGAATCATTCTCAGGTTGCTACATAGGATACTAGATAGAAGTAATCTATTTAATCTATACATAATCTATTAGTATGATTCTTAAAATTATGCTCATTTTTGAAGAATATTGCATGCTACAAGACGCACTCCTATGCTTTCTTTGATTCTGAGATTACACCTGTATCCAGTAGCAACTTTTTTAAACATACAAAATTAAATGATCAGTTGATCTCCTAAGATGATAATTGTGACTACATACTACAAATTGTGCAGCAATTTTCTGCACAATTTTCCTTTCTGATGGGGTTCCAGAAAACTTTTCCAGTTATGTAACACCACCACAGTTATTTAAAAAGCACAAAATGCATATTTAGATCTTTAAAATAATAGTGTTTTATCTCAAAAGATAAAAAAAAAAAAAGCCTGGATCTGACATTATCTCTACTGAAGACTAAGTTTAGCATCTCAGATAGGAGATATGGAATACTTAGGAAAATATTTAGCAAACAAAATTGTTATTCTGATGAATCAGAAGGTTTTGTCTGTCTCTGAAATCACATAAACTCCATAAACACATTTAATTTTAATTTTTTTCTAAATGTCATGTTTTTAGTCAGCTAGCTCACTTTCCCCCAGTGGGATGGGGTAGAGATTCAGAAGAGTGAAAGTGGAAGAACTCATAGGTTGAGATAAAAACAGTTTAATAGGGCAAACAAAAAAAGAGGAAGATTATGATGTTGATAATGCTGGTGATGATAATGATGATAATAATAATAATGAACATCACAATTGCTTACCACCCAAAGTCGATGCTGTGCAAAACCCCCACTGCTGCACAAGACCCCCAACTGCTCAGCCTCTCAGCAATGGCTCCCCAGTTACAAATGGAACATGATGTCATATGATATGGGGTATCGGTCAGTTTAGCTCAACTGCCCTGGCTTTGTCCCCTTCCAGCTTCCTAGGTGCCAACAACTAAAACGATCAGTGTGTTATCAACATTGTTCTCATCCTAAATCCCAAACACAGCAGTATACCAGGTATCAGAAAGAAAATTAATTCTATCCCTGATGAGGACATTTTCCAGAAAAAAATATTACTTCAAGAACATGTTGAAAAAATCTTTCTTGATATTTCTGAGTAGCTTGGTACTCAAATTTAACCTCTACTGTGGTCAAGGAACTAAACTTTCCAGACAAGTCAAGTCTGTTACAGTCAGTGTAACAGGTAACAGACAAATAAAGTGGGTTGAATCACCTTTTGGAGGAAAATCTCTCTCCTTATTAACTACAAAGAAAGCCAGACATCAGCTTAGACTGGCTATCTTAATAGTAAACAATTAAAGACAAACTGCTGAAAAATATTGTTTCATCTACCTTGTAAGTATCTGTAGCAGATTTTTTTTTTTTTACTAACACAGGAAACCGAGTAAAGGACTAATGGTGGGGTAAAGGGAAAAGCAGTAATAATATAATGTATAGTTTAAAAATAGTGGTAAGACATGTTTTTGGTAAAGAATGGAGACATTATTTCAATGCAAATTCACAGAAAAATAAACAGACAAAACCACCAAAAATTTAAAAGGCCAGTAGAAGTCTTGACTTTGGAATTATTCACAATTATTTTGTAAAATAGTGCTGCATGCAATATAAATACTTTTTCTGTATTTATGGCACAGGAAATGAAAATCAGTTATTTTCCAGCTAATAAAAGATAAAGAAAAAGGCGTAAATAAGAAACAATTTTTCATCTCTACTCATGGCTATTAAAAAAACCATCCATAGAACATACTCCTAAAGATCTCTATGTCCTCAATAAGCACAGAAAGAAATACATTATTCCCAGACTGTATAACATTAAATTCACTGGAACCTGTATACAGCATTATGATAAAAAAACATCCCAGAAATGAAGAGTGATGCTGATGCTGAGAATAACTACTTTATGTATTTGAAAACTTATTATTTGTTATAATAGAGTACAGGAAGAAAACAGAACTAACATTAGCAAAACAAAAAAACCAGGAAAGTTAGATATTTTAAACCATCAGTTACAAAATGCCATTTGCAAAATTACAAGATGTTTATTTTAAAAACAACAGTACTGAGACAATTGGACACAGCTAAAAACTCTCACAATGAAAAGAAACCAACCTAAGTTCTTCTTTTTTTCTTCACAACTTCTGCTTTTAGCTTTGATAGCATTTGGGGAAAAATCCCCACAATTAACTGCAGGCGTCCACCCTGCAGATGAAGTCAGGCTGAATTAACCATAGATTGGCTACTGTGACAGAAGCCCTTGTAATAGCAGGAGTTATGATCTGCTCTTGAGGATTTGGCAAAGAGCAACAATGGGAAATGTAATAGGGAGTATTTTCGCACATAATATTCTTTCTCAAAACCTGATCTTCTGTGTCAGCAGGTCATCAAGCATTGTACTCCATTGATACTAATTGCATTATCCTCTACTTGTTTGTTTCACAGATACCAGAAGGGATGCTGCACAATAGCTGAGCATATTACTCTAAGAGATTTTAATCACTTGAGAGGCATGAAAGAACTTTGAGGAGTTTGTCAAGAATAAAACAGTGTCCGTATCAGGTTTTTCTATAAATTCTTTAGGATTCTAAGCTGCAAAACACATTCTCTCTTGTATGATGACAAATATATTTACTTAAAAAATTAAAAAGGGAAGATGAAATAAACCAGAAGTGTCACTAACAGTGAACAGCATGAATGAGCAAAATATCTATACTTACAGATTATTTTTCTTTCACACAAAGCAGTTTACAAGCTTTTTAGATAATGTTCCCCATCTCTGTGAAGGACAATCTGCTCTCCCTCTCTTCTCCAACTGTACACACAGCCTTGAGGTTTGGTCTGCACACTTGCTTCTCAGCTCTTCCCACGCTACAGTCCACTCTGGTTATTCCACCCAAAATGAATTCTTCAGTCTCAGGCAGCAGCAAAACCAGCCTGAACCCCATCCAGCCTGTCAAACCCAATCCTGTGTGACAGTTTCCCGCAGAAGGTCCCTGTCACCTTTTTCTCCAAGTAAATGATATGCTGCTCAGAATATTGCTAGAAAAGGGAGAGATTGGCAGAAAAGTCAAGAAGGGAGGGGAAAAGGGTGAATTAAACTTTACAGACACTTTTTACACACTCTGAAGATGCATTCCTCACTCTCTTCCCTCTATCCATGAGGAAAAAGTTGAGACAAGTTACTTATCATTACTGTATCTTTATTATTTGTTTCCAGAGGGGGTCCATGTTCAAGGTGAATTCCAGTTTTACTAAATCTCAAAATATTTGTGCCAATCTTGTGTATCTTTTAACTCATCGATGCACTGCTTTATTTAGATCTGGTTGATGGTAGGGAGGCTCTGCAGAGGGACCTAGACAGGCCTGATCAATGGGATAAAGCCAATTATATTAGTTTCAACAAGGCCAAGTACCAGGTCCTGCACTTTGGCCACAACATCCTACAGAGGCTTGGGGAAGAGTGGCTGGAGAGCTGCCCAGCAGAGAAGGACCTGGAGGTGTTGATTGACACCTGGCTGAACTTGAGCCAGCAGTGTGACCAGGTGGCCAAGAAGGCCAACAACATCCTGGCCTGTATCACGAACAGTGTGACCAGCAGGGGCCAGAGAGGTAATCTTACCCCTGTACTCAGCCCTGGTGAGGCTGGGGAAGCTGGGCTTGTTCAGCTTGGAGAAGAGAAGGCTGTGGGGGGACCTCATTGCAGCCTTCTAGTACATGAAGGGAGCATATAAACAGGAGGGGATTCAACTTTTTAAAAGGGTAGACAATGGCAGGACAAGGGGGAACAGATTAAAACTAAAGGAGGGAATGTTTAGATTAGATATTAGGGGGAAGTTTTTTACAGAAAGAATGGTGAGGTGCTGGAACGGGCTGCCCAGAGAGGTGGTGGATGCCCCGTCTCTGGAAGTGTTCAAGGCCAGGTTGGATGGGGCCCTGGGCAACCTTGTGTAGATCCAGGACTGAGTTTGGTGGCCCTGTTTGTGGTAGGGGGTTTGGAGCTCTATGATCCTTGGGGTCCCTTCCAACCCATGCCATTCTATGATGCTACGTGGCACCTCAGGAGATGGTTTAGAGGTTACGGTGGTGTAGCACTGATGATAGGACTTGATGATCTTGAAGGACTTTTCCAACTATGATGATTCTATGATTTTTTAAAAACTCTTTCTTGAAAAATTTCTAGGAAAAAAGAAGAACGTCCTCTCACAGAAAACAGTCAGAAAGATAGCAAAAAGAAAATACAAGCCAGAAGGATTGATGATACAGACTTGTGTCAGAAACTGATACGGAAGAAAGCAGTTCTTTACTTTTTTAGTGGCTGGAAATGTTCGTAGTGTTAGCAGCATGAAAACCTGTGAGGATGCAATGCAAGATATGGTAAGGGATTAATAAAACTTTTTATAAATTCTGTTGGCTCTACTATTAAATCTTTTAAATATGTGATTCACATATCATTCTGTATATTTTGGACAGTACTGACAAATTCTGAAATGTGTTGACACTCACTGTATACATGGGGCCTTGTTGACACAGAATATCAATTAGGAGCACAGAAAGATTAACTCAGCTAAATCCAACTTGGTATTATTGTCTTTCCCATTCTAAACTTAAGCCTTCATATTTTCATTAGAAATGCATATCCGAATCAGATTTAAAACATATATTTTAATGCAAATGGGTTTGAGAAGAAGCACTTTCAAGTCCTTACCTTAAGAAAGAAAGAACACTGCAAATAACTGTAGCTATAGAGAGCCAAATGTCAAGACCAAGAATTGTGGGTAATCATACAGGTCTTTGCAACACTGGTGCCCCCTGCATCACAAATCAATCCTTTAGAACAGTCTAAACTTTTAATCTTGATTCTCTTATTCATATTTTATTATCCATTCCTGATAGACATTTGTTGCAAGGGTCATAAAATATTTGTCAGAATACATTTAAGCTATATGGCATAGGGTTTTGATGTACTAACTGCATACTTCTGGCCTAAAATCTAAAGTTTGTTTTCATATATATATACATATATATATATATGTGCTCAAAATGGCGCATCACTACAGAAACACTAACACAGTGCCTTAAAACTTAAGCTGTTTAGTAAGTGGTATAACACTAGAGCTGTTTGTTGGAGGCATGAAGGTGATTATAACTTTAGTTCTCCAAAAGAAACCATGCAAGAGTATAAAAAGGTGTCTATGAGTTTTGGTTAAAGAATTGGGTAATTCAGAAACTTCAGGTTTCAGCTATGATTCTTTTTAACTGAGAAATAGCAATAGTAACACTGAGCGCTTGTGTAACTCTCCATACATTCAAAGCACTATGTGACAATACTACTAACAGTTGCGATTTATAGTGTTAGATAAAAAGCTTCCAGTGCACTCATCTCTGCTATTCAAGTCTGCTGTGCAGACAGTATGCAATGGGACTAGTCTTTACAAATGGATAATTGGAACATAATCAAAATGTTATTTAAAAAAAAAAAAAAAGTTGTGACATTTGGAACAGAATATATTTCCGCGCTTTAAACTGTGATCAGTTCAAGTTGGCAAGATGAGTCACCAGCAGCAAAATAACTATCAACAGGCAAGGAGTGCTCAGCAGGCAAGGATGTTTGTGATATGAATGCGTCGTATGGGAACAAACTGGGAATCCCTCAAATTCCTGCCTGTTTATCTGCTCCAAAGATGACAAAATGAAAGCTGTTCTTACAGCTTTTTCAGAAGATTGTCTCTCCTAGGATTAGGCAGCATTAACTCTTTGAACGCAGTAAATAGCAAGTACCCCTGACCCCTAATCCCCCTCAAGAGGCATCCTACTTCATTCAAAGGGGAGAGGAAGGTCTGCATTGCTAGTACACTCACAGATGTCTCTCCACAAAGGGCATCCCCTGCTACCTCCACAGTTGGGTTAATCCAGTCAACACATTCACTATCTGAAATAATAAATACTTTTTTGAACTTTCTTTTTTATACTTTAATAAAGAAGGTATAGAGAATTATACATAAAAGGAACAGTTGAAACACCTCCCTAAATCATTATATGTTGAGAGAGGAATGTACATTACATGTCTCATACAGACCTCTAACATATTGATAATTAGTTTTTATGTTAACTGAGACTGCAATAAAATCCCTGCTGGTTGAAAAACCTTGGAGAATCTCTGGCTAATTTGTGCCCTTTTTCAGTTCCTATGTTTTATAGAGATAACTCTGTGTCATTTCAGGAAGGATTTTCTTCATGTGGTCTCTAGCATGGAAAAAAAATATAGCCCACATACTTGTTCTGAATTTGAAGGCAAGAATTTAGGGTAAATTCAAGGCTAGGCATCTCAGAGAAACTTAACACAGTCTGAACTGAACTTCTAAGTTTTTAGTGGCTAAATTTCCACAGTATGAAAATACATATGCCATCAGAGTTCCTTCTTCTTTCTTTGAAATAATCTTGAGTCTGACTTCTTATACATGTCAGCGTTTGTATGTACATGGTAGCAGTTCCATCATTACTGGAGGTTTCTCCTTACAGCTCTACAAAACTGCAATATATGTTAGCTGGTTGATGGTAACTGTCCTCACAATGCTACTAGCTAGCAACAAGTATAAGACAAAGTTACTTTAACTTCCAGTAAAAGAAGGATCAAATTGTTTTTTCTCTGTCAGAATTTAAAAGGGAAAACATTGGCAGTTGCCATGAAACAACTATGCTTGGTAAGGCGCTTGTAGTCCTGAGACTTCAGGTTATAACATTTCACTCACTTAACTTGATATTGAGCCTAATAACTTCACATCCTACCTTCATTTGAAGATTCTAATGAATTGTTGCTTTCTGTTGCATTTTTTTACACTGATAAATCATTATTATCCATAAAGTGTGAATATTATTTTCACATTTGAAGTTTTCCAACTCCCTTTGAATTTTTCTCAAGACCAAGTTTCATGTACGGAACAGGGTCAAATGGCAAAACTTTTACTGCCTGTATTTACACATGAGAAATTGTGGATATAACTGTGGAAGAACTTCCCTCTCTCAAGACATGAATAACAAACACTTTAATTCATTTAACTTCCTGAGAGTCATTAGCTAATCCAAAGACAGATGAAGAACTTTTTTCTTTTATAGACATACATGTTGCCATCACCAAGATAACTGAGCAATTTAATGCTGTCTGTTCAGAAAAAAAAAACCCTAAAAAGCAAAAAACAAAACAAAACAGAACAAAAAAACACCCAAAAAAACCCCACAGGAGAAAAGAACCTTGTAGTCACCTCACATCATCTCCAGTAGTAATTCTCCATTTCTTTAAACTTTCTCCCCTCTTTGGTTCCACTAGCTTACATTTACTGTCCTAAACCTTGGGCAAACTGGAAGAAGTAGTTGCTTCAGCCATAGGAAAACCTGACTTCATAAAAAGAAAAATGCGCAAAAAGACTCCACAGTGTAACCTAAAGAAGTGGTGTAACTACTCTGTGTGTTGGCGAGAGTGCAAAATACAGAAATTAATGACTGATTTCTTTCTTATTGTCACGGTGCATTTAAATGGTTATCTGTTTGAATTTATAACATAAAAGTTTAGGTAGAAAATTTTTTTAAAGTCAGGTAGATTAGCAGGAAGCCTATTTAACAGCACATGACACAAATGATCAATAAAGCTCATAAAGTAGAAAAAAGCATGAATCAAGAACTAGGAATTCATTTGAACAGTCACAAAAAAAGGAAACATATAAAAAAGTTTTCGTATGCCTAATAGCTCAGTGCTGGTCCATCTAACTGACTGTTGGCTCAGTAGATAAATTTGTACAACAGCCTTGGTTGGCAGACCAAGATCAAATTTGTTCTTTTAAATATATTCTCAACTTTGACAAGATAGCCTGTAGTCCAGTCTTTGTAAAGTCAATCAAGTTGTAACTATACTCATAAAAATAAAAAAATATTCCACAGTTTTTAGAAAATGCCAACCTCCCTTCATAAAATGCTAAATATGAATAGATAGAAAGTTTATGGATTGTTTTTAACAGTATCTGACACAGTGTTCACTCAAGAGCAATTTTGTAAACTACAGTAACAGTTCATAATGATATTATGAACATAAATGCTTTTTCCTTTCTTAAAATATTAATGACATGAAGAGACTGGGTTTGGATCTAAGGTAGAAAGAGAGAAAAAAATCTTGTTTAAACTAGAGTTTTTACTGCCAAGTTCATTCCTGAATAAATGAGTTTTAGATTGCTGGCAGGGGTCCAGTGAGACATCACGTACCTTCCAGAAAAATTTTAGACTCTAAGTATCTTAATGAGACAGATGCAGTCCGCTCCACAACTGCTGAATCACAATTTCATCATCCATGTAGTGAGGCAGAAAATGTAAGAATGAAATTAGGAAGACCATCTCCATTTCAATACAATAAGTCCTAAAACATGTAATAAATTTGTGAAAGAAAATTAGCTACATAAACACTAGTGCACACTGTGTATTTAATGATTTTATTATATGTGGAAATACACCCCTGTACTCAACTGATCAGTTTATAATCATATATAATTTAGAAAGTATTATCATAGTTGAAATGAAATTTAATAAAATGAGCAGTGCTACTTGATGCCCAACTTAAGACACCTGAGGGTCTCATTATTTCCTTGGTTAAAAGCTCCTTTTCTACTTAGTTCAAAGTGAGTACAAAATTCTTATAGGTATATAGAAAAAAATTGAGCTTGTCAACTGATACCTAACTGAAGGGCCCTTAACAGCAAGTTATCCATAAGCTGGAGACTTTTCTGGTAAGCTGTACTCTCAGCTGCCTCAACCATGTCCCTGTTCCAGTCACTGACAACCCTCGCAGTGATGAACCTTCTCCTAATGTCCAATCTGAAGTTTCCCTGGTGCAGCTTCATTCCATTTCTTTGTGTCCTATTGCTGTTCACCAGAGAGAGGAGATCAGCACCTCCCTCTCTGCTGCTCACCTTGAGAAATTTGTAGACTGTGATGAGGTCACCCCTCATCCTTCTCTTCTCTAGGCTGAATAAGTCAGTGACCTCAGTTGCTCCTTGTAAGCCTTGCCCTCAAGGCCTTTCACCATCTTTTTTGCTTTCCACTGGGTATACCCTAACAGTTTTATGTCCTTCATATATTGAAGTACCCAAAACTGCATGGAGTACTCAAGGTTGAAGTTGCAAGGAATAGAGTTAGAGCAAAATATGAGAGTAATGTAGCATGGGACAATCACTTCTCTCAAGTGGCCACCGATGCTTTGCTTGATGCACCCCGGGTCACAGTTGACCCTTTTGGCTGCCAGGACACACTACTGACTCATATTCAACCCAAAACCCCAGATCTCTTTCCACAGGGCTGCTCCCTAGCTTTTCATGCCCCGGCTTGTACATACAACCAGGATTACCCCATCCCAGGTGGATAATATGACACTTGTTAAATAGGTGACTGCCCAGTTCTCTCATCTATTCAGATCTCTCTCTAAGGCCTCTCTACCCCCAAGGGAGTCCCCAGATCCTCCATGTGGCAGCACTACATATTTCCATACAAGAAATGCATGGTCTTGTTTGAGGGGACAAAGCAGCACCTGATATATTCTCTAAGAATTACTATTTATGACACAACATATTTTTGCCAGGTGCTGCAGGCCTGTCCCTCAGCGGGTGAGGGACTGCCCTGCCACCCTGCTGTCCCTGGCTCTGTGCTTCTGTTACTCCCGCAGGGTTTCTGTTGCAACTCTAAGCAGTCAGGCCACCCACTAAGCCAGAATGCCTTTGTCTTAATTCATACAGCAGTAAAGCACTACAAGGACCTGATTAGCATTGACAAAGTGGCTTCAACATAACTAAAATAAATTTTTAATTACTTTAATTAAACAAATGCAAATTCCCAAATGCAGATGAGTTTAAACCAGTTTAACAAAGCTCTAGTTCATTTCCATGCATGTTCTTGATTCTTCTCTTTGTCACAGAATCAGGTATCCCTTGAGGATGACAAATAAATGAAAGCTTCCGGGTGTTGAGTAAAACAATTGCATCTGCCAGCTGGTAAGATCATTCCAAAAACTAGATGAGCAGCTCAGGGCAAGAAACAAAATTGCCACTTTGAGCTGGAAAAAGGAAGCTTCACAGGTTTTGACACAAGTGTCGGACAACGAGCAGTAACATGCTAAAAGCTGTACAGTCATGCCCATCAGTGGGCAGGAGAGTAACCTTCACTAAACTGTGGGAATGAACGGGCGGATGAACAGAAGGACTGAAAGGCAGAAATCAATGGATCTTGTAGAAACTGGCAATGGTGACCTGGCCAGAGATTTACAACTGGGAGAAGAAGTTACCAAACTTCATAAAGAATCTATCAGCATTGGCTGAAAATCAGTAATTAACATCAGTCACTAGACCAGTCACAAAAATGTCAGTGGCATTTGTTTGTCTTGAGCAGGTTTGCTTTTTTTTTAACTACCACTGAGAGCAGCAACTTCTGTAGAGTGATAGTAACTCTTTCAATTGCTGCAACTCAGTTTCTTGTAACTTCCTGATTGTGCTCAGAGAAACACAAGCCTTTGTTAAATCAGTTTGGCCTTGGTTAAAACAGTTTAATCAGATTTGAGGTTTGGTTTACTTTAGTTGGTGAGCAATGTTAAAAGCGAACAACTTTACTAAATAACAGCCTGTTCTCTACCAAGTGTAGTTTCCTATTTGGCCATCATGAGGCATGATAATTATGGTAACAGCAGGGGAAGGAATGGGTCCTGATAGCCTCCTGCATCAATGCCTGTGTTCATCATCATTTGTGTAGAGCTTAACAACACTCTGTCTCAGATCAACAACCCACTCACTCACCCAGCTACATTCCTGCTATTTTCAAGTACTCTGCTTCATTAAACCTTAAAAGGACTCTGATTGCAGGCCACAGTTGGGAAGTGGTTAGGCACTTTTTTCTTCTCTGTAATTAATATAAGGAAGTCTTTAGAGTCTTACTGTCACAGTTCCTAAGTAGTTTCATTTCAGTTTACTTTTTTCCTAGGAGGAAGGGCAGCTCTTGCTTTCTCTACCCTGTGTAGAGATTGATACTAGAAGTACTCTCTCTGCCCTTAAATGGAGGAATGGAGATATTTTTACAGTATTTACTGTACCAATTAATGGCCAGTGTAGCCACAGGTGGTTTAGCAGATTACACAAGGCAATGAGACAGTTCTAAATAGATTTTCTCACTTTGAGTAATACTTGCTGAAGTCAAATCCTGTAGGAATAAACAGACTTGACAGATAACATATATGCAATATCCTACTGCACAAACCTATTGTTTACACACATAACTGCATATTGGATTTTTGGACAGTTGAAAAATCGCATAAAGATAGTTACTGTTTTCAAGTTTTTATAAAACAGAGAATATCAAGCTACATATAAATACTTAAAGAACCAAAGTAATCACATCATTAAAATTTTAAAATAAATTATCTAGTAATAGTGAGGGTCAGCGTAATAGTAGATTTCACTGAAATGGAAAGTTTCAGAGATCTCTGCAATTAACCACTATTTATATATAAGCTTATTTGTTAAAAAGTGACTTGCTAGGTATTACAGACCAAGTACACTTTTCACTAGGAATTCACCTGTGCAAGTGCTAATAACTCTGTCTCTCTTCCAGTAAAGGTACAATGACATAAATAGGTCCACTGAGATCTAGCGCTGAGGAATGACCTCTGTATTTAAGAACAATTTATCTGCCCAGCCCCATTCTCCTTGCTCAAAAGGCAGTAGAGATTATTCTATCCTGCCAGCTGTATTTCTGGGTATTTCCCATGTGACCCCCAAAGTAAACATAAAACTAGAGTTTGAGGATACCAAACCACTCCCCCTCCGGAGCAAGGAAAAGAGCCCAAATGCAATGTGTCTTCCTTCTCCTCAGGTGGAAGGCAATGCTACAGGCCTGTAGTAAACACATACTGTCTCCAAAGATGGAAAAAAATTAGGGAATATGTAAGCAGGAGCTATATTTTCAAGTAGAAGCTCACAAACATGGAATATGACCAAGCATTTTATTTCTTCTAAGATGAAAGCAGTTGAAGTTTTCTATTTTATCGTGTTCTTATTTTATTCCTGACAAAAGGTATTACTCAAACTCTACCTACTTATTTACTCACACAACTTTCTGACGTTAACATCTGCCCAATACTGTCTCCGAAAAAACTCAATTGTGATTCCTTTCAGAAGCCTCTCTCTGCTACTGTCTGCCTCATATTCTTCAGGACTCTAACCTATTTGGTAACATTTTATATTAAACATTTTAGCAAAAGCTCCACAAAAATTAATTGCAACATAAAATGGACATGTGATTTCTAAACAAAATTATTATTAAATAATCACAGCTTGAATGCATTTAGTAAAAGGATTGAGCATGTGAAAGTACTGGATTCTAACCAAGTCTTTAAAGTGAAAGGGTGAAATCATCTCTCAAAAGAAGTCACACTACCTAACCTTGCTTTCCTTTCTCACTGGGGTTTATTATAAGGCTTCTGATGAAAATACTTTGATGTGCAATGTAATTTCTACTCCCTTAGTTTCACTGTGCTATCTTTTTTCCACATACCAGCAACTGCCTGTATTTTTCCCTCTTCCAAAGATGCTACTTATTGAGAACTTGAATTCGAAACCGCTTGTTTCTAATTTTGAGGTACAGTGGGACTCTGCTAGGTAGACTGTGAAACAATAGGACATGCTAAAAACTGACAGACAGAAAACCAACTATTTTTTAATACTGAAAATATTTGCGATTCTATTTCCAACTTGAAAAGGGTTTTCAACAGCATATGAGATCACCAGAAAGCACAAAAAAACCCCAACTAATTAGCAATGATATCAAGAAAAATGAACAAGTCAAACAATCAAGTTAATTATAGACATCACAGAAGACTGACAACAGGAAGGAATCCTCTATTCCTGAGAAATTAGCTGCTAAGAAACAAAAATCAAAAAACATTATATTACATAGTCCCATTACCCATGTGAATTTTTACTCCTCAAGTCCAAATAAGATTTCTACTGCTAATGCTAAAAGTCAAGGTCAATTTGCTCGATTCTACAAAAAAAAATCAAGCCAGTATGGTATTCTTTTCTAGGATATATCAAGCTAGTACAAACTAAGCTAAAATACTGAGTTTAGCACCCATAGAAATAAATGGTAGACAAACTTTGCCTGGTGAAGCTAATCCAAGATGAAGACTATAATTCTAATTTTAAAACATTATGACAAGAACGAGGAAACCTGTAAATAACCATTGAACTATAACCTACAAGCATGTCTTGAAACGCAGGGTTGAAGTTTAACCAAACAATTCATGAATTTTAAAGAGTATGGTATAGTCTTTCTTTTTTCCTAGGATGTTTACCTTTCCATTCAGAAACTGAAGGGCAATTTTCAAGACAAACTTTGACAAAAATAATTCATCTTGAAGCAGACTTCTTTGAAAGGAAATAAAGATACTTTTAAATGCTGTCTTTTCCAAAGAAGAGAGTTTTAGACCTCCTGGGGATCTACCTGAACAATCCACAGACAAGCAAATGACGCTTGATTAATTTTGGCAACAGAATGGAAATACAGCAATACGTTAAAGCATTTGAAACCGCAGACTTGCTAGTCAGTAATAAGCAGGGGAATTATTCCTTCACTATTATTTTAAGTATGACACAGATATTTTATTCTCATCCAATAATGTATCACAGTATAGCATCTTTAAGGCAACCAGCCACCACCAGTGAAATTTGAATAAAACAAATATACTATTTTTCTGTGAAAATAACTTCTGTCACTATACTTTTCTTTTTGTTAATTGCATTCTAAATGTCTTGGCAAGAATTTCATAGTAAGCAGAATTTTATAGCAGATCCATGAGGCAGCTTTAATAAGATCATTCAAGCATTTGTTCATATGAAAGTTCGTCCAAAAGCATCAAAATTCTAAGCCAATATCAAGATACTTATGATTAAGACATACATGCAGGCATTCTACTACTTTTTATATTTACTCAGATTGCCAACTTCACAGTGCATATATTAGTGTTGTCCTTGTATGTCACTTGTATTCAGTCCCTAGAGTTAAACTAATTTGGCTAACATCCAGCTACAAATCACTTAGTTAAAATTATCATTCCCTTGGTGAATATTCATTGGATCAGAAAGGAAATATAAAATGAAGGATGATTATAAGCAACTTGTCACTACTTGAGCTTTAACCTAACCTTGTTGTTATGCACAAATGACTGGTTATATTCCATTCATGGGCAATAATCTCTGCACTATTAATAATTAATAGATAAATAAATAAACTTTCTACATAAACCAAATGATTACTGAATGACACTTTCCAGGCCACACCCCCTAAGAGCTGTGAGTGAATGAATTATAAGAAACTTTTTTTTTTAAAAGATGAAAACACTGTGACTAGCAAGAAGAAAGCGAGGAATAAGCAACAGTTTCTGATAAAACCCTCAAGGAGAACAACAACAAAAAATATATTTAATCGACAAAATATTTGCTAAAATCTATGTAATAGCAATTGAAGAAAACAACTGTAAGTTCTGATAGCCTATTCCTTCCTTAATTCAAATTATTGAAGCATCATCATGTCTAAATATATTAAATCTTATCTTCTCTTTTGCTCAAAAAGGACAAATATAAATGACATTCAGGCAAGGGCATTCCAGAATTTTTGCTTCATATTTCTCCTTTTGATGCCACTGAGAGTGGCAGATGCAGATGCAACAATGTCAAATACACTGTTTATTTCAGACAAAATTTCATTTATGGATGGGATGGAAAACCATAACTACCACCACTGGTTAGACATTTGATTCTTGTAAAATCATAGAATCATTGAATGGGCTGGGTTGGAAGGGACCCCAAGGATCATACAGTTCCAACCCCCCTGCCACAGGCAGGGACACCAAACTCCAGGCATGATCTAGATAAGGTTGCCCAGGGCCCCATCCAACCTGGCCTTGAACGCCTCCAGGGATGGGGCATCCACCACCTCTCTGGGCAGCCCATTCCAGCACCTCACCACTCTCTCTTCCCTCCTTTAGCTTTAATCGATTCCCCCTTGTCCTGCCATTGTCTAACCTTTTAAAAAGTTGATACCCCTCCTGTCTGTATGCCCCATTCAGGTACTAGAAGGCTGCAATGAGGTCCCCCAGTAGCCTTCTCTTTTCTAGGCTGAACAAGCCCAGCTCCTTCAGCCTCTCTTCGTAGGGGAGGTGCTCCAACCCTCTAATCATCTTCGTGGCCCTCCTCTGAACCCTCTTCAACAGTTCCACATCTTTCTTGTATTGAGGGCCCCAGATCTGGACACAGTACTCCAGATGGGGCCTCACGAGGGCAGAGTAGAGAGGGGCAATCACCTTCCTGTCCCTGCTGGCCACCCCTCTTCTGATGGAGCCCAAGATACCCTTGGCTTTCCAAGCTGCAAGAGCACGAGCTTCTTACCCACCAGAACCCTCAGGTCCTTCTCAGCAGGGCTACTCTCCAAGAGCTCTTCTCCCAGTCTGTGTGTCTATATATATATATACATGTATATATATATATATTTATATGGGATTCCTCTGACCCTACACTTTGCTGTGTTGAACTCCATTAGGTTCACCCAGGCCCACCTTTCAAGCCTGTCAAGATCAAATATTAATATATGTGAGGTTTCTTCAGATCCAGGCATAAAATCCTCTCCTAGAGAATATATCCCAATGAAAAAGACTGTTATCAAGGGGTGGGGTTTTTTTTTAAATTTTAGCTATATTGAAACTTCTTAGACAAAGGGATCAGAAACAACTTTTGTCCTGAAAGAAATCTGATTACTTTTCCATGCAGCACTATTCTGGCGAAAGGCATTTAACATCTATGAATAATAGATATAACTAAGAAATAGTGCAGGTGTCCATTTCATCAACTTTAAGAGATGATCTTTAGCACAATAAAACTCTACAGATATATTTCTTTATTGGTTATACTCACTATTTGTGCATTAGTGTTCGTGTGGGGTTGTAGGGTTTTTAAACTTTTTTATTATTTTAATAACAGTCTATATTCCTAAAAGTTGAGAAAAATATATTACTTATCTTCAGTTTGCATGTCTAATTTCTGATAATTTAATATAGGTCTCTGTGCTGATCATACTGCTGATTTTTGATTAAAGACTTAAAGGTAATTCATTAATTAATATTCTAAATATTTCACCACAGGTTGGATAATACAACTGGATATGTTTTCAAAGGCTTGTATTTAATATAGTGAAAAGGTGGTATGTATGCACAAATCCAACATCATCAAAACACGCCAGTGATGACTCAAGGATTGACTCCCACAGAATTTAAATTAATTTAATCAAGCAATTACATCCAGGTACTATTCTGCCTCTTCCCTTCCTCAGAAATCCCAATCCTGGCTCTACTCTTCAGGTTTATGGCATTTGATTGTCTGGAATGTGATCACGTCACATAATCTGTTTCATTATCCATTTTGTCAAGCTCCTCTAAAACTGAATAAGGTTCTTTACTCCATCTCCCTCTACCAATTTCCCCAGCAGCACTACATGCTGATCTTCACTTGTACTTGCTTGATGAGAAATCTCACTATTTACCTGGAGAGCAATATGACAATATACACACAGGACACATCTATTTTATTGCATATTTACAGAGATATGGGTGTTTGCCCCAAGACATTAAGTCATTGCCAGAGAAGATTTGGCAGACCAAAGAAGGTAGGTCACCAGCTCTTCCACTACCATACATAATCTTTGCCTATTCAGGAGTGGCCACAACATGCACTTGTCCAGAAACCTATCCATATGTAATGGGTCTTCCTCCCCCTTCTCCTCAAGGCTTCTGGAGCTGTCATGCTTGCTGCTGCTTCCTAGCTCATGGCTCCTCTTCCAGAGCCACCAGCACAGGCAAAAGAGGAGGACCAGTCTTCCAGCAAAGGACCAGAACTACCACTGGTGCAAGCAAGCAAAGAACAGCACTCCCCTGCCCACCCCACTCAGCTCTTGGGCACTCTGCTCTACCTTTTCAAGCACCCAGCCAAGGTTAACCTACCACATCAGCAGAGGTTTGCCACCTGCCTCCTGGTTCTCCACATAAGATATGCACATTTGTCACATCCCAAGACATCCAGTTAATGTCTGGAGCCTCCAGACCCCCATTCATTCTTCACTCACCATATTTACAGGCAGCTTTTAAAAAAGCTTTATTGACATCTTTACCCAGCGTAAATGTCCCAAAGGGAATAGAGTCTCATGAACAGGGCTGGTGGTTACTGTCCAGGTGATAACACAGCGTCTGTTGCAAGCCTCCTTGCAGCGAGTGACCTGTTTGGCTGCCATGCTCTCTCTCTTAAGCTTGCACTTTGGCCTCCACACAATTCTTGTAAAGGTGACCTCTTCCTACTCCAGGCTGATGAATGTGCCTGAATTCTCTTGCTGCACCACCTGGGTCATCTCAGTGTAGAGGGGTGTCTCAAGGGCGCTGTAAAACCTTGAGCCTGTAGAAGTGTGTGGAGGGCAGCACTGCTAGCTTGCATGTGGATGATTGAGGCACAGCAATACAGGCTGCTGTCATCAGCTTCTGGAGTCAGAAAGCGGTTTTCTGCACATCAAGGTATGAGTCAGTGCAGAGGGTTTGTAGGTGGCTGTCCAGTCAGGCAAAGAGCTCCTGAGCAGAAAACTGTGATGGTGGTCCTTCCTTGAATGGCTAAAATGTGGCAAAAGAGCCCAAAAAGTTCAGGGAGAGAGAGGGTTTCCAAGTCCCCACCCCAGGCAGTCAAAAGGAGCCTCCTGATGACAGGCAGCTCTGACTCAGTGGGGGCAGAGATGAGAGGGAAGGCAAGCAGGATGTGGCACATCAGAAAGGCATGGCACAGCAGTTTGTGTGGGGAGGGCACAGGCAGTTCATCTAATGGCCATCACTGTCCCAGAAGAACTACAACCAGCTATTGTCTCCACTTGGCAGAAAGCTGTCACCAGAAAGAACGCAGCGACCCAAGCAGAGTGTCCACTGAAACAGGGAGCAGTCTAAGTCTCTGTGCTTTCTCATAGATTTTTCACTCCTGTAAAGCTATTGCAGCTTCTACTTCTAAAGACTGACCCTACTTCTAGGAAATCTGAAATGCTCAGCTGTGTCTCAGCTGCCTTATAAACTCAGATGTGGAGGGAGACTACATGATGTAGTGCTTTCCTCTCACCCTTCACCTCTTGGTTCTCTCAGCCAGTAATATAGCTTATAAAGCCTGAATGCATAGCAACACATTTCCTAAAGGGGTCATATTTGTTATGGATTTCCCAAGCCCAAATATGTGCATAACAGTGAGTCTAACACTTCCAGGATGCATCAAACACTCTTTCCATGCCCAAATCGGTTGCATGTCAAATGTATAGCAGGTCCAAATTTTTTCAGAAAGAGCAGGGTCATCAGTCATGGGTAAAATATGTGTTGTAGGCAGGATATAGAATCATAGAATCATGGAATGTGTTAGGTTGGAAGGCACGTTCTCCTCTCTCAATCTGCTGGCCACACTTCTTTTGATGCAGCCCAGGATTGGTGGCTCATGTCCAGCTTCTTATCCATGAGTACTCCCAAGTCCTTTTCCTCAGGGCTGCTAACCTGTATGGATAATGGGGGTTGTTCTGGGAGCATCACCATAATGCAGCTGTGAAAGACACCCATGCATCCTATTTGCTTTAAAGAACAGAAAATACCACTGCAGTACTGCACACAGACCCAGCCATCCGTTCTGAGGCAATTCAGAAGACATGACAAGGAGAGGTAACAAAAGTCATACTCTGTTTCAGAAAAACAATTAACAGGATTTGGTTTGTTTGCAAAGACAGAAGACTGTATGAAATATGCTAGAGGGGCTGAAATTGAAGCAAAATTTGGAAAGAAGTGTTTATTGCTCTTTTGAAATACTGTGAGGATAGAAAAATCTACTACAGGACAAAAGATTATAAAGTTATCATTAACAAACTTAGCCTGGGATTAAATAAACTCTGTAATCATTCAGAAATAAGAGCTCTCAAATATGAAAAGGCAAAAAAGTCTAACCATTTACAGGATAAAACCTGAGACTTTTTTTTAGGTATACAATATTGATGCAGGAGGTAGCCGGAGACAGAATTGTATGAAGCAAATGGTCTATTTTAGCCTCCTTTTCCCAAATGTATGGGGAGAGAACTTTCTAGTATTGCCCTAGAAATGCCAGTACATTACTGATCAACACACTTTGTGATAGTACCAAATTGCATTCATTCTCATCACTTCCTTGGAAATGCAGATACTATGTTATTTGATGAGCACAATTTCAGCTTCCCTAAATGCTCTATTCAGACAGGAACTTAAGGAAGAATATCCAGTTATTTCATCAAATAGTAGTTCATCTGGTGGATTCTCAGATAAGTGAAAATCAGCTGAAATATTCTCCATTTTAAGAAGTGGAAGCAAGTTTTATACAGCTGGCATCTCACGTAGCAAACACACAAATAATGAACTAGATACAACTGTCACTCCTGAGTCACCACTGCACACTTCCCACATATTTTTAGACATCGTTGATTTACGATACGGTAGACTAACATGCTGCAAGTCACAGAGGTAGCTGTAGTATCCTCCTGTAATCTAATCACATTGGCAAACTGCAGAACTTTTATCAATGTTGCTGAGCAATTATACTTGTCTGCCCAGTGAAATCAATCTCTGCCATGAGTAAAGATTCACCAGTGGCAAAAGCGCTATGCAGCTGAACACAATCCTGCAACTGCAGTACTAATCTGGCATATGCTTTTGAGCAAACAGCAATATAACTTAACTCTGATAATTTTTATCAAACTTTTAATGTTTTTGCTTCCTCTTTTTTTTTTCCTAATTAATATGAACTAAAGAAAAAATGAAAAACATACGCTGTGTGACAACAATGGTGCTTTTATGGTCCTGACTTTGAACTTAGACTTTTGGGAAAAAAAATTACTATATAGTAATATATATTGTGAAAATAGATTTTAACCCACTACTTTCATTACTGAACATTTTCTCTCCCAATGTGAGAGCACCCCTGGGAGTTTACCAATGGAAGTCATGATGCTTATCTGTTTCTCAGCAAGTAAGCATTTACGATTATTATGGTCCTACCAAAGGAAACCAGTAACATTGTTTAAAACAATGTTTTTTAGGAGCCTAACAGTGGTAATTTCTATACAAAAATGATCTTGATGTTAACAGTTTTTACTGATACTATCTTCATTGTGATAGGACTGGATATTGAAGCTGTTACTTTCCAATATTTGTCTGTATTTCATCATCTGACATTTCAGTTTTCAGTCAGAAGGAAATTGACATGAATTATAAAAATGCAATATACGCAGGCATCACTCTCACAACACAGATTGTTTATTTTAATCAATGTCACCTAGTGATATGCCCGCACTTGTCAGCATGGTTCTTTTTTTACCAGCTTCAACCCTACTCCAGCCACCTCTTGATTGCATCCTTGCTCTTTTCCTACAGCATATACCCTCATTAACACCATTTATTTCCAGAATTAGGAACAAGTAGCATATGTTGCATGGGGCGACATATAAAAAATGACTGGTGCTACAGCTATTTTAATTCAGTCTATCACAAATTACTCTGGCATGCAAGACAGCAATTTTACTTCCCAGCCACAGTCAAACAAGTGTTACAAAGGCTTAAATCCCACAACGACAGTGGGATGACACAAAAACACAGTGTCTGAGTGTCTGCTATTATGGTCACTTTGTCAAATTATTTACTAACTGAAGGATGTCTACTGATAGTGTAAGGGAGTAAAGATGGTATTTATGCATACAGTTCCTCTACGACAAGTTCATATAACAAGGCAGCATTTGGTGCTCTTTGCTCTATCACAGAGGCTACCAATAAACTACTTGCAAAAAGTAAACCACCCTCAAGGATGAGCCTAACTGATTAAGGCCACCGTACACATAATCCAGCATTACTGATGCTGTGAATAGAGAAATACACCCTCCAGTGATGTCAATATTCTTTTACAAATATTACATCTACGTACACAAATTATGAAAAAATGCATGCATAAATAGTCAAAGCGCACAATCTGAGTTGCCCCTTTCAACTAGATTAACATAACAAGTTGAAAGGCTAGCCAACCTCAACATATAAAAGTGACTACAATTATTACAAAACTGCTTTGCATCAGAATATAAAATAACAGACAACCTTTCCCGCTACAGTTTTAATTTATTTTTATGCTTGTCAGATCCGAGTTTGATCAAAATTGCTGCAAACAAAAGACTAGTAAATCTATGGTCCATTGGACAGTTATTAAAATGTCAATTTATTTCACTTGCTTAGTTTTATTAATTATATTCACAATACTAATGAGGAACACTAAGCTCTTTCCTTGGAATAGCTCTATGTATTTCTAAGTGAATGCCTATGTAAGATAAAAACAAAAACACCTCATTTAAACTTTGGGCAATAAAAAAACTTGACACATCCAAACATTAACTACTCTTCCCAAATCTTTAGAAAATATGGATAAAGCATGATAATACTTCTATTACTACTATAGCATCATTATAGTACTTCAATAATTTTAGTAGCTTGAGGTATTAAAGTAAAAATAACATTCCTATGGTGAGAGCATTTGAGTTGTTTCCAGAAAGCTCTGTTCCTAAACATAGCTTGTAGATGACTTGCAGGACTTTTTATTTTACATGATAAACTCAATAGCTAACTACACTTAAATCAATGGTTCTCTGTCACATTCCCCTTTTCTCTAAACATTCAGGAAGTCATGGATCAAACTAGCTGTCTGATATAAGAGGTCAACCTATCTGCTTTTATAACCTACAGAGATTTCTAAGTGGGCCTTTGGATGCCAATTAGTAAAAAAAGCAGCATGCTGGTGCTCTCTGGTCAGCTCTTAACAGATTTAATTTGCTAATAGGAAAGGAGAAATAATAGTGGTTTCATGTCTCTGGAAGATAGATCTGTCCAAATGAATTCTAAAAAAAAAAAAAAAAAAGGAAAAAATTAATAAAGAGAAAAGGAAAAAAGGAGAAAGGGAAAAAAAAGGGAAAAGAAAAAATAAAAATTAAAAAAAGAAAAAAGAAAAGAATAGAAATTTGATGTAGACATGTAAACAGACTACCAAATGAAAAGTTGATGATTCATGCAAGTGTTGAGCCAGACAAGAGATGACAGCTACTTCAAATCTCACAAGGCCAAAATTGGTGGGCTTTTTTCCTCTTATCTTCATTATGAATAAGAGTTAAGTTTTAAAATACTAATAATAATTTATAATAAGAGCATACTAGTTGGTGACTGAATGTTTTGCTTGACTTTAATTGCAGTGTTCCCAAGACATATCAAAGACCTCATAGGACTAAAATAGAAGAAATCTTATTCATCGGAGGGCTTCAAAATAAATTATTGATCACTTCTGTGGTTTATCATATTTTTATCTTTAAAATACCTATATAATTTTACTTCTTTAGTATTATTCCTAAGAGAAAATCATTACACTGTCTCTATTCTGACACACTCTTTCTGTCTTTTCTCTATTTGGAGGACATACATCCAATTAGTCAGTCTTGTATTGCCTATGTAAAATGAAATTAACCCAACAATCCATTTGATTTGTATGAGGTACAGTTAGTCTTTAATTGTAACTTTAGTCAATACTCTATAAACTGCTCAACACACAGGAAAAAGGCTTGTCCCTGTTTGAAGGGCTTGTGGTCTCAGAAGAAACCAGCACGATTTGACAATGAAGGCCACAAAAGGGAAACTGAACAATCAATACCACCACTGCCTCAACACAGAAGCACACATACACACGCATTTCTTGTGGACATTGCAAAACCCAAATTTTTCAGTGCTGCTGAAGCAGAAAAAGGACAGACTGCCTTTTATTTAAAGATTCCACTGGGAAAATGCTTTCTGCCTCAGGCAGAGCAGATACGCCTACTCCAGTACAGGATTCCAGACAATGTTGGAAGAAGGAATCGAGGCCATCTTTCAGCATATGAATCTGCTTTCTTTTTTCCTGAAAGCAGGCAGGGAAACTATCTTCTCAGCCTACACTACAGATGTAGATCCATATGTATCTTTCTTCTCTTCAGTATTTGGAAACTTTATTATTATCTGGTTTATTATCAGAGACAGGCATATTTGGCATGTTCATTATGCCTTCTGGTATTCTGATCAAGACTGCCAGGTCTTGACCACAAGGTCTAGAGCAGGAGAGCTGTCCTCTGCAATGGTCCTGAAGTTCTGGTCTCCTGATCATCTACATCTGGTGACTTGGTGATGTCACTGGCACAAGCAAACAGGTTTCCTTTCCAGCAAAATTAGGACATGTATAAAATAGATCAGGGATGTGGCTGGGGTGTGCACCTGTGTTTCACAGTGTAGATAGTCCCCATGACTCTACTTTAAGAACAAGATTGGACTAAGCAGCACACCATGCTGAAAGTAGAACAGATTGTGACTATGCAAATAGTAAGCTGTTGAGTCTTCAGCAAGAAATCAGTGTTGAAAGAAGATTTTGGCCCTGAGAAAAATTGTGCTTATTGGCATTAAGACTGGCATAGGACAGAAACTGTGGCAAATGAACGGGTAACAATATTTCACTAGGAAGAAGAAGAAAATATTTCCATGTGGTGAAGGCTCCTAAAGATAGTTTTGTGGGTTTGCTTGCATTGTAACCTTCAAGGCACCAAATGCATTTATTTTAAAGCAGTAATGCAAACATTTATTTCAGCACACTGAAAGAGCAATCTCATACTATTACTATACTGTAGTAAAGTTTAATCCATACCATCCTCAACTGTGGCAGTTCTGATAATACATAGAAGTATGTTATCAATGCCTGGAAAACAGCAGGGAAGCAGCTAGTCAAAATAAAGCATGTCAGTTCTGCAGTTTACATACAAATATGACTGAATTTCTTCTCCTATATTATTATAACTGCTCTGCTAGAGCAAATGCTTGGGTCTCATAATGACAACATGGGCACAAAAATAAAAAATAAAATTAAATGAAAGCAGGATGATCTAGTAACAACAACAAAAGAATTCCTCCTTCTCCCTGCTACTAAAAGATGGTATTTCATCAACAACTGCGTGCTTTGAATTTGAGTCAAACTACCTTGAAAGGCCCTTGACCAAAGACAATTACAGTCAGTGGATGGCAGTTATTTTATGCAATTTAGTATTTTCAAATTTAAATCACTCTTTTCTATTCACCCAGAGTCCAATAATTATATATGAAAATAAAGTGCTAATAGTATAATGCTAAGTACGCTGGCTTATGGCCAAAGAAGTTCAAGAATAAAAGTGTTCCTGCTCCCTATTTACCTGACACTTAAGTTTAAGGTTCTGAATTCTGCATCTTACTCAGTTCAAAAAACATATTACAACTGCAAACTAAACTAACAGTTCTGTTCTGAGTTTCCATTAAAATTCTTTTACTACGAAGGGGTTCAAAATTCACCTATGAAAATATATTCCTGGGAGGCATCAGGTATCACATCAACAATGGATATTTGTTGCAGAAAGTGCCTGAGGACATGTTTTTAAAAATCATCTCTGAAAACTAAGCGTAGATTTGAGGAAGGTCAGTCTGACAAAGGAGCCTTCAGTGGGGCGCAGAACCTTCACTCACTCCAAGCACTCGCTGGGAGGTGGCTGGAGTCCGTGACAGCAGCAGCAGCCTTGGCTCCTGCCCAGTGCAGTCACAGAGCCCCGATAACACGTCTGCACGGCAGTACAGATGGATCCCCTTCAAACATATGTCCCTAATGTGAAAGGCTGTAGTCCTCTTATACTCTAACATAAGCTTTCCACATCCTGTTCCGTTCTACAAAGAGGAACCAGATTTATTTTGCTTCCTTCTGCCATATGTGCTTCTGTAGAGAAAAGAGGATTCGTCCTAGCAAATGAGCACATCATAGAAAAGGAAAAATATTAGTCTCATTTCTCTCTCTCTCTCTCTCCCTCATGCTCAGACCTGACAGAGAAAAAAAACCCACATTAAATACCAAGTGTTCAGTGTGGAAGTCTATGTTTTGTTTTGTTTTTTAATGCATATTCATGCTTAAACTTGCCAAGCATTTAACACAATCATTAGAATTTTATAATGGTCATTTGACATTTTCTAGCCATCTTAAGCAATGTGTTTAAGGAAAAGCAAAATATTTTTGATCCATGTTCCAAAACCGTGTTCTTGCAGCTTTTTCGGCAAAGTACTATTTAAAGCCATGTTGTCATTTTGCCTTAAGTTTTATCAAGCTTTGCAAATCTCCCACTGGAACCTAAGCACTATCCTACTTATTGGAGGATAAGTAATTACAGAAAATGGCTCCAACTGCTGCTATAACGAACAAAAATTTCCTAGTCAAAGTTTTCAAGTTTCTTCTGTTAAATAGTTGCAAGTGAACTGCTGCAACAGTGAATCATCTTTGCAATAAGTGATTTGATAGATCCTTGCAACAATCCTACCACAATAATCTGTACATAAACTCAGTAATTGCTTGCTTTCTTGTGGAAGGGTGTGCTACAGTGTCAGGAAACTGAAATGCACAAAATTATCTTTTAATTTTCTTCTTCTGCCCACACTTGAAGGCAAGTTTAATTTATTTTATCTTACAAGAGTAACCAGTCAATTATTATGCCCCTTTCTAGTGTTCTTCATTGCATTGTTTCCTCATTAAATCAAAAATAGTGACAATATCAGGACAACAGGTTGGCTTTACATCATAGCAAAATCACTTTTTGACCTAAAAGAAGTCTGTTTGGACAGATTAAACCAGCTTTAAGGCCAGATTGTACAGGTGTTTGGCACAAAACCACTACTCCGCAGGATCTAGCTAAGAAGGCTTCTACGGGAGAAAGAACAGAAGGTAGTTACCAGATTGATGACAGAATAGAAAAATGTCTCCCATGGATAAAAGTCTAATGCAATTTTGGCTGTGCACTAATCAGAGAGGAGCATGCATGTTTCTCTGTTTGGAACACCAAGCATCCAGAACTACTTTTTGTGCAGGCTATCTGACTGCCAGATCTGACACAATTTGTTTCACGAGTACGGGAGTTGGAATGTGAAACACCAATTACCAGAACAGGAAGATACCCTTGGGAGTAGTTATTAAATATGCATGTATATTCATGAATACTTCACACTTCTCCACTGACCACACTACATGAACATCCACTAAAATATGTAAGAGTTCATGAAAACTGCATGAATGACAATGAACATCAAATGAGACATTTTGTATCACTTTTTGATACGGGACATCTAGACCTTCAGGGATACTCTCTCACTGTCAGAGTCCTCAATATCTATCTTCGAAACTCTGAATTATCTTCTGCAGGAATCTGCATTGTACCTTAACAGGCTGTGTAGACAAGAAGTAACACCCACGTCACAAGATTACAGTAGGTTAACACAAACATTCATTAATACATCTGCAGCACAAGGCATCATCCTTGCAATCATTTCTCCAAAAATTTCACACTCTCCCCCATGGTTTTTAATAAAAAAATGTTCTCAATATATTCCAGGCAAAATTCAACTATCCCGCTTTTCCAAATGTAAGTATGGCTCCTTTATTAGTAATAACATGGCACTTCCACCCTGTTATTACATATACACCAAGTATTTATGAGTTAGTCAGCCTCATACTTGCTTCTGACTTTGCCGACTGCTCTTGGAGTTCCCCTCTCAACCCTGTGTTCTCTTAGGCCTCTGAAAGGTGCCAAATCCACTAAAAGTTCTAAAAGGGAGTTCTTAGACATGCCCAATAAAATTACTTAGAATGACTCAATAAAATGTCTTTTTACATGGTACCATCTGGAAATACAGGTCTCATTAATAGGTCTACTTTTATGTCTATTCTGAGATCTGAGAATTTTTTCTTGTTACACTGATCTTTCCTTTGTCTACCCTCTCAAAATTATTTTTCAGGCTTTCCTAGAGGAATACAATTGACTTATCCATCACTTCCCAACCCCACAATCCTATAGATAAATCACACAAATTAGACAACTGACCACTTTGTAAACTCATTTGCTATAGGTCAGTTGAATAAATTTAAATGCATGGAGAACCTTGCACTGACCTAACTAATTTGATTTAAATATCCATGTAATTTAGATCAGCATAATTTCTTTTTGAGGGTGGGCCTTAAATAGACATTTCTTTCCATTCAATGGAGGCATTCTCTGCATGTAACATATAATTTCTCTGTTTGTAGTAGGACAAATATCCTTTATATAGGTTTCATTTAACTCCTCTGAAGCAGGTGAAAACTCTCCATTGATTTTGAATAGCTTTGAATTAGTTCTTTGGTGGAATATATGCCTTCATGAGCTAATTACAAAAATAGTATATTTCAAACTTATTTATCTCTCTGATGTACAATACACTGTTCTTGGTCTCTCATCTCAAATAAATCCCAATTATCTTTCTTTCCTCTCCCTATGCCTGTTTAAAGCAAACAATTTTAAATCCTTTTTTTTTCTTTGCCTTTAAAAGCTTATTTTCTGCTCCCTACTCAGTTGTTGTGCCATCTCTAACACTGTGTGTTATTAAAAAATAGCTGCATTTAATCCTGAAAACAAAGTTTCTTTTCTTCTCTGTTATTACATAAAAAAGCAGTGTTGACAGATGGATCAAACTGTTTGCCCTCAAATGCCATTATGAGTGGATAATGAAGAAAAAAATGTGCAACTTAGATTAGACTAGTGGGCTGAAAACAGGTTATTCTAGTAGCAATTACAGAAAACTTACTTATTTACATATAAATAGCTAAGAAATTTCAACACAAAATGTACCTTAAGACATAAAATCAGAAGTTCAGTAAAACAAGGCTTAGGCGCATCTCAGTGCTTGGTGAGGCGATTACAACAGCCATGTATCTAACAGAGGCTAGATAGAAAACCATTATAAAGTCTTTATTGAAAGAGAAAGAACCATGGAATTTTTTTTTTTTTAGAAGTACTCCCACAACAATCAGAGTTCCAATATCATGAATGCCTGCCTTTCCATTCAACTCTTTTTGAAAGGTTCAGTTCTAATATCACCCAATTGTGCTTATACAGAGAGCAATATTGAGACTGTAGTTTGAACACACTGTACTTCTCCCTAGGAATACCTTAATTATAGCCCAGGGCTGTCTGCTAGATACCTGTAAGTTAAGTCAGTGGTCCCTAACTTTTGGTAGATTCCCTTGAGAAGGATGCCAGTGATCTAAATGTGAGTTCAGTTTCTTTGCTTTGTCTTGAGACTGTTGCTGCCGCCTCGGTTCCTGTCCACCCCACCCTGAGGAGTACAGTGCAAAAGCCTGGGTAGATCCAGCGGTATTTGTACATGTGCATTCCAAGCTGGTTTATGCATTTATTCTATGCCATCAAGATTACCTCATCAATTATGAGCTACGGAGCTAAACTGTATATTCTGTACCTAAATGCTCAACATATTTAACAACACAATGTGAAGGAGGGCAAAGAGACAGTATCTCACTCTACATATGTCAGATGCCTCAAAGATACTCATCTCAATCAGAAATAGAACACTAATTCTGCCATTATGGTATTCCCGCTTGCCTAATTTCTTTAAATTTTATTAAAACTGGACTAAGGTTTCAAGATAGAAATTGTATTAAGCTTTTTATTCTGCTTAGTAAGCCCTAAGATTTGTGATTTAAGAAACACTGCTTCCTTCCTTTAATAAATAGCTACAAAACAAGTGAAAAGCATTTGGGGCATATATTCTGTGAGCATCTGCATTGAACATTTCTCCTCAAACCCAGGAAGAAAGATATATTTCAAGGTGAGTAAATTTGGAGAAAAAGTATTTCAAGTTTCATACAGTTTGTCATTCTACCACCGCTTTTAATGGAATAACATCACTCCACAGTCTTCCTGAAGACATTGTGGTAGAAACAGGAAAGTAGAAGAAAATATTGAAGGGACCTGTAATATCCCACTGTATCTGGATAGCTTTAACCCACTTCTGGAATGCATAAAATAGCAACAACTCTAATGGACATGTTATTTTCAGTGACACTGTGCTGGCAAAGAAAGTAAGTCCTCTTGGCAATAGTGAATAATGTCATCAAAAATGCTACCACTTAGCAGCAGGGATTTGATCAACAGTTGTCTCTACTAAATCATTACCTCACTGACCAAGACCACTCCATTCTCAAAGATATAGATGGGCTTTGCAGACAACCCAGACTGCAGACATGACCAGATGCCAACTCATATTGAGATGCCAACTCATATCTGTTGTTTAATCACTTTGAACAAGAGTCTGTAAAAGATGCTGAATTCTTTACTTGGGAGCAGGGTGACCTGTCTGTGGAAGGCATAAATACACTAATAGTGACTGGTATGACAACTTGAAAATTAATAACAACAGAAAAGGTCACAAGTATAATCAAGTGGAATATGTGGAAGAAAGCCCGAGTCTCTTGAAAGGAAAGATTTCTGCAACTAAACTGCCTAAAAAGAAAGTCAGAGGAGAAAAAGAAAAAAAAAAGATTTTCTATAAATGCAAGGTATTTTTATTCACTGTAACTAAACTCTGGGGAGATCTATCTAGACCTAGCTTTGCATAGTGTCAGGCTAGATATGCTATGCAAAACAACTGTTTTCCTCTAATCTTGCACAGCTTCTGTGATGTTAATAAAGCCTGTGTTTAATTAGACCACTTGAGTCTCAAATTTTTATGAGGAAAATTTCATGCAGGTTTTCGCAAGAGAGAGAAAACTTTCATTCACTAAAAGGTGGTGGGAGAAAGGTGGCCAAAAGGGATTACCAAAGAAGACAATTTTGCACTTCTTTTAGAGAGGTATATTACTACTGTGAGCCTAAAGTCTTAGGCATTCTTCTTCCACTAACCAAGAACAAGAAGTAAATTCCAAAGAAACAGTGAAGAACAGAACATTTATGCCCTTTTTTTCCTTCCTCAAATTTTAAATACCTAGGCGATAAAAAGGAATGGTAAGTACTTGCACTACTACCAAATGACAAAATCCCAAATACAAGATTGTCATTTCAGAGACTAGTATTGCAAAGAATTTCAAATGCAACTTCTGATTTTATCAGCTTTATTTTTTTTTTTGTCCCAGTATGAAATGAATTAAAGGAATACGCTTTTTAGAACGCATAGAGAATGCTTATTTAGATTACATTAAGATAAACAGTGTCAGTTCAAATAACAGGCCTACAACAAATAGGAAAAGTACAGAGAGTTCTGCAGTGAACAGAATGGTGAGACGTCTACTTCAATAGCTAATGAAATTTAAAATGAAAACATTTGAAAGGTTAGGAATTTAAAAACTTGGACAAAATGTGTGACAAGTAGCTAGAATGCTGATAAAAGAATTCTGTACAACCACTCTCTAATCTTCTATAATCTTCTTTCCTGTAGAATTGTACAAACACTTTCCCAAAGGAAAAAAAAAAGTTTACTATTGTTGGATAATAAATTACTGAATGCGACTCTTGAAGTACATCTTGTAAACATGAAAAAATACTTTACCAGCTATAATACATGTTTTATTTCAACTGTTATGATACTTCCTTTCTAGTCACTCCCTACTTTGCATACAGTTCTCAATAATAAACACTAACAGCAAGTAATATTACAGCACATAAACTGTCACAATGTTTTTAGGACAATTTGGTCTGCAAATTTCACAAACTAGCTGTTGCAATCAGCATAGAGGCATTGCAGCTGTCACCACCTTTGAATCTGCTTAATAATTATCCTCTAAAGAATACACAAATAAACCAACACCAGTAATTAACCACAAAATCCCCATGCAAAGAGGGTATTTAAAAATGCATTTACAGTATTCTGAAAGCACTGCTGTAACTGACTGAATAGACAGTCTTCCAAAAGGAAAAAAATGTTAAATACTTATCTCAATCCCACATGCACCTCATTCTTTTAGGAAATCTTCCTCTTCTTTTTTTTTCCTGTTTGAAGATCATGAGATCATATGTATCACTACTATAATTCTTTCTTTTTCTCAATTTAGATTCTTTTTTCTTTACTCTTCAACTGCAGCTGTTACTTGACATGCTGCTGTGGCAAAAGCTGTGCAGACAAAGGTTGTAAAAGGCATGCCCAACATGAAAGACAAAAAATGGTCTAAAATGGGAAGTCAATGACAATAGTCTGACTCAGTAAAAAATAACTTGGGGTTGAGGTGGAGAAGGATGGAGGAAAATCAAAGCTTTTAATGTATTTTTCTCTTGACCTGAGAAAGAACAGGTGGGACACTTAAAGAATCTTATTATAGCTAATGAAGACCTTCATGAAGACTGAGCTTCAACTGAAATAGAAATGTGCTTGAAAAAAAAAAGGCATTTGTTCCCCTTTTTTCCCCATTCTATAAATACTCTGTGGATCTGAAGACTGTTTCTTCTATACCTGTTTAACTAGGAAAGAATTATATGTAAAATATATTTAGCAAGGGATAATGCAGAAACTAAAAACAAAAAAGTAAGCTATGATCTTACAGATATATCACAACTTTAGATCAGGAAATGACTGAGGTTATGAACTAAAAGTCCTTGACATGCCCATGATAGTTTGGCAAATTTCAGCATTTCAAAGGGAATTATGTAGACAAGTTTATCTTACTTGAGAGTTTCAGGATCTAGCCTGAAAAATTTTGTCAATATTGAAATAATAATGCCTTCACTTACTCAGGCAATATAACTCTAAAATAGAAGTGTTAATCATATCAGGAAAACACCTTCATTCACAGGTAAGACTACTAGTTTGAAGTTTTGATTTTTCACCCATATGAACATTATTTTTCATGGAAGTAAACTGTATTTCAGTGTCTTTATTCTCCCTTTTGAACACCTATGATAGTTATGGGCTTTATATATATTTATCTTACTTTTTTTTTTAATACTATGATGTTTACCACACAATATGATCCCACTAAAGACTTGCACTGTGTTAAATCAGCTACTTCATTACTTTTAGAGACCAAAACCACCTAATTTTTCTATTTGTACTGCAACATCAATCATTTAAAGTATATTTTTAATTGTGTATGTGTTATGAGATATACAAAGCACATGAGGAAATACTTTGTAAATAAATTATTATTACATTACTAGATAGCAATAAGGTTTAAGGCAGGGAAGAAAAAAAACCACAAAGCACATTACTCTCTGATCATGAGACTGCAGCAAACAGCAAAACTGCTTAATCTATGGAGACAGGACAAATGTCACAGTAAATTCTTGAGCAGGACTATATAGCTCTAGGGAAAGATAATGACATACTGTGCTCTTCAACTTCTAGGTCACAGCCTGGCACCAGGCTCTGATCATTCCTGTTTTATGCAATGATCCACTGCTTGCATACACAGACGTCAGAGTTGTTGGTTAAAGTCACATGAAGAACACTGGCAGTAAAAATCACCACTTCCTTTGCTCATAGCATTATCAGTAGCTCACAGTGCAAGCCAAATGTTTTCTATCGTGTTTAAAAAACAACCACTAGCTAACGGTACAGGCACAAACTATAAACGTTTGAGCAGGTATAAAAATACAACTGAAAAGGGGAATTTAGATTTATTTGCCCAGGATATCTGATGGCTGTCTAGTGGCCCATGTGAAATGAGCACTTTACACACTTTTTTCCTGGTTCCTGGTGGACAGATAAGAAGTAGTACCCATGGAAATCAGTAACCTTGGCAGTAAAGCCAAAAAGAATAAAATATTCTGTCTTTCTCATTGGACCTAAGAGTTGAGACAAGCTCCTGGAATACAGAATAGAAACCTGCACTATCACCAAAGACAACACTATTGAGATATCTCAACTTTAGTGTCAATCACTGCACATGATTACAGGCGCTCTACTGCCGCAGTCAAATTAGAGGGGGGAAGCAGCTCATTCTCAATGCTGCTAGAGTACAGCTCGATATGGAGAAATTTCACAAATGTGTCTACTGATTTAAACACTAAAGCATGCTCCTGAGAGGCACTAGAAAAAAAGTGTTTATCTGCTAGTGAGACCTCTCTAAAATATATTATATACGCCAAAGTAAATAACTTTTTTACAACTACCAAAATTGTTGAAAGACAGAATTTCTGGCAGTTTATAAACATAGTTATGCTGGTCAGAGTTTCACAAAACAGGATTCATGATCCAGCACACACCTGACAGCTGTTGTTACCACCACTGCTGCTAAGGCTGTTGACTGCTGTCATTTTCAATGGCAGTAAATCCCTAATTAGGAGAATACTTGATAGAAAACTGTATGGGCCTGCTCTCAGGATACAGCAGTACACTTTAAACGAGTCATGAGAATAAAAACTGGAAAAAAAAGAGCAAACATAAGCACTGGTGTGATGAAGTTGATGAAGATCCAAGCAAAGCACAAGGTTTAGTGGAAAGGCCACATGCTAACCAACACGGAAGACTTTGAGAAAGGAATACAGGAAAAGGCATAATGGCCAGCAAATTCTTCAAAATCATTGGTGGGTTTATAATATTATATTATATGCATACTATATATTATTTTAGAAATATTATATATACATATCTTTTGTATCTGTAGTTGAATAAGAGCTAGAAAAAGAAACTAGGAGAAGGGCACCTCCAGACTGGATGTTAACCCTAAAGAGAAAGCTGGCTGAAAACGTGAAAGTAGGTGAAAGGTCACTTGGGTGAGACTGATGATTAATCTGCAGAAGTCACATACCTTTAAAAGGGAAGAGATAAACAGCAAAATAAAACAAGGAACTTCAAGAAGGCAAACAAGTTTGGAGGAATCAGTGCAAGGACAGAAAAAGAAGATAGGAAGAGAGGGTCAAAAGATATTTTCTTCTAATGGAGACAAAGGATGAAGTTCCACTGAATCAGACCCCTTCATTGATCTTAAGCAAGAATAAAGTAGGACAAACAGAAAAGAACAAACAGTGACAAAATAAGAAAGGCCAACACACATTATGGAATACAAATAAGAAAAAGAAACAAGATTAACACAAAAAACCACCCTAAAAATACACAAGCAGTGAGAGAAAGACAAAGAAAATATTGACCTGCCATTCAATAGAGAGGAAAGGTTATTGACAGAGAGAGTGCTGAGAAAGGGCCTGTGGTGGTTTTGGACCTAACCAAAGGCCAAATACCCACCAAGTCGCTCGCTCACTCCCCCCTTCAGCCGAAAAGGGGGAGAAAATAGATATTAGGAGGCTTAGGACTTGAGATAAGGACAGAGGGATCACTCTCCAATTAGTGCAATGGGCAAAACAGACACAGCACAGAATAAAGGAAAGAAAAAGGTGATTTATTACTACTTACTACAACTACTACACCCAGTGAACCGGAACGAGATAAGAAGCGGCCAGGTCTTCAAGCACCTTCCCCCCACCCCTCCCTTCTTAGCAAACTTAAAACTCATCCCGATTTTACTCCCTTCTTCCCCCCCCAACATGGCGCGGGGAGGGGCAGGGAATGGGCAGTGGGGTTCCGGTGATTCCCAACAAGCTGCTTTTCTTCCCCCGATATTATCACTTCTACTTCCTCCCCCCACCCCTCGCCTCTTCGCACTCATGACTTTAATCAGAGATTCGCTCCCTTCTTCCCTCCCGTTCGCAGTACAGGGGGGGCAGGGAATGGAGAGTGAGGGGTTTCAGTCCGTTCCTCCCAAGCTGTCTTCCATCTCAGCTGTGGGGGGGGGGATTCCACATACACACACCCTTCCCCTGCGGCACCGTGGGGTCCCACCCACGCGAGAGTCGTGTCCACGACCTTCTGCAGCGTGAGTCCTCTCTATCGGGGAGTCATCCCCTCACCACAGGCCTCTCAGCAGGACTCTCCCCTCCATAGGGTGCTGACGTCCGGGTCCAGACCCCCCGGCCTGGTCACCCGCAAAGTCACAAGTCCCTTGGCAAACCTGCTGAGGCGTGGATCAATCTTCACAGGCATAGTGATCTCTGCTCCCCGTCCTCATCCATGGGCTTCGGGGGGACACCCGTTTCACCATGGACTCCACCACGAGCTGCAGGGGAAACTTTCTCTTCGCATTCTTCATCCCCCCCTCCTCCTGCAGGCCTGGCCTTGGAATCCGTGCAGCTTGTTACATCTTCTCACTCCCGCTCCGGTGGCAAAGTGCGCCTGCCAGCAGTTTTTTTTTCTCCTATATGTGATTCACAGAGGCGCCGTGACCAGCTCTGATAGGCTTGGTCTCAAATTTGGCCTTGGCTGTACCAGTGTTTTTCAAAACATGGGGCTTGCAGAAAGCTGTAACTGCAGCTTACAAGAGCCACTGAAGCAGCAGTTACACCAAACTACAACAGGGCCAAATAATTTAATAACCTTTTCCACTAGTTGTCACTGAAACAGTCAAACACAAGCAAATGGCCAACACCATTTCTACCAAAGACAAAAGACAGCTCAACTCTTAACACTGGTCAATTTGATCTGAAGATGTGGCCTTTAATTGTGACTGATCTTTGCAATCATTCAGACTCCTAAGAAAGTAAGGATAAGGATATAAAGGCCATTGATAAATTTGAAAGTCAGAACCGAGAGAGAAGTACAGTTGGGATTCAATTGTGAATATTTTTTGGGTTTGTTTGTTTGGGTTTTTTCTTTATGTGATAGGGTACAAACTACCCTTATCAATCACAGACCAGTCTCCAAATCAAGAATAAAGGAAATGAAGAAGAGCTGAGCCATTCGAGAACTTTAGTTAGGAGGATCTGTTCACAAGAAGCATCTTTGCTATTACAGAAGCTGTCAAAACTGAACTGAACAAGATTTATTTATTTATTTATAATTTATTATTTCTCATTTTTTAAATTATTACATTTCGTCTCATCATCACCCAGTAGATGCTGCAATGAAAGAAAAAAAAAAAACTTATCTCTGTCCAATCCATTGTGTAAGCAGAAAAAAAATCTTTATGGAGCAATAACTCAGATTCTCTATTCAACCATAACCATCACAGGTTATCCATATATAAATTAGTGGTGATAACACAACTGATGTAGCCAAGACAAAATGTAATCAATCTTAAGCTACTTGGGATCATGAATACTCCAAGAAGATGTCTAAATCTTTACTTCTCTGAAGAGTAAAAATTGAAAAAATATTGTTGGGACAAGATACGAGACAAAGACTTTAGAGGTAAATCCACACAACTAAACACAAGAGTTCAGATCTGCTTTTGAAATCTGACAGAAAAATAAAGCTTAAGGACTCTAACTCCAGAGTAACAAGAGCTCTTACTCCTCAGGAATGAACTACAAATATCAACACTGCACACATGAGATTTGCAGGAAATTCTTAAATATAAAATGCCTTTATGTTATAATGTCATAAGAAGACATCTGTTGTGTTGGCAGCTGGAAACTTTGTTTAGGTAATTAAATCATACTATAGTTATTGCCACACTTCTTTTTTTTTAAATTATTGAAAACAATTTTAAATCAGAAGAAACAGAACATTTGAATATACATTTTATAAAGCATAAAAATAAAAAAATAAACATGATTAATTTTAAATCTCTATAAATGAACAGTCTGAACTCTACATTACTTTATAGCACCCTCACATATGAAAGGTGCATGGTTTTTGCAGTTATGAAAAAACCACTAATTTCTAAATTTTACTTGCATGTCACAGTGCTTTGCAGTAGAAAAAGTATGCACGCAGACTAAGTAAAAGGGATCATTAATGAGTACTTACAGGTAGGAAGCAGATATTTAGCTTTCAGCTAATAACACTGTTGTCTAGGTTGAGTCAGACTGAAAATCTTTTTTTTTCCTAACATTGGAAAATTTAATTAACATTTTGCAGTCATTACACTGTTCTGCTGTAAGTTGATTTTCTTGATCAAGCTGTTAGCTGCTTTAAAAGACTAAGATACACTCAGCTACTACACACAGCGCAAAACGTTAATCACATTCCTGACATTTTCAAATCTGGGCGGGTCTGCTTTGTTTTGTAAATATGTGCTGTATCAGATGCATGTGCTTCAGATTCATTTAGAATATCACCAGAAGGATACAGAAAAATCACAGAAGAAAGAAAAGGAAAACCATATGAAATTGGAGAATCATAAGATGTAATTGAGGCCAAAAGCAGAAGCCATTAATTTCACAAGAGAGCCTTGGATGGTATAAAAACCCACTTCAGATGCATTAGTTGGATATCATTTTCTGTTTCACTAAGAGTAAGATCAAATCAAGGCAGCCTCATAGTAAAAGGAATCCTACAGTTACACTCTGCAAAGAGGGGTCATTTTAATTTCAGGGTCTTTTATTACACAGCAAGATAACTGATTGAACTGTGAAATAACATTTACAGCATAAATAAATTCTGATGTCCTCTGTTTAATGCATTTAGAAACTACAGAACTATTTTTGGGTGTTTGCAGAAATTATTATTCTTCTTCAATTGCCTTTGCATAACTTCAAAATATTTATATGAAGACTGTACTAAATCTTCGGCCATTGATAAATTTTGCACTAATTATCAAGTTAACTCTTTTAAGGGTTGTGATGATTTAATTGTTTCAGGGGTTCAAAGCTCTCAACAAAGAAAGAACTATTTTTGCTACAAACCCATTACTTTGTTCTTACCTCTCAAAGCCCTTTTCTAGAACAAAATATTGTTGTAATGCAAAGCAAGAAAGTGAAAAATGATGGGCATTTCTATTATAGTAAAAACTACTCAAAACAGGAAACTATACTTCTTACAGCCTTCAGAGGATCAACTGTCAACAGAAAGACAGTTTGATACCTACAGAAAAGTGTTTTCCAAAAGCCAAGCAAGTAGGCTTGACTTAATATGCAACTTGTACTAACACACCTACAATTTTAAAATAACTTCAAGAGCCTGCTTAATCTGGTAAAGAAAGACAGTATCACATGGAAATTTACAGGCCTTAAATTAGAAATAATTAGCATCATCTATGCTTTCTCCTCTTTACAGGCTGTTTGAAATCCTATTACCATCAGTTATAAACCCATTGGGTATTAGTGATCTGTCTGATTAGAAAAGGTCCAAGTTTTTGTAAAAAATATTTTCTCTAGATAGATGCCTTAAAATTAAAATGACAACTCGAGTTTCATGTAGCGTAAATCTGAGCATCTCTGTGATGTAGCTGAATTGCCAGGTCTGTATTAATCTACATCAGGGAAGATCTATCTTAAATACTATAATTTTACTAAAATATTTGGGTGGGGGGTCCTAAAATAGTAAAATTTTACTCAGCTATAAAAAGTGTTAACAAAGTCAAAAATCAACTCATAACTTGTAAATTAATTAAACTATAAATCAACACACAGCTTCTGTTCAACTAAACTAGCATTCATTCACAGAAAAACTGAAGTGTGTGTTGATGATACTCTCATTCTGGCTGAATTGTGTATTACATCCAGGTCTTTTTATGAAATGTTTGGGAAGATGAGACTGCATAGATAAGTGATATTTATTCACACTCAAGGAAAATGAAACTGAATCACCTTTATCACAGGACTCATGAGTTCCAGCCAGTAAATTTATAACTCTCCTGAAGACAACACACATGGGCAAGGGGGCTGGAATGCAAAAAGCCCCGAGGTTTTCTGATGATAGAAAACTGTGTGTACTGTAATGGCTTAGCATCAGTGAACTACATGCTCTCCCAGCTAGAACCCTGCTAGTCTCTGCTAGGATACTGATCCAGGGTATTTTTGGCAGGTATTACACTTCTTAGAAACTTTGCTAAAAACCTCGATGCATAAAACATACTCTATTGTTTTTATTTTAAGGTCTTAGCCAAGTACATGGAACACCTCTCACAAAAGATTATCTATTAATGCATGAATATGTGCTGAGACACTACGCTGTATGCCAGCAGCTTAACAGTTCTGAATGTACTTAGCAAGAAACATCTTGACACTTTTATTTACATGCTACCAAAAATACCTTCAGGAAAATACATAAACATTAAATGAAATGCAAATTTGGCATCTGTCAGTTCAAACTTACCCACTGCAACTTTGAGTCACACAAGTTGGCTGAACTGAATATTCTGAATCCAAGTAACCTCATCTTTAGTCATAGACTCATTCACACCTCACCCTCAGTGCCAAACCACCATTGACTAAGGGACAGATTTGTCTACCAGAAGAATATCAGATTGGAGGAATGAGGTTAAATACATTTTGCTGCTACCATAAGTATGTACAACTTACAGAATGTGGAATACATTTATTTTGTAGTTGAGAAGGAATAATTCTGGACTATAGCAGTCAGTTACTCTCCAGGTGAGAGAAGTAAAAGAAAAATACTGCAAACACAAGACATAGTAGATGATATACTATTTTTAGCTTGGCAAAGACAAAGAAAGAAGCACTTCAAAACTTTCAGTGCAGGTGTAATGCTGCAGTATGTAGATCAGCTACGGTGTTCCAATTACAAGACTAGCAATAATGGTAAATATGTTTGGATTTTAATTAAACTTTCCATAGACTTGAACATGTATCACTAACAGTATTTAAATTTCTTAAATCCCATGGTATTTATGTATCTTCATCGCTCTTCCTTTAAGCCATAAAGAACTACACATAATCAGTGCTTTTTCCCCAAGGAAAGAACTATATTATAAACAACTTTGATTATATTACATATATAATTATCATCCACACTTTAAGATTATTGTGGCTAGTCTGGATCAAAATATTAGCACACTCTAGCTCTCCATTCTTTATTTTCTTCAAAAATACTGCCAAACCTTGAAATAAGAATTCTCATTTCCTGCTTTAACAAAACTTATTTTCTCCATGTCTGTAGTGATTATTACATGTCTTCATTTGAAGTACTCGAAGGGGAAAAAAACCACCAGGACAAATACAGCCAGAAAGAAGAATGAGAATATGTGAGAGGAATAACTCTACAGACACCAGGGTCAATGAGTAAGGATGAGGAGGTGCTCCAGGTGCCTGAGCAGATATTCCCCTGCAGCCCATGGAGAAGACCACAGTGAGGTGGGCTGTTCCCCTGCACCATGAGGAGGATGATGAGCAGATATCCACCTACAGCCTGTAGAGGACACCAGGCCAGAGCAGGTTGAGATACCTGACCCCATGGGAAACCCATGCAGGAGCAGGGATCTGGCAGGATTTATGGCCCTGTAGATTGTGAAAATTCTACTCTAGTCCAGTTTTAATTTGCATGTAGAAATCATTACTACTTCAAAACCACTCACTCAAATATCAGTAAGAACTGTTTAAATTTTTTTAATTATATTTTCAATTGGGGACTAGATCATCTCACTTACAAAAAAGAGGATGAGGGACTTGGGACTTTTTAGCCTAGAGAAAACTGAGGAGGGTATCCTATCAACGCTTATAAATACTTGAGAGGTGGGTGTCAGGACGATGGGGTCAGTCTTTTTTCAGTGGTGCCCAGTGACAGGACAAGAGGCAATGGTCATAAACTTGAATATAAGAAGTTTCACCTAAGCACGAGGAGAAACTTCTTAACTGTGAGGATGACAGAGCACTGGGACAGGCTGCCAAGAGAGGCTGAGGAGTCTCCATCTCTTGACACATTCAAAATCCACCTGTCTGCTGTCTTGTGCAGCCTTCTCTAGGTGATCCTGCTCTGGCAGGGGCCTGGACTAGATGATTGCCAGAAGTCCCTTCCAACCCCTATCATTCTGTGATTCTGTAACTGAAAGCACCATTATACTAAAAATCTCCCTCTTATCAGGAGTATTACATTATTCTTTTTAATATTTTGATCTCAGGATCACCTAGCTCTTCCTGCATAGAAATTAATCTTCACTTTTGTTCTGGAATTCGCAAAGTCATTCCACTTAGCTATAGGAAAACATATGACATTTCACAATAAAGTTTTTCCTACTTCCCTTTTAAGTCTTGGTGCAATGTGAAGGCAGCACTGGCAAGAATAGCCACATGTGCTAATATAGAATTATTGTTAATCAAATAAATTCTTGAATCAAGATAGCTGCATTTACAAATCTTGACATTCAAGGGCTCAGATGCATTATCTGCTCGTTAAACCACTTATGATTAAGAGTAACATAATTAAACCCAAACTTAAAAAAAACCCCAACTCATCAGTGACAGAATATTCACTAATCAGAAGAGAATATGATAATTTCTTCTGCTATTCTATTTATGCAGAATAAAAAAGGACGAAACTCAGCAGTAACCTTTTATTTGTAGTTCTTAGTCTACTGTTAACTACTGCTTCTGTTAATTAAGCTTTAGTAAGCAAGCAGAATAAACTGGGTTTTTTTAAAAAACAAGTAAATTCTTAAACTTAGAGATCCAGGTTCAACAGTGTCTGTGATTTCTCAAAGAAGATTTGATTAAATATTATTGCTGAATTAAGGAGGATCACCTGCCAAGCAAATCCAATTTTTAGGAAGTGTTACTTCTAGATGAAACTCTGTGTCTGAAAGTAGGCACAGAATCAACTCTGTTGACCAGCATAGAGAAATACACTCTGAACTTCAGAAGCTGAATCTAACACAGTAACTCATATGGAATTCTATTAGGAGCCATAAGACACCTGAAATTTCCCAATATGATTCCTCTTATTCCATTTTCTAAGGCAGCTACTCACTGACTGACTATTCTAAAATAAGTCATGAAATCATTCTCTACACAGACTGAATTATTTGATCAAATGGCTAAACCAAATTATGTGGCAAATATAATTGGACTACACTTTTGTTATACTCTGACTCGAAGCTTTATTTTTCCCTCTCACCTATAATGTACAAGCTAGTGCAGCTGGATACTTAAGATCTAAAAGGAAAAATAAAAGGTAAAAGTTGAACTGATTTGTCAGGGTAAATGCAACAAAGAGGAATACTGCTCCTACTGCAAATAACTATGAAGATAGTCTTCTGAAAAGGGAGAAGGGATTCCTGCTGTAAATGCATTTTTGCATCTATCCCAAATACAAAGAAGGTACCAGAACTGTATTACACTGTTGGGCAAATGTCTTATTAGATCTCAACAATAGCTAGCGGGCCCCAATACACCCAAATACTTGCCTTACAGGAACAACTTATTGACCTAATGAAGTCAATTGAAATTCTCATGTGCTTAAGGGTAGATAAATTGGTTTAATCGCTTACTGAATTGTAACTTTAATTAAGATATTCTTTATACAATCTCTGTAGCACTTTTTATGTGCAGTTCCAGTGACTTCTATTACCTCATATTAAAATATCTGTATAAAAGCCACATTAAAATTATTCCTAAGGCTCTGACTCCATTTAAAGAAAAAAAAATGCATTGTGTACATAAATCATTTTTTTCCTATTCCACATCTTATAATCTTTGTCTCTGTGTAGGTAGGCAACAGCATTTCTCTCTGTTGGGAAAGCACTAGCATACTGGGTGCGTCTTTGATTAATGCACATGAAATGAATCCTATCTTTTTTCTACGTTACTTCTTTTTCCCAATACTCCCTTTTAGAATAGTGTCTATAGAACAGGACATTTTAAAAAGGGGTGCTTAAAATCTGAAGAGAAAAAAAAAATAGAATCATCTGTATTGCAGATAAAATTGTGTGTCAGGCCAACTATTCTGTCTCTGCACTAGAGCAAGATTGTTCTCCATGGTATATTTCCAGTATTTTACCAGTGAAGTTTTTAATGTGCTAAACAATAGGACTTTTACCTTTCCTCTTTGGAGTTTAATGCCACTAAATATATATTTCTGAATAAGTTTTTTCCAAGATTCTACTTACATTTTCTCTCTTCTACCATAGACTGTCTTATTGAACACCCTACATATTCCTTCCTGTCTTTGGCTTTTATATACCAAAATTGTTTTGCAGGTTAACCTACCTCAATCCTCTCCTAATCTCTTATCTGATACATAAACATTTACTTTATTTAACAAAATAGAGAGAGATCACATATAAATATAATTTTAGCATAAGCATATTTGGAACATACATAATTTCAACATTATACATACAAATATACATACATATATAAACATAAAAACACACAATCATCTTCCTCACTTCATCATCGAATCATCCCCAACTACCTTTTGGGATATTGATTTATGTATGTTTGGAAGCCATTGCATCTACAGTCTGATACAAAATGTCTTGATTTCTACAATTCAACAGTGAAAATTCGTGTCTAGTAGATCTACATAACAATCCAGCATCTGCAAAAATAAAAAACCTAAACCACCTCCATTATGCAGTCGTCTAGAATCATAACAGAATTTACCAGAAAATACAACTTTTTTACTTTTTCATGATGGAACAACTGCAATATCACTTAAAAACATTAATAACAACCATTTAAAAAATACAACTTAATGAATTTAAACTTTTGGTCCTGACTCTTGTGCTATCACATGAGTATATTCAGGCAATACAGTCTAGCTTAAATCACGCAGTCACTGAAAGATATTAAGAGTGTGTTAGGCAGAAAACTGTCAGACATAATTTAGATTAAGCTGATTCTACATTGATGAGAGGTAGCTATATTAGAAGTAACCTCAGGGGGTCACGTAGTCCTGTTTTCTATGGTTCATTTAATGAAGTTATAACAACAGTAGCAATTAATTCTAAATCATTAAAAAGCTGATGACTTATATACTAATGTAAAGAGTAAGTACAGAATTACCAGACATTCAAAGAAAGAAATCGAGATCCACATTCCCCATATACTCATACAAAGCGTTACCTGATATTACACAGGAATATTTGCTTTGGAAATAACACAAGGACAAACATTTTATGCAGGTTCTGCGTATTCTTACTACTTAGCCAAAACCAAACTGTGTAAATTCACAGGAAATAAGTAGGTAAGATGCCTTAGAGACATCTCACAATTTTAACTATTTTTTTCCTCTTCAAGAAGTGTTGACTGTTGACAGCTACAATAGACTGCAAAGTAACTGCTACAAAGCCAAACCCAAACACTACAATCTTGAGCAGGCAGAAAACACATGGTTTATTCATATATAAAAGTTAACATAGATTGATCCACTATGTGACCAATCTTATGTATAGTTAAATATTTCTAGATTTCAGACAGTAAGGAATGTGAATAATTACATTATCAAAATCTATGGAGGCTTAAACCACTTAAAATCTACTTAATAATGTCACATTTGGTATCCAAAACTTTAAGTCTTTATAGCTTCTGGTGGAAAGTGGTCTAAAGGCATTTCATTTTTGGAGTGAAATGAGATGTCATTTATGGATCTTTAGTATCAGCAAAAATCAATGAAGTGGTAATTTGCAGTAATAGGCAAAACCTAAATACAGCACACCTGGGAAAGGAGCAGCTATGAGGACTACAGCACACTCAGCTCAACTGTCTTTATTCCAACAAAAGGGGCACTAAGTCAAGCTCTCTCACTCAGTTAAAGTTTTAACATGCAATAAAATTAACGTTCCTCTACATATTGATTTTTCACTTCATAAAAATGTAACACTCTGCAAAAGAAAATTTCATGTTATTGCAAGTTTTTTCCATTTCCTTCTTTCTTTGGCCTAATTTCAACTGGCAGCCAAAGTGCCCTCTTCCCAAGGCTGTCCCAATGACACTGATCCCTCTGTCATAATAAAGTAACCCCTTGCAATGGCCATGTTATTGGCATATGCAAAACACAAATGCAAAATTCCTACTTTTAGTGAAGTTAAATCAATCCTAATGCATGTTTACCATATAACAAAGGATAGCTTCAGTAAAACAGCTTTATGCATGGGATTCCCTGCTCCAGTTTAACACCAGTTAAGTAGTACCTATTGAAAAAGAACAAATCACAACCTACCCAGACTTGAATTTTATCATATTTGGCCAAAACTATGTGGCAAATCTGACCAAATGGAAGCATTAAAAATTACTTTCTCTGCCTCAATCTTTTATATAATGTTTTGAATTGTATAAATATTTGTCTTAAGAAATTAATAATATAATTTCTATGACCATCTTTACAAAGTTTTAGGGTTTTTGAGAGTTTCCTTGGATCCCACCATTTCTGTGGCCTATTTTTTCCATTTGAATCTTAGTGAAAGGTAAACCTTAGTACTAGATTGTTTACATTTTGTATTTTCCTTCCTCTATGTGAATTGTTTATGACAATTCATTTACCAGTGATTTTAACAAAAGCTAGATCAGTAAAAATATAACTAGGAATAATACATAATTATATATAATTATTCGCATCTTACACACCAATTTTCAGAGAAATAAAACTGAAAGTATTATTTCTATGTTACAGATTAAAAATTTTAAAGGTCCAAATTGATTAATATTTACACAATGGCTCATACAGTTCATGATGTGCATGAAGACGTGTGACCAATGCTCTGAGTCTGCTGTGCGTGGTAGCAATAATGTGAGTGGTCACTGCAGTCTCATTGCCAATGTCTCAGCGTCTGTTACTACCACTGCTGGAAATAAAAAATTGAAATACTAGGACACGGCCTTTAAACAAGCAGACAAGGCTTTTCACCACTTCCATAAAGCAAAGTATGCTTCTCAGTGGTACATCTCTATTTGCCAATGCTATCAACCTTAAGAATTTTTTTTTAGTTATCACAGAATAAACTATTGTTTAACAGTCGCGGTGGCACTATGCTTTGCAATTCAATTACTTAGCACCATCTGACTGAAATCTTTCTTTGTTTAGTATAAAATTATTTTGTCAGAAGCCTCCTCTCATCAGCCTGTTGTTTAATTGCTTTTGTCTTTAGCAACCAGAGCATTCAGAGTTTTTTAATTATTTGTTTGGGTAGGCCCTAAATCACTGCAACAGACGTGGACAGGACAACTATCATTTCCTTCCATGGTAAAGGAGAACTGACTGTGGCTAAACACTGTAATCTGTAGAATTTACATAAACACATTAATTAGCCTTCCTTTGTTTCTCTCCAAAACCATATTAAAACACCAGACACAGCTGCCTCTGTGAGGATTAAATTCATGTCCTTTCTAATTCATGATGTCACTCCAGTCACAAGCAATTTCCAGTAGTTATACTTTCAAAAGAAAGACAACTAATGAAAACATCACTATAAAATTTTACATGTTTAAGTTGTGCAGACATTCCACAAAAACTTTAGTATTCATTTGAGACCCCTTTCTCACACCACTGGGCAAAGATACACAGGCCAGCATTCCTGAAGCTAAATCAAACTTCACTTCCAATAAAATAGGCAGTTATTATGACACAGGCTGAGAGCTTCAGCTTTTATTTCTATTAGAATATTGCTTTCTCACATACACAGAACTCAATTATTTGACAGAGTGTAATGGTTAAGGATGAGCCAAATCACTGGGTTTTACTTTTTCTGATGCAGTGATCAGTATTAGTAGAATGCTTTATAGGAATGTATCACATGCAAAGTACCAGATGAATTTATGGAATAAAGCAAATGGGTTAATGTGATGGCTAACAGGGTCTTTCTGGTGTATTACAGGAGTCTAAAAATGAAAAATCCTCAATCTCACAACTAGTTGACATTAGAAGAGTAAAAATGCATGAGAAATTAGAAGACCCCATGCTAGGAAGTACTGATACAAGGAAGGCCCAAGACTGTAGCAGCAAGATCACAGAAAACTGTGTTTGGGAGCAGAATGAAATCAGGAATGAGGAAGAGATTTATAGTAGCAAAGCTCTGAAGACTGCCATGTAATGCACACAAATTGTGGCTCCTGCAGGAGTGCCACTTTTTGACTCTTGAACATGTGGGTTTTGTGGACTGTTTCTGACAAATAAAGACAAAACTCATTTTACAATTTCTAACATTTAAAAGTCAACAAGCTTTCATCCACAGCGGTTCAACAAATAAGGACTAAGGAAAAAGGAAGAAGACCATGTCCAGTCCATCACTGAGAGACTGAACCCACATGTCCTAGTCAAGTCCATATCTATTAGATTATCTTGAACATAATTATCTTTATTCCTTACCTAATGTTGATGGGAACACTGCAAGTAGAATTATCTGTGACTTACATATCATACAGCATTCTTGACCACAGTTAGAAAAAACAAAAGGTAAGAAAGTCATGCTATTGTGAAAACTCACTTTTTCACTTATTCCAGTATGGTACTATTTTTGAAGAGAAACATGCAGGAGAATGTTCATAAGTGTCAAAGAGAATTAAATATATATATATATTATTAACAAAATACTAATTAGTCTGCATTTTTGGCACAACATAGCCTTAGCTTTTTATCTAATGAACCAAAATCTCTTTAACAATCAATAGTGACAGGCCCACTACTGACAACACTTACAGAACAAAGGATGAACACTACACAAATATTAATCAGATTATTTTTTTTCCCTAAAACAAGGCCTTAAGTCTCTGCCCATAGAGAGTCATATATGCACTTCTGTGCTCACAAATAAACCCTTAAAATGTACACTAAGGGTTTATTATACCACACACAAACATAATATTCAATATTATCTCTCATTCTCACTATGGAATTGTGAGTCAGACCTCACTCAGGAATGGATCCACCTCTATGTCTAACCTCCCCAGACACAATATTGGCCAGCATTGATGTCTAACTAAACAATTAGCTCAGAGGTTTTGAAAGCTTATCATAAACTAAGCCTCATCATAAACTAACTGCACTGTGCTGCCAAAATACATCTTAAATACAGAAAGACAGCTCTAATAAAATATTAATTTTACAAACTTAAATGTACTGTAGCAAGGGAAAAAATATTTAAAGAGCCTTGGTCAACCAGCCACATTATACCTACATGCTTTAAAGACGTTTTTAATTAGTGGCTAGATTACTATTACTGTGCAAATAAAAAAGGCCAAATGAGGACTGGAGCGCCTGAACTAAACAGAGAAAGGATGCAGTGCTCTAACAGCTTATGAGTTAAAGGAGCTTCTTTGTAAAAGACTCCTAACTGCATACTAGATTTGTATCAGTAACTGCATTAAGCAAACCTATCAACTGCAGTGAAGGTAAAGGAATGTAAGTAAGAGTAGACTATTGCTCATGACATGAAGTGTTGGCAATCTGCTTTACCTGGCCATGCTTCAGCAAAGCATTTAAGCATGTACTAAAGGACTCTCTTGGCTAATACTTTCTTGAATTAAGCCTAAGAAATGTGTAGACTTAGAGCCAAATAAAAATATGCATTGCTCCCTTTTGCGCACAACTAATGCATTCAAATTTAAGAGAAAAAAGAACAGGATGTACTTAGCAACTGTAAGAATTAGTGATTTTCACATGCATTGACAGTCACACCTGAAGCTGACTGTGAACCTACTTGCTACAGACTGTTCTCTGCCTGGCTGGACTGATGAAGAGGCAACGATGCATGTTGGAATGAATGTATATTTATAAAAAAGAATGTGAAAAGCACATTTGTATTATAAATAATACCTTAGTGTATGTATGGTTTGGTGGAAATGCAGAAAACCAGGCAAAGGCATCTTTGTCATTTTAAGGAACTTTTTACAGGAATGTGTATGTTTCATAAATACGTTCTTAATGCTGGTCTCTTCTCTGAAAGCAACAGTCTACATACTTTCCTTAGGGAGAAAGCTATTCAGTGGTCACTACCACCTCATCTTTCTTCTAATGGAAAAATGCAACATCTCTATCATCAATGCAAAAATATTCTGTAATAAATCAAAGAAGAATACTTATTTTTGTGCGTAGAGGTATCACCAACACAAAAAAGCAGAAGATATCAAAAGGAACATGCATTTCCATCTAGGTTTTTTAGTGCAACTGTAATTATTTGAGAATAGATATATTGCTTATCTTATCAGTTGTACAGATGCTATGAGGTACTGAACAAATTTAATGTTTTTACATGTTTACAGCCCTTAAAGACTACATTTCTCCTAAAACATACCCTCATATACCCTGACTTTCTGTGACTTTAAGGCTTAAGAAAGGAATTACTGCAATATAAAACTTTCACTAAGAAAACCTGTCTTTCATATCTTAGTAAATAAACCTCAGCCTCATGAACTATAATGATTACAAGAAGTATAACCAATTGCTTTCTTCTAATGAAAAAGACATGTTCCTACTTCCTCACACTTTACCTCTGGTATTTCTGATACTGGGGGAAAAAAGATTTAAAATTTTTAATTTAGACCGAAAGAGCATTTTGATTTCTAAGACCAGCTTCCAGCTTTTAAAATTAAGTATTTTATATATTCCATGTGACAAAATGTTCAAGTTACTTCCTAGTACTAGGACAAAGAACCAACCCAGCACATTTACTGACTAATCTGGAATCTCACTCCCAGATGGTTATTGTCTCTCATTTCCACAAAATAAGTCATCACTGCAAGCATATATGCATTTGTTCTGCTAACATTGTTCTACAGTTTAAACATTCTCATTCTGCCAGTGCTTTTCTCTTTGAGAACAAAAAGGCAGTATAATTTCTTTATTCTGCAAGGATAAATAACAAGAATTTCTTTATAACACCTGTGTAAGTCTCTATTTCCCTAACTTTTATTCTGCAAGGATAAATAACAAGAATTTCTTTATAACACCTGTGTAAGTCTCTATTTCCCTAACTTTAACTACCCATCTCACACCTCTTTCTTTTAGAATTCATGTTTCGAACAAAAGTGACGAAAACTACAAACAGAAACCCAGATAAGTCCATACTAGTACTGTGTACATTGCCTTTAATACCTCTTTTCACTCTAAAAAATGCTGTAATATATCCTGATAAAGCTTTACACTTGTCCTTTTTCATTGCCATGTCACATTTGTGGCTTTAGTCACCCTGAGACTAATAAAGTCAGATCTGTCTCTTCCTCTGACACTTTCAATTATAACTTCCAGCTTATAACAGAAAAATCTTATTAGTTCCTAATTAGACTTTGTACTACACAATATAGTTTCACTCACCCTTGCTTCTCTGACTTTCCTGATATGACTTTCCCATCTTCTTCTGTCAGGTTTCCAGCCTTTATTTTTATACTCAGAAAAATATTTTCAGATGCCTCCAAGTTAAGCCCCAGTTCAATATGAATTTCTTCCAGCAGTAGCATGAATCTAAATTAAACTAATCCAAGAGGGTGAAAAATGTTGGGGTTTTAGCCAGATTGTCTCCCCTACTCAGTTTATCACACAAGTTCTTCTGCCAACAGTCAACATCAGGGTGAAAACGAGTCCAGGAAAGGAGGATGTGCTTATTTCAACAGCAGTTTAATCCATACACGTCAGTCTGCTCTGGAGGAATAACCCCCTGGTTCTTCACTAGCCTCAACCTGTCTAACAGCTGATTGCCATGATCTTCTCTTGGCTATTAGCGCGTATCTTTTCCTTGTTGGATCCATCACTCATTGCACTGCTTCACAGATGTGAAGAAAGCAGGCCACCATTCAACTGTTGCCAGTATCAAATATTAGCATGCTGCCAGGGCTAAGCAAAGGGTCAGAGGAGGAGAGCCGCCCTTGGAGGGGTTGGAAAATGCAGTTGCTGATGGCAGAGGGCTGGAAAATCTGCAGCCAGCAAGAGGTGATTTTTACAGCCCAGTACCAGGCTGGTAAGAGCTTGCTACTCTCATGGACCAGATCTTTTTCTCCTGATACCTTTTTTTTTACAATTACTGTTTGTCTTCCCTACTCCCAGCCATGTGCTCCTACTCTGGGCATTGTTCAGCCCATTTGTGAAATACCTTTTGTTGATTTAGAGTGCAGGCATACTTGTTGATATGGAAATATATCATTAAATGAGGTGTCTTGTCTAAATAATTATTACTTAATTACTCATTTGTATAAAGGCAACCTTCTGTTTTAAAAAAGTCATGAAACTTTAATGAAGACAGAAGGCAGCAGAGAAGACTTGTGAAATGAACTCTATGTCTATCTCCAGGGTAGCAGCTGAGAAAATGTCCCACAAGTTATTACATGACTAGAGAATGGAGAAATTGTTCTGACACAATTAACCTTTTGGCCATATAAAAAAGTTATTATAAAAAGTAAGTGGTGCTGACTTGAAGGCCAAAATTGGTACACCTTGCAAACTCCACTCCAATCAGTCTTCAAAACTGATAAACACACAAAGAGTAGCTATAATTAAGTTTGCTTTTCAAAATAAGTATTTGAAGTACCAAAACATACTCTTAGCTTGCAAATAGCAAACAAGGGAAGTTTTTCCAGTAGAAATATTGTTGTTGATCCAATTTAAATATTTTCAGCAGTTTTGTTAATTTAAAACTCCAGTTAAGTACTGCAACTTTTCTGTTCTGTTCTGTTCTGAGGTGCTTTCCGTTCATGGATACTTAATTGGTGTATGAAAACAAACAAAATCATTTTATTCACCTTAAAAAATAACTCTTTATGTGGAGGAGATCAAGCAAGCAAAATTTCAGGCCTGAAGTTTAAGTGCTGACAATGTATAAACACTAACTGAAAACAGAAGTCAATTAAACCATCCTAAAATTCTCAGCTACGGTAACTTTATATGGTTCAGCAAACTTTTTCTTTTTAAATTCTAACTACTCACATGCTTAAAGTATTCTCAGCAGTGCTATCCATTGTTCATCTTAGCTGTGAACTCCAAGTAGGGTCAGAAAAAAGTTTGGCTAACATTTATTTGTCCATTGTTCTAGGACAGCACACACAAAGCTCTTTTCTAATATAATAGCACGTTTTGAACATTTGATTCTGTAAATTTCACATTATTTGTCTACACTGAATGCGTTCCTGGTTTGGAAATCAGATTCTTTTATATATGTATATATATATTTCTATCTTACCCAATTAGCATTCTCAGCTCATACTGTAGCTCCATCTTTAATTTCTTTTTAAAAGAAATTTGATATGATAAGAATTCTGAAATAATCTCTAGCATCAGCTAGAAAATGCATCACATAATTTTGTTGCCCTTCTCCCTCTTGCTTTTTTCACTGACATTTTCACGTTTTTGTAGGTAATTCAGACATTAGTATGCAATTTACCCATTGGCACGCTTTACCACAACCTATTATTTCAATGTAAATCACATCTTTATACAAAGTCAATTTTTACGGCATCAAAAATATAATAGTAAAACCAGTGCTGTATGTCACATGTTGGCATGATAACCATAAGATTCTTCTCTTCTAGGATTAGAAATTTTAAAATATCAGAAAATAAATATCCAATATGCAGCAACTATGATATTATTCTAAATTATTGCAATTTTAAACAAACAATTCACTTTATCTTCTAAAAGATTCTGTGTAATATCCATCAGTATACTCTACGCAACAGTAGATAACCTACCTGAATACATTGCCCTGTGTTCGTATTTTGTATTTCTCACTTTTAACTGCATTAGTGTCACAATACATTCATTAGACTTTCAGTAAATTTTTCACTTTGTATGTAACATTTACTTTCAATGTACAAGATCCAAAGCAATAGAGAGGTAAGTTATATAAATTTCTGTAAAGCAAAGCAATGTGCATTGTAAGAAATCTTCAAAATAGTACTGAATCCTATTTACTACTTATGCTTGGACACATTTATTTAATTGCTTGGCCAAAATTTTGTCATACATATTAAATTTTTTTTTAAAAAGGCTATGTTTCAAATGGATGAACAAAACCGAAAAACACAAAATGACTACTCTTATAATCCATCTCATAATCCAGAGGATTTGAGAGTCAGATATAGGATAATATAGTATCACATTTTCCATAAGGAAATGAACCACAATAACAATCATAAGTAAAATCAGGGCAGTTTCAAAATTGTTTGTATTAGGCAAAGGTAGATTTTTCTTCAATTCATTAAAAATTACAGAAAGTTTTAACTGACCAGACTGGCAAAGAATGTTACCTTAAATCATCCATATTCATAAATCTTCCAAGTCTGAAGAATAGCCTTTTCACCACTCTGATTATAGTTTCTTAGTGTTCTGATGTTAAAGTAAGGTTAGAAAAGAAAAGGCAGCTGGAACATATCTGCCCCAAAGAAATTCTTTCAAAAGGAATTTTGTATTTTGAAAGAAATTTCAGAAACCAAAAGAAAAAACCCACTGTAATTGCTTGAAGAGATGTTATAAAAATGTTGAAGGCTATAAAAAAATACATAAAATTAACTAAACATGGATTTTAAATCTGTAAACAGGTTGATGCTAATGATCATAAGCTTCATAAACTACTTGGTTTAGTCCAAAAGGGGAATATTTGTGCTCTACTTGTAGCATAGTGTCTTTTGTTCTATAATACATTTAAAAACATATCTGAAAACATCATTATTATCCAACAATCAAAGCAGCACTACATATGGGCTGAAATCCAAAACTTAAAGCAAGGATTTAATCAGCCAATTTTTAAAATAAAAAATTCAGAATCAAGAGACATAATCATCCATCATGCAAAACAATATAATTTTCTTTCTTTTGACCATTAGGCCAATGGGTCTTTTCATAATTTGATAGGAGCTTATTTCATAGAATCATAGAATCAGAGGGGTTGGAAGGGACCTCCAGAGATCACTGGGTCCAACCCCCCTGCCAAAGCAGGCTCCCTAGCTCATATTGCACAGAGAGGTGTCCAGACAGGTCTTGAATATCTCCAGAGAAGGAGACTCCACCACCTCCCTGGGCAGCCTGTCCCAGGGCTCTGTCACCCTCACTGTGAAAAAGTTCTTCCGCATGTTGGTGCGGAACTTCCTGTGCTCCAACTTGCAGCCATTGCCCCTTGTCCTGTCCCCACAGACCACAGAAAAGGGGCTGGCCATTTCTCCCTGCATCCCATACTTTTCAAGAGCACCTTCCACAGTCTAGAAACCCATCACTGAAACTCAGAGCTGGACTGTAGGGTCAGTATACTCTTCCTTTCGAGCTAATTAGAATTGGGCCAAATAACTATTTTCAAAACTCATTTTTTGATGTACCTTCACATGGTGTTGCACTGTGTTGTATGCATTTACTCCTGCTTGGAACCAGCTTAGAAGCCTGCCTTTTAAGGAATTAAGAAATGCTCTAATATACATATATCTACTATTTAATTATATTAATTTATATATATAGATACTAGTATTATACGGTATAAAATTTGTTTTCATACATATATATGAAGGGGTAAGGATGACTAAAAATGTCTATTATCTCTCACTCAAGTTCCCAAGTCACTGGAAACAAACTTGTGTGATAACAAGCTACACCAAGTTAGCAGAAACTAGTAAATAGCAGAATATCTTAGCTATAATGAACAAAATTCTTAAGGTGGACTACATGTAGATGGCAGAAGGATTTGAAACTAGAGTGAGGCCAAAGGTTCATCTAATGTCTTTTGTCTAACACAGGCTAAAAGAAGATGGAACATAGCATGATCCCATGTGTAGATACACTTGTATTATCTAAACCCAAACTGACTAGAAATGCATATGCACACACACGCATGAACAGAGCCAAAAGCAGGACAGAGGGGGATGTAAACACAGTGTTATGGCAAATTCCACCCAGGAAAATTTACAGTAAATCTCCTGTTAATGAGCTGCATATCTCAAAAATAACTTCTTTGCCTCTCTTTCTGGAATAGCTTTGTAGTAATATTGCTAAAACTAAGACATGAAATTCTCATCACAATGAAAACAGCAATTCACAAAACACTTTTCAGCAAAACCAACACTTCACTCAGGTTTTTGATTCTATACATTGCTCATTGTTACTTATGTAGCTTATGGGTAATGCGCTTTCCAAGTGTATAAAAGGAGAGTTTAAAATACGCCTTAGAAAAGTGACCGTGGCATATGCAGAATTCACTACCATGAAAGACACCATTTCACATTTTAAAGGGCTTCAAGAAAACCAGTAGTAATTCTGAACCTCATAATGTAAAACATTTTATTACAACATATATCTCATTCCCTACAAGTATGTTTGGGAATGATTGGCTAATGAAAGTGAGAAAGATTCCTTGAGATGTTATCAATAAATTACTGCAAATTAGCTACCTAATAAGCCCCACGTTGCTGTTTCTAAATGTTTCATTTCCATAAGCTCTTTAGAGAGCCAGTGCATTATCCTACTGAACCACTGAAATAGGGAACTATGTGTTATGAAAGGTGAGGTATGTGTTTTCAGAGCCTATTGAATGATTTAAAAAATAAAGACCTATAGCCTTTCATTGTTTAAAAGGAGTTTCTCTCTTTCTTTAAACACTTTATAAAAGCCTATGAAGATTTTCATATTCACAGGATTTACACACAGGTAAAATAATAGGGGTATGTTCTCAGAACAAAAAGATTTGCCATGTATTATAGAGCTCTCTAGTAGTGGAGCTCTTCTGAAAGGGTTGATTAATCATGCTATTTAAAGGTTGCGACACATTTATGCTCAAACTAATACAGGCAAAGCTAGTAATTCACAGTTACAAACCTGTGCAAGAGACAGCTTGTGTGTTGGGATACTTGATTTTAAATTCTGGACCTTTCTGGACCCTGCCTGTTGCTTTTTGTTGAAGCCAGTTAATTAGAACACCTTAACTCATTAGTGACCTGTGTGTTAAAGGAAAAAAAAAAAAAAAAAGCCTAATTTCTTGTTATTTGGATTTGCTTTGAAAAGCCTTTGTCATTTAGGTTCACTCAGAAGAACCATAAAAACCATAAAGACTAAGGATAATAATTCATATTGTACTTCTCCTTATCCAACATCATAAAATTTTAGACTCACTTTAAAAATAAAAGCAATCTGCAGAGCATGTATTTAAAACACAGAAATAGGTGTTGGCCATAAACATACTGAAATGTCAGTCTAAATTATAAATAAATATTTAAATGTGTTTTTAGTGAATTCTGAACATAGATCTTCAAGGTTTATAGAGCCAAAAGTTTTTCAAGTCAAAACAGTATGAAAATTTGCAGAGAGAGACACTGGATATTTGGTACCATCAACACCTTGGGACCCTTGGAGTATAGTTGTGCTGACCGCAGGCAAGGAAAAGGTCATACTGGCATACGCCAAGTAAAACCTTCTCTCTCACCAGTTCATCCAAGCCAGAACACTGACCTTTCAATTTATTTGCCTTACAAGCTTTCAAAGCATCTACTCATGAAATATGTGTCTTGCTGCGGCCCTTCTGCTCCTACCTTCCACCAAAAAGAAAAATTGACTGCACCATGATTTCACCTTCCCAAAGTTTAAACTGAGAAATGGGGTTGCAGCAGCTGAATCCAGGAGCATTGTGGTAGGTTGGGGGCAGATGCTGACTGGGCAGCAATTAACCTATCCATAAATGTTCCTCCTGCCTGCCCCATGCACAGTCTGCACTGGAAAGAAGGGAAAACCACATAAACAGAGTCTATGAAACAGGTCTTGAGCTGACAGTTGTGTCCTGGGGTCAAACTGCCCACATGTTGAACACTACTAAAGCAGGCCACTTCAGAGGGGTCTTTCAATCGCAAACAGCTGTCCTTCTGCAGGAGGCAGAGGAAGAATAGATCCTACACAAACAGCAAGGGCCAGCCCTCCCTCTGAGATCCCTGAAAGTGTCTGATGCAAAAGTGAGGATGAAGAGGAACAGAGGACTGAAATCTTCATTCTGCTGGACAGAAGCTAGCGAGGACAAAGACCTGAAGACTCAGCAGGGAAGACTTCAGAGAAAAGAAAGGTGAAATGTTTGGGCTTTTTTTTTTTTTTCAAAACTAGGACCGAGATGGGAGAAAGCAATTGCATGTTCTCTGCACAAACAGAAAGAGGAGGAAAAGACTGGGCACAAGGAAGATGAATCAGTGGAAAGTGAGATTCAAAGCCTAAGGTAATTTATATTTAGCTCAGTTAGGAATATTCAATTAAAGGCTTTGAAATGCAGTGTAGGCAGCAATGAAGAGTTTGGCTTCTCTCCAAAAGTAGCTGGACTCACACCCAGGACCGGGACAGTCTCAGGAGGGGTTAGTGAAATTAATGGAATTACTGGAATCTCCTCTCCTGGTCAAAAGTTAGTGCTCCTGCCTAACATACCAAATTATTCACCATTTACGTTACTCTTGAGGCACATTTGTAAATGGCAATATTGAGTCTCCTTTATGTTCAGTTCAATATTCTCCATTTGACATAACAGCAGCCATGATAAAAATATGTGGCCTGAGAGTACAGTTAGGAAAATATGAGAATGAATCAGCAGTTTGATTTCTCCCTCTTCGACCCACGCATTTTAACTTGTTGCGTTTCCAGTTTGAATGTTATTACTATTTAATTAAGGCCATAACTATCTGTGTTCCGGTTCCTGAAAGCCTATTTGGCATAACAGTCGAATTAGCCGTAATGAGAAAAATACGCTCTTTCACCATCAAGTTTGTTACCTTGATGAATATCTCTCTGTAGAAAAATATGAAATGAGCTAATGTACGTGCCCATTAAAGCCACTTCAGGAGATGGCTGAAGGTACAGGTGGCCTATTAGCTAAACAGAAATTCAACCTGAGGCCTAAGGAAGAAATATAGATGTATCTAAAAACTGGATTTATCACAGCTATTTCTTACAGCTACTCAGAAAAAGTAGGTGTCAGCAAAATTAAGAGTGCTAAAAGATCACACCAAAAATATTAGGCAATTTTGGGACACTTGGATTTTGGATATAAGATAGGGAAGCTTATATGCATTTTTTGTTGTTGTTTATACAAGGATTCTGTAGCTGAACTTAGATTATCTGTCATAGTAACAAAAAAAACCCTAAATAAAACACCCTAGTGGAATATACTGAAAATATTACCTGAACAACACAATGAGGTTGCTATTTAGTGATCAAAGTCACAGATGGGGAAAAAAACTTTGGATGAAATCTAAGACCTTTGGATGACAATTTGTTGTAGAGAATTAATCAAAGGGATTACTGTTTCCAGAACTATCTAGATAAGCAAAAATCAAAGACTACTATATGGATATTAGTTTCCTTTTTTCTTCTGAACTTTTGCAGTAACACTCAACTATTAGAACATAGAGATACGTAAATCACTGTTTTATAATGCAAGGATATATAAATTGCTAAACTTATATTTGGTTTCGTTATATTTGCTGGTGCAAATAATGAGAAAAGCTGTTTTACCACTGAAAAATGAGCATTCCCACCAGTTAAGGAGTTACAAATCCCCATGCTCACAAATTGTCAAGAGTACCAAAACCAGTTTAATAGAATTTAGAACACAGAGATGGGGACTGGATTTATACAGAAATCTGCTAAGTAGCGTTCATCTTTGATAAAGAAAATGGTCTGGAAACATCTTTCTAAAACGTTAAGCCCAGCTCCCTCTTCTGTAGGCATGAAGTCAGCTCTTTGCAAACCTAACTCTTTTATAAAGGTACCAACCAGTATCTTTAAAGAGGTTTGGGGTTTTTTTGTTAGCAACTGGTTTCATCTGTATTGCGGTTATTTTGTTTTGCTCCTGGTTTTGTTTTTCTACCCAAATTCTTTCTACTGGAAACTTGTCCCGGGATGTGATGGCTCAAACATGAAGAAAAAAACCAACCCACCTTTTCTAATTTCCAGACTTAAATTTAATCACAGTGCCTTACATATTTTGTTCTTCTGCTAGCTTTACCTCTTTGTGTACCAGCAAGATGTATTTATCAGCAGGAATCTTATTTTCTCCTCAACTCTCCTACACTAGACAAGGCAAGATTTTATAAACCCCCCTTAATGTGGACTCTGCTGTCATCTGAATAGTATTTAATTGCATATGTTCCAGTTGGAGTTCACTTTTTTTTTTCCCAAGTACAAAACCACAACAGAATGAATTATTCTAAATGAGGTGTTCAAAGTGCTACTAATTCCATACTGCTACTGAAATAACTTTCCTGGTGCATCAGAGAACCATATTTGCTTTTTTTCACAGCTGTGGCATGCTGTCAGCCCATACTTCTTGATCGGCCAGTAATACAGAGATATGTTCTCCTCAGTTATTTCTAAGTAATAAGCCCACAACTTACAGCAGAATTGCATGTTATTGGCTCCAAATGACCTTTCATCGTAGACTACTTAGAATGTAATCCCATTTCTATTATTAAAGTTCAAACAGCCTTTCTGAATGATATTCCTATGTTCCTCTGAGCTGCTTATCGTGGAAAAAAACCCCTCCCTTCTACTCTCCCTGTCCTTTGCCTCTTCCTCACAGTGGTGTCATCATAAAACTTACTTCGCACTAAACTATTATTTAAATTATCTACTGCATTTTGTTGGGGTTTTTTTTACCCAAATATTGAAGCTAAGTTAATTAAAAAAATATATCTCCTCTTCTCTCGATATCAGAATTACAAATTCAATTATTAACTCTCACTTGTCTCTCTGTCATATGATCATTGTCCTCACCAGGTAAATTGACACTCTTGTATCAAAACAGATGTTCACTTTTTC
>VZTU01019570.1:7041-44101 GCA_013400835.1 Zapornia atra | reverse complement strand
GCTGACCAGGGAGCAGAAAGCTGCTTAGAGGGTCTTTACATTTTAAATTAGTTTCATTAGTACTTCTACCATCTACTTGTTACCAACATCCAACATTTGGAAACCATTTCTTAGAGAAAAGCACACCTAGGTCAGACTCAAATGGCTACGGGGTAAAGTTATGGCTTTGGATATTCATATACCCTACAACAACATGTACTTCGTATGTACTATAGGAGTTATGAGTTACTTTTAAGCAGGGGAACTTTTTCAGTGACAGAAAGTTCTTACAGCAATACAGTTCTTGAAACAGTATTCCTTCATAGTGACTTGCCAAATTATGCATTTCATAAATAATGATACAGATGTTTATTTTCTTAACACAAAAAACGGGACCAAAAATTGAGGGACAGAAGTTTCATGCAGGTCCCATGGTCTTGCACCAAGGAGTTAAATATTTAAATTGGTACCGTGCAAATGTAATTTCCTTCTATTTTTCCATATGTTATTTTCCTTTCAAAACTTAAAAAAAGAATAAGTATATACATGCTCACATGCACTAGAAAAGATTGAATAAAACAGAAGTACTACTTAGGAATAGATGACAGATTAGTTAACAGAACCATTTATCAATTTGGTGAAAACCCAATTAAGAAAAACTCATTTACAGAATGTTTGCTGTTCATACATAAATATGAATGTGATGCCGGCTGTGTTACATTCAGAACATAGTTGCGGACTACATTTTGCCACAATTTTTCAAGTTTCAATTTTGAACCTGAAGAGACAGTTACTGGAAATTAATATAAAATGGGTAGACATAATAAAACATTAGAAGAACATAGTCAGAATTCAAACACAGTCTTCATTGAGTAGGCAGCCTTCAGATCCATTATCATTCATAAACCTTCCAGATTTTTAATGGCAAATGCTTTGGGAGAGAAAGGAATTGAATGAGGAAATGTTATAAACCCAAGACATTAAGTGATGTACTAATCATGTCTTTTTCTAACAATAACATGTAGGATTTTCTCAGCTCCATGATTCAGTTTTCTCTCCCATAAATAATTTACAATAGCAACAGTGAGCCAACTTCAAATCTATGTGGGCCAGAGGTAAAATTAACTCCAAAATGAGGGACATCTCTCACAATGAATGACAGTTAAGAAGTTTGCCCTAAAGTGATTTGGATTTCTAAGCTACCTCCCAGGGGTTAGAGCTTATCATTTCTAGTTATATGCATATGTGTTGAGATTTGGCATGGACTATGTGTCTTATTCTGTGGAAACCTGGCTCTGAAACAAAGAGTTTCAGAGCCAGGATTCCAGAGCCTTTGTTTCTTTGGACTAACATCCAATAGTGTTCGTGTCACTCCTTGCTCAGCCTACACGTGTAAATATCAGCAATAGCGAGACATGTAATTGCCAATCTTTCTCCAGAACTGATGGAAGTTCAGGTATATCACTAACCAAATCAGATTATATGGAGAAAATTAAAAATGCTGCACTATCCAATACAGGTTTTTTTCTTCAATTTAAAAAAACCCTCAGTGATCCATAAAAAGCTCCAGAAACCAAACAGCCAAGAACCAAAATACCAACCCCCCAATATGAAATATTCAATACTCATACATATTGTATTTGATGGATATTGCAGTCTGAATATATCCATGTCTACATTTCAAATTACTAACCTTCTAGGCAGTAATGCCTTTTACATACCAATATCTACACCCTAAAATAATGGAATAACACTTGCATGTGTGGGGAGAGGTGTTACTATGCTGTTGTCTATGAATGCCTTTCAGAATTCTTTTCTGATGCTCTAAACTGATACCAACCTTGCCAAAAAGGCCTCCCTAAGGTGTGAGGAAAGGTCATACTGTAACTGGTCTTTCATATATATAAGTTATTTTTTTTAAATATTGAAGTGAGAAAGGGGGTAGAAGAACCTTATCCAGTTTTTTTCTGCATTGCTATAAAACATTTTTGGAGGTCCTAAGTTTCCCACAAAGTAGCATATCACTGTCAGTAAGGAGAAATGAGCAGCCCTGTAGTGTCATCTTTACATCAAAAACGTCACTATGATCATAAACTAAATGAAAATAAAAATTCTTGCTTACCATTAACTAACAGTCCCCTGTTTCTAAAAAAGTGCCTACTTAAGGTCAGGGTATTTCTTTTCAATTAAGAGGCCTTCCTGCAATTCTTTTATCTCATTAATGTATATATTTAAGCTTATCTGAAAATAACTTATCCGTTCACCATTCAAAATCAATAAGATTATGAGCCTGCTTTCCTTACCCTAGAAATTCCCAAACCATAAAGTTACACACTGTCTTTTAAAGAGCAGATCCTTCAAGGTATGAATGGTCCTTCAAAGGCAAACACTAGACACTGAACATCAGAAAACCCCTAGAAACCCATGTGCTTTTAGTGTCAGCTCAATGTTAATGAACTATCAATTTGATATTCAGGATATTGCTCATTTACATAATGCTTTGTTCAACTAGGGCTAAACATGTAATCACTAAGATGGTATCTAGCTGATGAGTATGAAGGTTATAAATTGTTCAAGCATGCATAGCATATGAAGGTATTTTCTAATTGTTAATTAATGTGAATTGGTTGATCAAGATTGTAATTCAAATCCAAGTTTCAGGGCGTGGATAGGCTGACAGATTGTCTGTCACAAAATCCAAGATTATTTTTGGAAATTGTTTTCAATGGTTGACATGAATCTTAGCCCATAAGAATTAAAGCAGTTTGTACATGAAAGTGCAACAAAGACATCTTCAAAAACTAAGATGGAATGAAATGCAAATATTCCATTTCTAATTGAAGAAGTCATTCCTTTACATTTGCTTTCCATAAATTATTAATTCTCTTAAAACACAAACAACGTGCTAGCTGAACTCTACATACAAAGTTTCCACAAGCTGATAAGTTGTGGTTTGTGGTTGGGTTTTTTCCTACCTTCTGTAAAAGAAGAGTGATTTTACCTGTTACTACTGTCTTAATTGAGAAGTGCTTATACATCATAGCAGAGCTGGTTCTACAGCCCCAAGACAGTCCAAAGTTTATTCAAAGTGGGAATTGTTAACTGCAACCTTCTTCTTTATAAAGGACTTTAAGCTATGGTTCTGTGACTCAAATACCCCTTTTCCCCCCTTCACATTCAAAGTAGCCAGGCAATTCAGTTAGCAGTCAAGCTACGTGGGGAGAAGAATATCAGGAAATACTTGCATTCCTGTTCTATATTATTACTGTGTTTGTGATATGTCTGGTAGCAAGAAAAATAAATACCAGAGGCATATCATTATTTCTGTAATTTAACATGCATTTTTCTAAACCCACTAATAAGTAGGATAATTTAGATCTCAGAGATAGAGATGTGCTACTGAGTCTAAAAATCAAAGCCCATGAAAGCCTTTTAATACAAGATTTAATCAGATATGTTCAATATAAGCATCTGCCAACTGAATCTTATAATTCTTACTCATATTGTCTTTTTTTTTCCACTTAGCATCATTGGATGCAATAATGCAGAGAATGAATCAGCACAAACCAACTCCATTTTGCCAGATGTGTTCTGTGACACTTGCACTAAAACATAAGAACAGCACAAACAAAAAATGCCAAAGCCCAAATCACAAACAAGTCCCCTCAAAAGAAAGAAAAAAATAAAAATTAATGACATCACCACCCCAAATTAGCAATAGCACTTTATGAAACACTATAACAGTTCAACTTGAACTGAGCAACTGTAAATCCCATGTCTGAAGTTGTCATCTGGACTGTCATAATTTTTAACCTCTGTGCATGTGTATGTCTCCAAGCCACGTGGAAAGTTTGTTGACTCAGAGAGTGAGACAAGCCCATGAAATAGTAAAATGAAGTCTAAGTAGCAGGTGCCTTAGCTCCCAGTTTATGAAAGTCTTTTTATAGAAAAAAATACACTTCTTAAATACACTCCATTATGAAAGCAGTAGCAATTATAGTCCAACAACCCCCTGGTTAGAGGGGCACAGAACACCAACTAAGTTTTTAGATGCTTACTTTCCAGTCAATAATTATGTCATTAGTTGGTGTTCCTAAAACAAGTTATTTAAGAGTATAAATAACAGTATCGACAAAAGCAATTCAACAGTTGCAAATGTTTCTCAACTAACTCTATTGCAAGGACTGCATCATAAGAAACACCCATTTACTCCTACTCTGCCTTCTCCATCTTTTCATATTCATTTAGCACACTATGATTTTCCCTCTACTGCCCTGGCTGCTCAGTTTCCTTACAAAATTTCTTACAAAAATTCTGTTCAAGCCTTTAGGAAATGGAAGCAGAACGTGGAATCAGAGTGCATTGCTTGTTACCTCCTGAGCCAGAGCTACGAACAGTGCATCATGCACACCATCTCTCAGAGTGATGCCATAGCTAAGCTCTCCTCCAACATCCAACACTCGTTCTAATTTAGCCGACTTCTTCAGGGTGAAATAAGCACAGTCCTTTTAAAGGAAGATTGCAGCAAATTCTTAATTTATCCAAACTTTCTCGATAAAGTTCTTGTACTTAAATGAGAGGAAAAGTACAGGAGACATGAAGTCTGGCTGCAAGATATACATGTAAGGACACAACGTCTCTTCCTGCTTCTAGAAGAGGGACAATCAAAATTTAGAAAGCTTCCCCAACTGTTTCACAATAACTCTGGTCTCTAGAAATAGATAGAACTGGCAAACAGTGGTACTTTGTGTATGTTTCTGTAACTATCGGTAATTTATGTTACTGTATGCATTATCCTTTCACCACTGAAACCAAGAACATAACTTGTAGGTAACAAAATCTTGCTTTGACCCCTCAATATCAGCACCACGTGGCAAGGGTTCAGCTATTAGTTTCAAATTCATTTTAGGTCTGGGAAATGCAGTTAATTCATTAAAATGCAATTATACGATGCAAATTCAGAGAGAATAAAATGTTCTCCTTTTTAATTTATTTCCATGTTAAATTAAAGATCTTAACCTGTGTATTATGCATATCTTTATACATAAAAAAAAAGAAACCTTATTTAAAAAAAAATCTAAAAAAATTATAGACACTGAATAATTTTTTGCCTCTGATTGAAACACAACTCATTACCTCTTACTTTGATTTATAACAACTTTGGAAAGTGCTCATCTAAGTCACCCTGTGTTCCTAAAAATGTTACTATTAGGTGGGTTGGGAGACTTTAAATGTGTTTGTGGGTGGGAGAGAAAGCATTACCAACTTTGGTAAATTTCTCCAATGATAACTTGTATTTGTCATATATAACATCAGTACATACATGCAAGTTCAACATATCTAACTACTCAGCACGTTCAAATATTACGCCTCAGAAAATACTCCTCCCGTGCTAACTAGCAGCATTTGCATAAAGACAGTTAACTCTCCTTAGGTATTTGAGCATAACCAGTATAAGTACATGGCTCAAGAAGCGCATAATTAACCCTCAGGCCATGGCCTTACAGACCTGTGGCCCACAAACAACTCTTCACAGCCTGATAGCCAAGGACCACAGAATGACACCAAAACCAGACACTCACCCCAGGCTCCAGTGGTGCGTTTTCACCAGATACTGCAGCAGCTAAAGACGGCTAAGAACAACAAACTCTGCAAGAAAAGTAGCTGCTGGAATGCAGAAATTCAGAGGCTTGCATGTACACAGGTGGAGAAGCTTGTGCTTCAGCTAGAAGCAGGCTCAGCCCCACCAAGCAAATACCCTCATGTAATACAGCTGGAAAAGGCACCAACGCCTTTAGCATCAGCTGACTCCTTTGAGGTTGTCCACAATTAACAAGTCCTTTACAGCTGTATTCAATAACTTTTTGGTTTAGAGACAGGACTTTTTTTTTATTGATGCCAACCATATGTTCCAGTTAACTACTCTATTTCTTACCTAGCAGTATGTATTAGTTATTAGCAGGAACACAAATTTTCTTTCCCATGCAAGTATAGCATCAGATGGTCTCATCCTGAACATTTAGTTCAATTTAATTAGCAAATATTGAATATGATTATCATTTGGGAAGTATGATGCTAATAGCATGACTCAGCATCTTTCTACTGAATAGTTTACTCGAAACAGTCAATTGCATGCAATAATCTCAGAAATATTGTTTCAAAATTTAGTTCAACACAAATACTAGTTAAAAAAACACCCCAACTTTTAAATTATTTCCATTTAATTTTTTGCTACATTTTCTACTTTTAGCTACACACATAACCTGTCACTATCACTAGAATCTGAAATGACTAATTATTCTGAAAAGGTTATTTAAAATCAAACTCACTGAGAAAAACACAAACCAAATACAGAGAGAAATATTTCCATGACAATTTCAGCCAAATTTTGCTGGCTTGGCTCACTTACAGACATATGCACATACTTATTTGGACCTTCATTTAAGTGGGTAAGAAGTGCAGAGGTCTACGGATTTACTTCTGCTTTATCAGATATCAGTGTGGCCTTGTGTCTCTGGTTTTGCCTGTGTTTCAGAACTAGGCGGTGTCACCTATTTGAACAGGATACTAACCCTAAACAGTCACATTAAAGTTAACAACACAGCTTTGCCAGCAATCCCGAAGAGCTTGTGGCAGTAACTCTGCATTTCATACTTAGAAGCTTGCAGTGTTTTATAATCCCAGTAGAGGTTCAAGGAATATGCAGTGCAGTAATGGTCTTCAGATTTGCATATCCTTTATAAACCCCACTTTCCCCTCCAAAAACAAAGGAAACCACAAAAAATATTCTAGAATAAAGGAACAGTGATGAGGAAATTAAAGTAAATAGTATTTTCTTTTTAATTAGAAATCCCCAAATAGGAACAATTCTAACATAACACTAATTCTGCTTCTGCCTGGCAGTTAAAATCCTATGACTTTTAAATTTAATTTTAGTCATAAGCTTTCATTTCTTGAAACAATATGGCACAAGCTATGGGTACCAGTTTATTAAAGTTCAAGTCATTGTTAAAACCAAATACCTACTGAGCACAAGCTGATGCAAGTAAGAACTCTTTAAATTGTTTACAAAGAGTATCTGTACTAGGAAAAAGAAAAAAAAAGGACTGGAAATAACCCCTAACTTATTTTCAAATGTTTCAACTCTTTTCTAGGAAGCACTTGATTTCCAAAATTGTTTAAGAACAGAGGTGCCACATTCCCTCACATCAGTGGAGTTCCATGGTTCCAGGTATGTGGACCTGGCAGTAGAAATCGCTTTCCAGTATCTGCAGTTATCTCTAACAAGTCACAGGGAGATCTGCCCTTTGTCAATTGTCAACATATCTGTCTTTCATTTGGGAATAAAAAAACATTAGGTTATGTCTCATGTGGATTCCTTCTATAAGAATGTTTAAGAGGCAGTCACATGCCACAGTGAAATACTTTGGCTTACAGCATCCATTCCGGATGTGCCATGTTGCTTCAATTCTTGAAGGCATTTCCCTTTGGTTCCAATGACATTTCTGCCAAATTTTAACTCAGAAATTCCTTGTTAAAAAAGAGGAGAGTCTTCTGCTTTCAGCACAGTTCAGAGCTCATTTTGAACTTTCACAGGATCCTTGTATGTGATCAGCTGGAAGCAATTTAATTTGTGTCTTTTATGTCAAGTGTTGATGTCAGCATTTTAGTTTGAATCACTTGCTTTTGAGGCCAGTCTCCAAACTGTCCCTAGTTTCATGCTCTGGTTTGCACTGCAGTGAAGTTGCAGAGCATGTGGAAACTAAAGCAGACAATGTGCGCTGGGGACACACCTGCAGTTCACAGCACCAAACCGCTCTGAAGTAATCCCTCCAACACAATTTCTGGCTGAACATTGAGTCCTCAGCATCAAATATTCTTACCCTCATAATGAGGCAACTGTTAGCAACACAAAACTTCTATCGTTGGCTAAACCGAGCTTAAGCTGACCTGCCTCAAACCTAGCAAGGAATACAATGGAAATAACCAGAGCAAAATCTATAAACCTTGGCTGTTAACCTGGAGCTCTGGCAAACTCACAAATAAGAACATAAATTTATCCTTTTAAAAAGTGATTATTATTAAACATAGGATGGGTGATTTAAGAGCAGTATTTCTGTAACACTTCCGAATGCTTAATTTTCAAGTACAAATTGCAGTTCTGTTATATTGAGTGCCTGCTAACTTTAATCTTATGGTCTGTAGTGTCACAATGCATAAGCAAGTGTTACTGAATAATCCAGGTAGTATTAAATTCAAGAACAGGTAGGGATGATTATAAAAGTGGGAAGATTTTTTAAATTCAATAGGAATACTGATGGGCAAGGATTCTGACACAAATATTCTGTCAGAATATTTCTATGCTTTTTATACAGAAGTATCAAAGATTTGAATACTGCAGAAGGTCACTTCTGAAAGCAACCTAAATCATTGACAAAGGACATTCCGCCACATGGTTGGCTCTGCATATCCTGCTTTAAAGTCGAAGTACAAGTACCAAAAAAAACCTGGTAGTTTGTTGGGTTTTTTTAATTCCATGGCCTCCAAATATAAGAATTATTTAGGAAATTAGGAACTAATGTGTATTTTAATATTTATATTGCCTTATAACAAATACTTTCAACATATCAAATGTTTCAGGATATCTGAATATCTAGTCTGAGTAACAGTGCTAACAATCATAATTACTTTGATTTCCATTCAGACCAGGATACTTATACCAAAATACTCAGGCATACATATAACCTATGTTGAGATTGTTCTCATACATATGTGTGATGCACTTGTCTAAATAAGACCAGTGATCTGATATTCATAATTTAAGTGTGCATTTGGATAAATACATCTCAGGGAGTCCTAACCTCAAAATTATACACATATATTTCCATATGAGCAGAGAAGAGACCTATAAAGTATGTGCCTGTAAGAATATAGGTTATTTTAATGGTGAATGTATTTTAAAGTGGGATATCATTAAAATAGCATGAATTATCTCATAACATTCTCTTTGGCTGACAAAGAAGTCTTTAATGTGAAGTCAAACATCCCTGTGAAAAAGGCTTTTAAGCAAATTGTCCCACCTGCTGGATAGTAGCCTATAGAGTTGAACACACCTGGTATTTTTGTGTGGTTTTCAATGATAGCCACTCTGTTTCTCCTGGCCTATTTACAAGATTTTCTTATCATCATGAGCAGTGATAGGGTGCCTCAATTCCTCTTGCTTCTGCAGCATCTTTATAATTTATTTTTGAAAAAGCAGAGAGCAATTTGCTTTCATACATGCTATTTCTAGAATTTCTTGACCGGCCAGTTGCCCATGCCCCTCTGCAGCACTCCCAATGTCTTCCTAAAATAATGAGCACATCACTTCCACAATGCCTTTTCTCAAATAGTGTTGTGCCTCAGAATCCTCACAGAAAAAGCTCAAGTATCTCTGTAACAGCATGATATTGCACTGCATAAACCACGCCACAAAATAAGTTATCAGGTTATTTCAGGGTTACAGTGGATAGTAATGTTGAACTGCTGCTCCTGGGGCAGCTCCAAACTAGAACTGAGCCAACACCTCTAAGGAATGTAGGAGTTTAATGTAGAATTTGAGCGTCAATCAACCATTCAGCATTAAAGATTAAATACAAAGATGAATGATAAGAAAAAGCAAGTGAAATATATTACAATCTTCTCAAATATTTTGTGAATTTTAAAAATGAACAAACTTCATAGGAGTAAAACCTGTAATTTTTGAAACAAAATAGAACACAGAACATAGAAGCCTAGTCATGGAATCTCTGCTGTCAGTTGTTTATCTCAACATAATTTCAGTATAGGTTTTACATATTTATTTTTTCCTGACAGAACACACAAAAGTGTTTGTCAATAAAGAAACATCTTTAAATGTTTAAAAAAGCCTAATGAAGGAAATTCTACTTCCCTGATAATCATATGAAACATTTTGGCATAAACCCCCTCCATTTATGTAGATCTCATAATTTATTTATTACCACTGTGCTTTAAACATTTGAGCTTTATTTTATAACATTTGAAAGACTAAAATATGGTTATCAAGTATGATTGTAAGGTGAAAAACAACAGCAGCTTAGCTAATGCTAGTCTCGGATGACAGATCACTTGAATATGATATAAAAATAATCCTTTTTGGGGATTAGGGACTTATTCTTTTCTCATGTAGGGCTCTGCAATTTGTCAGTGACCCACAGTCAAGTCAGCATAGTGAAATTTTGCCAGACAGTTGTGAGAAAAATAATTTCTTTTTAAAAGCAAATATGAGATCGCACTCTTCTTTGAATATGGTCTAAACAAGGTGCATTAGTTTCTTCTAAAACACACCTCAGGTTTACATTAAATAGGTAAGTAATATTGTCCCACTAACTCCTCTTAGGATCACTTCGATACCATGTATTATGGCTTTATTCAACCATTGTTATTAGTTAGTACCTGTGATTTTAGTTTGCCCTAAGTATGAGGCAATAGTTAGTAAATTTCTTGTTCTTAGGTAATGTCCTGGTTTCAGCTAGGATAGAGCTAATTTCTTTTCTAGCAGCAGATGGAATGCCATGTTTGGGAGTTGGAATGAGGGCAGTGCTGATAACACACTGATGTTACTAGTTGTTGCCAAGCAATCAAGAACTTTTTAGTTGTTCATATTTCCCCACTAACGAGAAGGGAGGGGATGCAGCCAGGACAGGTGACCTGAGCTGGCCAAAGCAGGTATCCCATGCCGATTACGCCATGCTCAGCATAAAAGGGAAGCTGGTGGGGGGAGGAGCAGGCAGCTCCAGGATGTGCAGTTTTGGGAATGGTCTGGTTTCAGGACGGCTCTGAGCTGTAAGGCCTGAGATTGTGTGATTTGGTGAGAAACTGCATTGTGTATCACCAGTATCATAAATATTGCTATAGAGTCCTGTTACTATTATTATATCTATCTTTCTGCTATTCCAGTAAACTATCTGTATCCCAACCTGTGAGGTTTTGGTTCCTTGGGTTTTCTTCTCCTTCCTTTTCCCCCTCCTTCAACTTCCCCCCCCCCCACACTTTTAAAGGACAAACAGCTGTTTGGTGCTTGGCTCTCAGCTTGGGCAAAACCATGACAGATGACTAACAACTAATAACTATTTTATTTTCAACAATCCATTTAAAAATAAATAGAAATACCATGTGATTTAGGTGAATAATGGTGTTACAACTAATGACAATTTTACTGCAAAATTTGCAAACAAAACACATGTGTAATTAATCTGCATAAATCCTTCTGCTAATAATTTATACACCTAACCAAACAGCCAAGACTATTTACAAAAGAATTGTGAAGATAAATTAAATTAATAAGATTTGCCATTGATTATTGTTCTTGATTTGCCCACTCTCCTATAGTTTTCTAAACCAGGTCAAACAGTTTCTACAAAATCTGTTGATAGTCAAATTTTGTAAAGTAATATTTTCAAAGATAAAATTCTAAATCTGTATTTTGTAACTCATTTATAGGTCATTTAACATTTAATTAGCTTTAGTCTTGTTATGATATCTCATATATATATCAATATCCTTTCTGTACAATCTCACAAGATGATCAACTGATCAGAAAGAGCTGCTAACCATGGAAGACAGCCAAAGAAGAGAAGCAAAGAGTTCACCAGAGAGCTATGAAACAGGAACCAACAATAATAAAAGATAAAAATGACAACTGAAGTGAACTCAAAAACCATTAGGAAAAGCTTGAAAGGGCTGTATTGCTCTTGGAATTTTTCTACTGCCTTCAGTTATGCCATGGGTCAACCTTTAGAAAAGTATGGCTTATGAAAATGGGAAAGGAATTAAAAGAGTTGAAATTTTAAAGAGGAAACAAAATAATTTCGATAGCTATCTTTGAAGTTCTTTAGTTAAACAAACTATTAAAATACATTTTAAGCAGCTGTGGTAATTGCAGAACCATAGCACTATGCTCTAAAGAAGCCATATAAAAAGATCTGAAAAGCCTCCAGTAAGATGGAAATTAGTGAAAGACACTCTTTTGTCTAGCTCGTATCCCCATGTCAGTAAAGTGGACTGTGGCATGCATAAATCCTGTGCAGGTGACAGAACTGGAGAGAGAATTCCTCTTCTACGATGGATGTATGTTGAGCGATTGTATAATTAGACCATAAGCACTCTAAAGGCAAAAAGGAATAAGTTTTCTAGAATACAGAAAAACAGTGAAATTTATTAAAACTCTTATTTTGAGCTTCTATATTAACTTTTAAAAGCGCCCTATGTAAGAAAAAGTACCTATGTTCTGGTACTTTATATTTAACACATAAACCATAAATTGTTCCATGAAATCAACTTGTCCAAAAAATAACACTGGTGATAGCTATTTGCTTATGACAGCTACAGTTCCAATCGCTCTGTGTGTCCACAGTGTATTCCAGAGGCTACTTGATTTATTCACAGCTAATTTCTTAAATGTCACAACAGCTTTATGAAAGTCTGCAGGATCACTGGAATACCAATATTTTTGTGAAAGCCTCTAAATTCCAGAATATTAACCATCAATATCAATATGAAACAGGGATTTGAAAATTGCATATTCCAGCAATAAACTACCATACATATGTATCATCTCTGCAAGATATTACAACTGTGTGTGTAAAATCTTGTGAGGTACCACTTATCAAATGACTAAAACTGCAGTGTAAAGTGGCTATAGGGGATGGAGCTTACAGGTTTCAGCTTACAGGTCTAAGAAGCTTGGGTAATGATCTCTCACTGATAAAGTATTATTAAGGTGATAAGATTCCAGCCAATTTTAGATTATTGCAGCACAGATCTCATAGGACTGTGAATCCCAACAAGAAGGGCAGTATGGCTGGCTGACACTTGTAATTGTTACTAATGAAAACAACAAATCCGTCTGCCTAACAATTTCCTATGCTTCTCTCTGCGCAGCCTCTTCTGCTGCCCTTTTGTAAGTAGCTCTGTCTTGAATACTGGCAATATGTTAACATGTGAGATGGTTGGCTCAGCAACTCCCAGGTGATGAGGGGAGAACAGGCAGCTTCATAAACAAGGTTATTTTGTCCATATAGAGATTTTGAACATGAGCAGTTCTATCTGTAAACCAAAACTGAAGTGTCAAATCCTATGATGAGGAAAATAGATCCTAAAACACAGGTTAATTTTTTTCCATTAGAATTTTTATTTTCCCTTCTAAAGGACATTTCATGATACATAACTAATGAGAAAGGATATATTCCTTGAGTCATCTGGGACCTGCCACAGAACATCTGACCAAGGGTGTAGCTACTGAACTATGACATTCCAGACAGATGAGGAGCTGCAGCTGCAGCTCATATCAAAGCGTATGTGGCAGTTCATATTTGCCAATATATCTTTCAGGCTAAAAGATGTGATTTCCTCCCTGGAGATTTGCTCAAGTAACTTTCATCAATAGCTGCTTGTAAATTTGACATAGCAAGGGTTTGCAAGAACATACTTGTGAAGACACAGAGTTTTCCTTTACAAGACTATATATGTTTTAGTTTTCTCTGGATGATAATATGAACCTTAAGTAAATATTTCTGAGTTTATCCCTCCAGTACTCCAGAAAGAATAAAAAGGAAAGGAGGGCATGCATCTCTGACTTGTTTGCTAACATGCACATTTATGATACTGTGCTTCCTCCAGTCATTTTTGAGTACTTTGCCACTTAAAAATACATGCATTTAAACTGAAACAACCCCCAGAAAAGCTAGAATTTACTGTTCTGCTGTGTCATATAAATATTCTATTAAATGCTTCATCTGAGACATGGCACAATCATCTTCATTATTCCCAACATTTGCAACTTGACACTTAGCTGTTACTTAAAGCCTATTTATAGCAGCAGTAGTTTAAAATTCTTTCTCAAAGTTAATTTTTTGCTTCCCGACTTTAAAAAAAGACACATTTTCTTAATCACTGTTCAGTGTAACCGTCACTACCCATTTTTTTCTCCTATTTTTCTGCAAAATTTTCTCCTCTGTTTTAAGACACTTTGTTTAGGATGTTGGAGCTGTAATGGCTTCTTTTAATTCTACTTAGGATTTTTTCTGTGTTATCCTGTTTGAAAGCTCTTCAAAGAAATATGCACTACACTACCTGCAGAAGCTTACCACATTGTGGTACTGATGAAAAGGAGGCAAGAACGGTGGATTAAAAATCACCCTGTGCTCTCAGGCCTTGAGATTTCCAATTTAGCAAATGTCAGCATAAGAGTCCTCGCTGGTTCTAGCAGCTGCAGTGGGCTGTGCTGAGGGCTGGGGCAGATGCTGTTTACTTGGTTGAATGTTGTTCATTCAAACCCTCTTTTCTCACCAATTCCGCACATTTCCCCTTGTCATCTGACACTAAAATCTAAGGAAAACAAAAAAGTCTGCTTATGCTTACCAGGCAGGTTTCATCCAAACTTTACAGTTATAATTAAAAGCTACATATTGATTAAAGAAATTATGAATTACAACAAAGTGCAGGGAACATGCAAAATGAATAATTAACATTGTATAGACTTCAGCATCATAATTAAGATTAAATACTACATATATTCAAACTGGATTAGCACATCTACTGAAAGCTGTTATGTGCTCAGTAGGAGAGTCTATGCATTCACAAAATAATGTTTTATGAGGAGTATTCTAGCAACATTAAGCATAAGGTTGTCATATATAAAATGATTAACGTTTTATATGAAAGAAGCTGTAATTCCAGTAAATGAAGTCATTTCATCTCCCTGCTGCTTCTACCTTTAGGAATATACTGTAAATGAAAAGTGGCTCAACGTGAAGTCTAGTTAAATAGAATATGAATCCTCTTCTTTGAAGTTAATGAGACTTAGAAACCTGCATTTAAAAAAAATGTTGTGATTTTGAATCACGGGTTTCATTAAGATTTGCATGCAGCACGTACATTCTTGTTCTATTAACGCTTTCATATTCTTAGCTACCTAGGACAGGATGTCACCTTGGTTTTCCTGATCATTGTTTGCAATTTGTCCACTACTTACCGTTGCTTCTCAATACATCTCAACTGATCTCAGCCCTCCAAAAGCACACACGTGGCTTCCATGAGCTACAAAGAGAACACTGCTTGAATTTAAACCCATGCTTAAGCAGGCATCATTGAAAGCTAGGAAGTATCTCTATAGCTTGTAAGACTATTCCTGTTCACCTTCAAGGACTTGTTTCTTTATAATGGGGAGGACTGCTTAAGAGAACCAGCAATAATGGGAAGCAGGTGAAGTATGAATCCGCAAAAATGCTCCAATGCAACAGCAGTGAGAAAAGTGACTCCTTGGCTACTGATTACGCAGTCATTTTGTCAAGGCTGAGTATGTACAGATTGCTGGGGTATTAGTCTCAGCAGTAAGATGTCCGTCTGCAGAAGGGGTGCTGACAACTTGCCAGCTGCTCCAAGCTGACAGATCAACGGAGAAATGGACTATAATTTTCTCCTTAAGAGAACAGAAGATGGCAAGGTTAAATCACATCTACAGAGGAGTAACAGGAATGTCAGATGTAGATAAGGCAATGCATGTATTGGTATTTATTGTTTTAAATCTGCTCCACCTAAAAAGAGCAGCTGCTCTTCAGGATAGTCCGATTTCAAACTGGGAAACCCAGGTCAAACATGGTGGGAAGAAGATTATCCATTATGCTCAATGCCATTACCTTCTGACTGGTGATTTTGGTGGTAAAGCCACAGAAACAGGGGTGACTCACTTTACATCACAAGTTAATAAGTGCTTTGGCAGACTTTGCCCACTTGTCATTGTTAGAGGAATAGGTTATATGGCTGGGTGGAGGCTCTTTGGTGAAGGGGACTGATCAGCACTAGACTGCAGCCCACAAAAGATCCTTCAGACAGAACCTGCAGTCACTCCTCCACTGTCGGTGTTCTCTTACACACGAGAAGAGCTGACCAGGTCCTTGCTGGACCCCTGCCCAAAACAGAGATCATCAGTATTGCTGTCGGGGGTGGGTGGCAGACGCTGCCTTTACTTCACCTTAGTGTGCCTGACTGAACCACGGCTTTCCTGTGCTGCTCCTGGCATGGCAATGAACTGTTTGCACCTTGAACCCACTTAGACTTCCTCCAAGGTGCAGCGAGTACACCTAGGTTTTTGATAATAATAAGCATATTCAAAGACAACTTTCCCCCCCGTGAAAGGGAAATAGAAATTATTTTCCATTTCTATTCTGAATTTACAGCAGTGCCTCAAAAACATTTTTGGAAAATTTCCACACCTGCTTAGCCAAATGAGAGGAGGCAGTTCCTGAGGAGCTCCTTTCTCATTTACTTGCAGCTGGATTTCACAGAAACATTGTGTTTTGTCCTCCTGTAGAGGAAATCTTTTTCCACATAGTGGTGAAAAGTCTATGCAAACATAAACGAATAGATTAGAAAGCTGAAATGTATGGTCCCAATTTCTAAAATATCTTCCTAATGTGGTAAAAAAATCTTGGCAAGATACATATTGCTGTTGTCTACAGGAAAAAAGATTTGCAGCTCCCACGCTTGCTGCATCCCATGTGTTACTAAATGCGGGTAAATAAGCCTTAGACCCCAGAAGCAGCTGGTTTGCAGGTTTTAGTTGCACTTAAAAATAAGTAAATTGCTGTTTATGATATGGATGACTATTGTTTCATTGTTTCCTGTTGTATCTGTCTACATTTGCCTGCTGTCCCCTGCCTTCTAGCTCGAGTGCAGCTTGTTGGTGTACAGACTTTGATCTTTGTGCAATGACTGATAAGGCTTGAATATTGCCTGGGATGGAGGCCCCTCATATAATACAAATGATAAGCATATTCTCATGGAAGGTACGCCAGGCTCAGGATGGCCTTTTTGATGAAGGATGTACACGTGCACAGGTAATAGAGCATTGCATGAATTCTTTTGCTGCAGCTCTGTGAAGGAGTTGCTGTTAGCTTGCGGGAAGGAAACACAGATCCATGGAAACCTGTTGGTATGCAAGGCAGTGGCTCCCAGCCCAGTCCCTGAGCAGCCGCAAGCTGGCCGGGGTACGTGGTGAGAGCCAGCACTGGGGCTTTGGCCACCTGGGATCAAGGCGAGGGTGGGAGGCTGCTTTGGGATGCTGAGAGCTCTGTTCTTCCTCCTTTCCCCAGAGCTCATGGGCACCAAATCTGACACTGGGAAACTCTGACTTCATGTAATTTTATGCTATTTGTGTCGTACCTGCTTTTAATTTTGAAGACTGAGTTAAAGTGTTTAAAATAGCCTGGTAATTTTGGATTTTAAGGACATCACAGGTGCAGCCACTGCTTCATAATGTGAGATATTTATACAGGTACAACTAGATCAACCTTCTAGATTGCATGATTTTGAGAAATCTTCCTCCAAAACTGACATGCAAATCTGGAAAGAAAGAAAATGGTGAAATGGAACTCATGTCTCAGGGGCAACTACTAGGAAATCTCAGTATGGCTTGTATTACAAGGTACGAAGCCTTCTTGGAGCTAAGCAGTACCTCAGCAGCCAGGATAAAAAGCACAGAGTATGCCAAAGAGCTGGGTAATTTTTTATTTTATTTTTTTCTACTGGGAATCCCCTATCAGCCCAAAGGTACACAGAAAGGATTCAGACAAGTGGTTAGAGCCTTTTCTATGTAAAACTGCATCCCGGAGTTTTCAGGGAGGCCTGTAACTATGCAGAGCATGGGAACTATTCTGCTAGGGCTGTCTGACGTCTTGGGAAAAGCATCAGCTTTCAAAGGGCACAAATGAAGTGACAGATTATCTTTCCACTTTAAAATGATAAAATTCACTGTCCATTCATACATTGCAAATTTTCTTTCATTATGTCATTGGCAGAGTAAAATCCATTATTAACTTGCTAACTTTGCCAGGCAAAAGCACGTTTCTCTATATACAATTGCATACATGCAGGGTAATCCATCTCTTAAAGAGGGAATGAGTCTGGTCTAGGATGCTGAAAAATCCTGCTCAAATCACAACACAATATTCCTAAAATTTAAACCATATTTACTGTCAAATCATTCTAGGTATCAGAGTGCAGCAGGCCACACGGAAGACGGTGTTCACTGACGCACAATATAATCAAGCCTGCATGTGTGAACAGAATGGAAACTGTTAAAAACAGGATTTAGGATTTGTAACAGCGGGGGGTGGAAAGATTGTTCACACATGCAATAACCATACAAATGGCTCTTGTTTTTCTATTTGCATCATAATTTTATAGAACTATTTAAAAAATGTTGAAGAAAACTTCTAAGAGACTTTTAAAAGCTCAAAGAAGATTTTGATTTGCGGCAGAACTGAAAAGAGACTTAGGAACCATGATGATTCTTGACCATGCAAATTTACTTCAAATTTTCTGAGAGAAAAAGTAATCAGAAATAATTGGTTCATCCAGTAGCATCAATGGGTGTTAGCCTTATATCAGCGATAAATCTCAGCTTGCTATGAAAAAGGTATGAAACATCTCTAAAATAAGAATAACAAGTATGGGCCCTTTTTGGAAGTTATTTCTGCGTGTCTCAGGCTGGTGCATACTTCAACCATGTATCTATCCCAAGCTATAGCAACAACGAGGGATAAAGACAAGTCTATGAAAAATGTAATTCCTGCTGGTTCTGGCAGATGTTCTTGAGTGTTTTTATGTTTCTCTGCAGTTGTTTTACAAAACATGGAGAAAGTAACTCCATGAGGATACTGGAAAATATTGAGAAAATTGAGAAAAGCGATTCAGAAAATCTTCAACTTGGAGAGCAAATTAGGTTTTTTCGGGTTTTTTTTTAATGCAGAATTTGCAGGCAAAAATACATTATGACTTTATAAAATGCATTTAGATCTCAAACTGAATGTCAGGGATGACTACCCTAACTATAAATTAGTTTTATAGTGATGAAATTGCAAGTGCTAATACTACATAGCATTAATAGCCTTATCAATTACAATGCCATAAACATATTTTATACCATTATAAATTTTGATATTAAAACAATCCTGCATCAATAGTAGTAATCCAAAGTTTCCTATTACATGCTTAACTTTATGTGAATGTTTAATTTTATATGAATGTGGATTGCTACACAGAATAATTTTCACATGCCAATTTTACATACTGAGACAAATAAGCTCTCTTAAATGGGAATACTTCAGGTGGAATCTGCTGTCATTAAATTAAGCTATTCCAGGCTGGAAATGGTACCAAGGTAAAAATGTTAGGTTTTTTCATTAAGGCAAATGGTGTTGATGTATAAATCACAAAGAAGCACAAAATCTTAAACAATACAAGAAAACTGTTACTTTTTCAGTTCAAGGGCAAGAAATTGTTCAGTGAAAGGCAGAGAAATGAATGTGACACATTTACATTTACTTAACCAAATTAGACGCCTATTGACCCTGCCGATTGAATCCTTCCGAAAGCCTTTTAAGGCTCCCTCTGGTCTTGAATTTAGACATCAGTAGACAAAATGAGTTGGACCCCTGTTTCTCATAGCGTCAATCCCCGCTATGGTGTTTCGATGGGCTCTGACCCAAGTTGGTCCAACATAATGTACATTTTATTTTAACTTTTTAATGGAAAGAACATTTTCCACTAACTGTGGAAACTGTGGTCTTCCCATTGCACAATGCCTATATTTCAGCATGCCACCACAATATTTCCACTGCACTTTACATTTAAAATTTATAAAATGGCTTAAGTTAAAAAATGCTACTGTCCTATTGCTGAAAGCTTATCAGATAAAAAAAATTCTATTAACTTGAAGCTACCTAGGCTGGCACAGGCCAGACCTGTGCAGACTGAGCAAACATCTTTTGTCTGAGCTACTTTCATCCTGGCCTCTGGTATTGTACCGCTCACTTAGGACTAATGCTTTTGATAAATTTACCAAAATGGACTGGTATGTTTATGCGTAAGTTCTCCTAAGCTTACCTTTACAAAAAGGACATACCGGTCTGACAAAATTGAAATGTTCTTACAGTAGACAGACAAGGTTGGACCCTATGGTGGGTCTACTGTTTAATTAGGACCTCAACCTCATTAGGATGAACGCTGTCACTGTAGCAGTAGTACATTGGAGCTGTAAAGCCCAATTGTGTACTTGGGTGCATTCCCAGGCAAACCATGTGGTTTTCACTGACCTCCATGACTACTGAAGTGTTGATAACTTTTTCTGGTTGATTGACTATTTACATCCAGTCAGATCAGTGGTTGTGGTGGTTTTGCCCCAGTTGAGAGCTGAGCCCCACACAGTCACTTGTTCTTTAAAAAAAACAAGGGAGGAAAGTGGGGGGGGGAAAAGAAGGGAAGGGAAAAGGGAAAAAAAATACTAGGAACCAAAACCCCGTGGGTTAGGATAAGGATAGTTTACTAGAATAGCAGAGGGGAAAAGAAGAAAAAAACCCACAATGATAACAGGACTTTAGAGCACAAAATATATGAAACTGGTGATACACAATGCAGTTTCTCACTGAACTACACAACTTAGGCCGTGCAGCCCAGAGCCGTCCCGGAACCAGACCGTTCCCCAAAGACCGCACATCCTGGAGTTGCCCGCTCCTCCCCCCCCAGTCCCCCTCTTATAGTGAGCATGACATAATTGGCATGGAATACCCCCTTTGGCCAGTTCGGGTCACCTGTCCTGGCTGTGTCCCCTCCCATTAGTTAGAAATATGAAGAACTGAAAAAGACCTTGATTGCTTGGCAACAACTAGAAAAATCAGGGTGCTATCAGCACTGCTCTCATCCCAACTCCCAAACACGGCATTCCATCCGCTGCTAGAAAATAAACTAACTCCATCCTAGCTGAAACCAGGACAGTGGTACATCATGGATGAAATCTGTTAGTTTATACTAACCAAGAAGTTTATACTAACCAAGATTTGGCCCCATTTGCTTTTTCTCTTTCACATACTCTCACCAAATGAGAAGCATTCTTTTGAAAGTGGTCTTTAGGTCTTCCATATGTTCCTGCATCCCTGCCCATGGCAGGAAGGTTGGAACTGGATGATTTTTCAGGTCCTTTCCAAACCAAACCACTCTATATTTCTGGGATTCTATGCTGTACTGTTTAAATCTACTTCAGCATGGAAACGATGGAAGAAAGTGAATGTATTATTTTTACAAAGTAGTTCAGAATTTTATAAAGGAGAAATTCAGAAAAGTAGAGCAAGTCATTTCAGGTAGTTTGACAGGAATGCTTAAAAAGAGTAGAATCAGCAGATGCATGGATATACAGCATAACAGGAGTAAGTAAGTACCCTTCTGGGGGTTCTACAGAACTAATATGAATTTTCAAACACATTACAAACAGGGAAAGTTTATGAATGGATATACAAAGAGTTTTCATTACCATCTTTTATAAAGTACTCCTGAAAGTGCTGATGTAGTGTAGCAAAAAAAGACATTGCATGGATTTGTAAACAAGTGAAAGACCTGAAATGACTTACAGGTAATCAATGGCCAAGTTTTAAAGTCAAAACCCTGCACAGAACTATGCTGGGGACTCTGTTGCTAGATGTGTTCACAGGTAACCTAGGCAAGGGATGAAGATGTCTAATGATTCAAATTTATTAATTGTGGTAAAAATGAAAAGTGAAGTGACTTACAGAATATGTAACATTATTAATTTCTCAATGATAAAATGGCAGAGGAAAATTAGTGTTGGTAAATGCAAAGTAATGCTTATGGGGAGAAACAACTATAACATGTAACATGGTGGGATCTGGTCTATCTAGTACCACTGAAGGAACCCTCAAAGCTGTAATAGAAATTTCAGTGAAAATATTTGCTTACTATTCAGTAGGAATTAACACATTTCCTAGAAAGCTACTTTTTCCCCCCCCCAGGAAGTAAATAACTGTCAATACAAAAGAGAAGTACGACACAATCAGGGTATCTGCATAAAGGAATATTAGACCATCTCTAATAATATTTATCCTAAATTATAAAAGGATCTCCAAGACTTGCACCGGGGCTTCATTACAGACACGTATCTAGGAGCACAGAAACACATGGATGGATGGGATCCATAGTCAGAAGATTCAGCCAGCCATGAAAAGATGATTTGTCCTGAATGAGCCACAGACCCTCCTCCCATGTATCACATGGCATGGCACATGACCTTATGGCAGAAATTTAAGAATCTAAAGACGATACACGTGCTAAAGGAAAATGTGATATTAAAGACATTACAAGCACTCCTTGTCCCTGCAACAGTAGAGAATTTCCTAAGGGAAGAACACACAGATTACCTCAGTGCTCCCCAGCTACAGAGAAAGTCAGACTTCTTTCTTTCCTACCAATCCCAAATCCAAATTTACATGGGGAAAATTTTCTTCTGGGAAAAAAGTCTAGTGACCATTTTAATCCTACACAACAGAGGGTATATGAATTAATCACAAGATTTCTTAATGTCTCTAGACACGTTACTGCATCCCTTCAGCATCTCTTTCTAGCCATGTTAAGTCTTCAGGCTGAACCTTTCAAGCACGGATTTAATTAATGTCAACATAAATTCAGTACCTGCAACAATCAACAGAGGACAACTGAATCTTAGCAGCCCCTCTTGAGGTTATCAACAAATCAAACACCCAAAGAAAAATGTCACAAGTTTTAATTTTTAATTCATTAATTTCTTAGTTCTATCATATTACACTGTCTCCTGCATATTCCATCTTTTGGCTAGACCTTAGAACTATTTTTCTGTTTTCCAATCTATGTTTATTGTTGCCAAATCTGAATATATCATCTTGTACCATTATTATCCTAATAACAAAATTAATTTTATCTTATATCATCATCAGCAAGCATAGATTTAATGAAGATCCACTCTCAGGATATTACAATTTTTAAATGTACTCCAGTGATTTCCCTTAAAAAACCAACAACATAACGTTGGCTATAAAGAAAGCTTAGAAACTCTGAATGTGTTCTCAAAACTAAGTACAGCTTGGTAGTACTGCACACTTCATTAAGATGACATAAGTTTGCTCTGATGCTTTAATCAACTTTCAAAGCCACTTGTCGATACCCTCGTGTCCAGAGTCTGCAGAACCTCGTTCCCAAATAACTGGTTTCATCAAGAATTGTAATCAGAAGAAATTTGTGTAAGGTGGCATTTTTTCTGTCTATCAGACATGTAGGTCAATCTGCCTTATGATTAAGATTTTTGCCTAATCATGTTAAAGAGCATTAAATTTTAATTACTTGCAAATTGGATGAGAGTTCAGAGAAGCAAAATCTCTATTGACAAGAGAGAGTTATTTCCAATCTGCCACTGCCATTCCTGCCCATGTGCCTGGCTTTAACAATATTATATATGCTCATTTGTGGCCTTGTCATTTGACAGATCTAAACACTGACAGTGAAGCAGGACCCTTTCTTTAGTCGGGGTGAGTATAAGGTGACATGGAACAATTACATGCCTAAATCAAAGGACTGTCTTTTGACACATCCGGAAACCAATACTTTTATTTACACGTAGTAGGCTCATAATCAACAAACATATGGATTAATATGAAGCCATCCTACAGAGTCTGGCTCTACAGAAAGCTCAGTTATATATTTCAAGCATGAGTAGTACTTATAGCTTATGCAGATGCATCTGAGGTACTTATAAATGAGCTTAGCAAGGGTTGTTGCAGATGCATAACTACAGAAAACTGAGGGAAGACTTGCCGCCTGATATTTATGAAGGGTTCAGGATGGCTATTAAAATCAGTGCTAAGCTGTGTACCACTGAAGCTACTCTTGTTTGTATCTGAGGTACTTATTCGGTGTAATTCAGGAATTTCAATGTATATGTAGTCAGTGTGATACTCGCTAGAACATCATATTTTGATGTGCACAGTTCCAATAACATTTCAGTGACTGCTTGCAGTTTTTCTACTAAGGACAATTGTTTATGGAGAATATACAACCTGCAAGCAAAAATACAGGATGCACTTGACTTCCTCCCAAAAAAGAAATGGTGAATTCATGTATACAGAGAAATACTGATATAACTGTATGACTCTAGATTTGTCTATGCATAAGAAATTTAAGCAAAGTAACTTTGGTAAAAAAAAAAAATCTAATAGCATAGCTTGAGACAGCTGGAGATGGGAAGAGCTTGGAGATGCAAACCCCATTGAATTATGAAAAAAAAAAAGAATAGAAAGTTCTTCTTGTAATTCATTCTAGGATTGGATGCAACAGCTGTACATAATGAAATCCAGGAGGGCTGTGATATAACAGAAAGTTGGACAGCTTTGGCTGAAGTTTAGTGATCATATTGAGGGTGATTATTGTCATGACTTTTCTAATTTCTCTCTTATCCCTATATGAGCAATCAGAGTTCTTCACAACATAAAAGTATTAGGGCATGATGCTTGCAATCTGTTTGTACGCTCCCTTCTGAAGCTCACTAACCATTTACTCTTGCTAAAAGTAGAACTGGACTATTATAGCATGCACTCTGCTTCCTACGGTGTGAACGGCTGCAGTCAGTTTTCTATCTCTTCACCACATTTTGTGTGATTACAGTGCAGTTCTTCAGTGTACCAACCAGATGACCAAAACTCCGAATAAAACAAAAAAAGCATATCATAGACATTAGAAAAGTCTCTTTAAGACACACAGAACAGAAGATTTCTTAGATTTCTTCTTATCCAATTACATGCAAATAATTGTTCAAATTTATATACTCTGCCAATGAATCTTTTGAAAATAAACATTCTTCAGCTTTTGTAGACTGGAAAGATAACTATAGGAGTTATGTAAGTAATTAATGTCACTTTCACAGTTAAGGTTAAGTCAGCTTAGTTGGGAAGCTAATGTACTTCTTCACCTTGGAGATTATGATTCAATTCTAGCATTATCCTCAAATGAGAAGTTCATATACCTTAGCATCAGCTCTGCTTTTTCTCCTTGTAGTTCACATCGTCCTAAAGTGTTCCCTTGGGTCCCTTTCCTTGGGAAACCATTGACATTATTCTTACTTTTATTTCTTAATAAAACAGCATGGCTGGAAATAGGTTAAAATAATAAAGAAATCATTATGAAGGCAGGCAATTGAAGATTTTGAGATTACATTACCTAATGAAGACTTGAAAAGCAAAAAATCAAGCTGGTACTGAAAACAGAGTGCTACAATAAACATTTGTGAACTTTTTATGTCTGCATTCGACCAAGGACAGATATGTATAACAGGTGCTTGCTTGCTATGAACTAGAGAGTCCCATCTGAAAAATCTGCACTTCATAACTTACTGGCAAGTTTTAGTTTATGGCTTAAAACACTACACCCAAGGGTTTTGAAGTCAAAAAAAAGTTGGAAAAACCCTCTGTTAAGACTCCTTCCAGAAGGACTATATACACTAGCTGTCTGATTCCATCCAAAGAGTTAAAGACTAAAGCCTTTCAAAAACAAATTTCTAAGTGCTGTCCTTAGTCCAGCCCTCAAGTCTACTGGTGCCAGTTTCAAAACACCAACCCATTTCCAATGCCAGTAAAGAATCCAAGGAAAAAGCCATTCTGCATTTTCAAAAGATGTAATGTTTTTATGTCTGTCTGCTGTGAAAGTCATACGCATGGGCCTCTGAACATAATCACTAAACATGAGTAATCCCTGATAATGGAAAGACTAGAAATAGCAGTGGGACTGTATTAGCTGAAGGTTTATGCTAAAGAACTGTAATCACCAGAAGACTTTGTATAGGTAATGATAGGCTTTTGAACCTAGTCTAACTTTATCATAATCAGGGCCTGAAACAGGTTACATTTTACTCATCATGTAATTATATTTTGTACAAGACACAACTGAGTGAGAATCAGCCACTTGTTAACTGTGTCATCTCATGTAGCAGGGAGTGCAAACCTCACCCTTCTGGGGTTCGGAAAGGCTGTGCTGAGGAATCTGGTACTGCTGGCATGTCGCAGAAACACGCATCTTGGGGCAGCGCAGAAATCAAAGTGACTGAGAGATGGGTTATAACTTCTGGGATTAAGGCACAGCATTAGACATTTTCTTGAGCTGTGGCAGTCTTTGAAGATTTTAATGAGGACATGGCCAATAGTTCCTGGAGTGTGAATCAGCCTCTCAGCTACTCTATAAAAGGTAATTGCCATTAGGTAGTACAGAGGTAATTGGTGGACAGCGTAAAGCCACCAGCATTATAACTGCTGACTACCCGCACTGCAGTGACTGTGAGAGGTGGACAAAGCTGATTCTAGTTGGGAGAATCCAAAACCTGTCGCAGGTACACCAAGAGAGTAAGCTAGCTCAGCAGGCTACTGTCATGACTTCTATAAAGTAAGAGGTCTTGTTACTGAAGAGTATCTAATTTCAAATGTTTACAGTCGGTGATAGAACTGCTGTTTGCATTTCAGCTCATCAATTAAACGAAATCTTATTTATATGATTTCATAATTAGATGCATTTAATTATTAATGTAAATATAATACCAGGAAAATCTAAATAATTAATGATAGACTTATAAATAATTTGTTAGCGAAATAGATTGAGAAAATGATTTGTTCTTAACAGTAGACTTATAAATATTTAAAACCAAGTCCCAACAATGTAGTTTACAGATACTAAGAACCCTAATGCTCCTAAGCATTTGTACAGTGTAGAATATGGCTATTACATTTGAAGATAAAAACAACTAATGATTTGCCTAGCCATAAGCTTTGATTTACAGCCAGGAAGGTTGAAATTATTTTAACTCTGCCTTTCCACATTGCTGAGTGTTTTATAAATAAGATGTAATTGATTTCTAAAGAATCCTTTCCTTGAATCTGAGTATTTGAACACAGATGAACTAGGTGATGCTTGAAGTCATAGCAACTGATTTTGAGTTTTTGTTTTGTAGCTGATATGACATGCAACTGAACCTGAAGCTGGATCTTTATGCTTAGCCACACTATGATTAATGCAATGTAAATTCTGGGAAAACATGACTTTCTGGTATCCCTGGGAAAACATTACTTTCTGGTAATCCCTGACCACCTGGGGTGAATGTCACCAGCATAAATTATTACAGCCTTGGGACTCCTCTGATTTACTCTTACTTGTAATGGTTATAGAGCCCATTCTGACAGCCACCATCATTCATACCCAGCGATGCATTTTGGTTTCTGACTTCATATTGACTTAAATGGAAAAATAAATTGGAACCATGTAGGAGTAAAGAGCACAAATAGCTGTTGGAGCCTGTTGGATTTGGATCCACCAATTACAAAGCAACATGAAAAGCAATTGAAGCCAACCTGCAGTTGTCTTTCTACATCTTTAGGGTTACATAACCCAAATACATCACTTAAGAGAAGAAATTTATTCTTTATCAGAGAAAAGAAAACCTTTCATGAGAATACTCCAACAGCCTGTTTATTATAACTCTTTAATTTGGCAGGTTACTTGAAAGCTATATAGGAGACTAGTATTTTCTGTTCAGTTCTGTAATCTTGGAATGATTTTTGTGTGATTGGGTTAAAATTCTATGAAATGCTGTTGGTTTAATCTCTGATTTCTAAAGGTCACTTCCATAATAGATGGGATTGTTTTAAAATGATCAGATGGTAAATCAGGCTGGATGATTATTTAAATAATAAATGGATGATCATGAAAACGGATGATCATGAAAAACTGATCATCACATTGGTCTATTTGGTTAACTAATCAATTTGAAAAATATTTTTATTACAATTCCCATAATTGCATCCACACAGGTATCCTTGAAGGTGCCTGGAAGAACCTTCACCCTGAGGAAATTTTCTGAGATTCTGTATGAGTCCATGCACTGAACAGTCAAAACCTTTACAGTCTATTTTCATAAGTACAGAGTTGTTCAAAGAGATTTTAATCAGTGTAGTTCACAAAGAAAAAGAGATCCAAATCATATTTCTTCAGGATTAAATGGCAGTGTTTTCTATTTACTCAGGTATTATTTTGCTAGAGGAAGTGTGTTAGAAATTTTAAGGCCTCCATTTCTCTGCTCCTTTGCCGTGGTATCATGCACTGTTCAACAGTACCTATTTGATGCTGGCAGCAGCAGAGAGCCATGCTGCTGCACCACTTTTGGGGACTGTGTGCCATGCCAGTATTGTTACATTTACCCTTTGGGTGACCCTGTAAAGACGCCTCGCATTGGAGATGCATGGACAAACAGGATATGTACAGGTCAACAGTCTTGTCCTGTGGCTTCATAGAAGGGAAGAAGTCTGTCTCAGTGTATTTCTGTATTGTTCTTTCTATGCAGTAATGATTCAGCCACTGGTCAATGGATTAACACTGTGCTACACAGAGCAAGGAGAGGCCCAACATTAAGTATTAGATGAGACCTCAGGTATTCACGTTATGATAGAAAACTTGACAAATCTGTGGATAGTACCAAGTTAGGCAGAACTGCAATCATTTTCATGTGTATTTAAAACAGAAAATAGTCTTAGCGTTTCTTTTTAGGTTCTAAACTTTTCTGAAGTGCATAATTGTAAGATAGCATGATTTGTTCATGAGAATATATGAAATTAATATCTGTGCCAGAGTTTTCAATAGCTGGATTTATATATTCTAGACAGATGCCTTTAGTAGATGCACTAATGCTTTTCTTCAAGCAGCAGCACAGAATATGCTACCTGAAATGGTTGTGCCTCAGCTGCCCTCTGAACAGAAGAAATGAAACATTTTCTGTTTGATTCTTTGGACGTCCCTTGCCACTCACAGAAGGCAGATGAAGACCGGGCAATTATGCTAAAAAATGAGGTTCATTATACTTATGGTTGTTAAATGCATCTGATTTATCCAGCGATAAATGCACCATATTTTGGCACGCTATTTACTCAGTACATTGTCATAGTTTAAGACCATTGGGCACATGCTTACTAAAGAACTTTTTGATCTTTACAAAATTTAATAGCTCTTACAAAACACTGACAGTGGTTTTTTCCCTCCTGTTTTTCCCCCCTCCTCTTTGTTTCTTTTTTCCTTCCTTAGTCAGTGACCCACTACAAAGACTAACTTCACTGAAGCCAAGATAATCTATCTTAATAACCCAAGTACTATGAAATAAAGCCGTAGAGCAAGACTGTCAACGTATGTGAAAAGAAATATACACATATCAAACAGGATCTTTACACAACATTCACTGTTCTACTTTTCCCTGTCCTAAACCCACACATTAATCTACTCCAATATATATGTAGAAAAATGTTCATTAATTTCTCGTTTTCTTCTTCCTTCTCAACTATTTTCAGTACTACTTTGTTATTAAGAAGTGGAATATTCAGAATTATGCCTTATGCCCTGCTGCATTTTGTACATAAAAGAGAAGTGCTTTCTGTGCAGTTTAGAGGCAGTGGTTTATGAGCCACCGTGCTGCTAAGAATCACTTTATATTTATAACAAAGAGAACCTTTTATTCAGAGATGTGCATCAGTGCAGTAGAAGCACTTGATTTAGTTTCTATTTTCTTATGAAGCCTATCTCCCTGGCTGATTGTCATCATCTACACGCCTCCATCATCCCCAGATCTTCCTCCCACCCTACCTTGACTCCCTTTCTACTTTCTTAATTCAACAACTCTGCCAAAGACTTGAGGAGAACATTCAATAGCCAAGTTGCTTAAAGTCGGAGATAAAGTGAGATCTTTGCTTGTTTAAGAAACACTCAAATCCAGAGATATTTCGGAGACATGAAAACACTTGAGGGTATATCCAGAAAACTTGCACAATAATGGTAGACAATACAAACCCTGTAGTGTGAGTTAGCATTATTCTCTAATCCTTACCAAGGTGAATTTTCCTCACCATTGTACAAGTACTGCACAGCTAATGAGTTCTCATGAAATATCTTTCAGAATGAGAAATCAAGTAGCAGTGGAAAACAGTGACCATTTAGTTCACATATAGTCCACATAGCTCTCATTTCAGCCTCCCAACGAGTAAAAGGCAGCTGACAAGGCACAGGAGATGATAGTTCTAGCTGCTACTTGAAAATGTTAGCTGAAATGTTAAATCCTGGGTTTTGATCTTCATAGGTTTACTGGAGGCAAAAATCAGTCTGAGTATCTAACTCTCTCTCAAGAGTGTCAGTACTCTGGGACCACTATGTTCTGTGATACATCAGTCCATACTCTGACATGTTCCAAATTTGATGTGAGTTCCTATTTCACAGCAGAAAATTCTATTTGACCTGACATGTAGGTTTAAATCAATATATTTGATGCAAACAAGGTTCTGCATTTGCTTTGTGGATTTATTTTTTTCTCTTTTTTTCGGGGGTTTTTTTTGAGTTCTAGGAAAAGCTTTGAGCTAAGCCAAAGAAAAATGCTATTATACTGTAAGTGTTTAAAAGGGGGTTATTCCAGTAGCTACACATGGGTATAGATAGTAAAATTCTCCCAGGAAAACCAAATATCTGAAAAATGTCAAAACCTTTTTAGGAATGCTCTTTATGACTTCAATAAAAGAAACATATCTGTCCATGTACCATTTTGTTTGTGTATAAAATGCTCCCTTTAAGCCTAAAATAGGAATATGAACCCCTGAATCTAGAAAATCTCTGTCCAGTTTTCAAATTGACCAAAATGGCTGAGAATTGACCTCTTCCGACTCATCCCCATTCCAGCTGCACTGTCTGTGGTCTAGGAATTTTATTGACAAGGTTTTCTTCTCCCAGATATTAACATCTTGGGATACAGTTATGTTTTGTGAATTTCTGAAATTCTTGAAAGCTGGAGGATTATATTTTGAGCTACAGTGAATAAACAGTTACCTTGTATTAATTTTACCAACTGCTGATCAACTCTGATTACTGTATTTTAAGAGACCCAAACAGTTCAGAAAGATATTTTTTAAAAAAAAAATCTTCTACAGATGAAATTATGTAAAAATAAAAAGCTTTGAAGTTAAAAGATGCTTAATAAATATATTCCATGCTGTGTGTGCTTCTTTTACATAAATATTTAGGAATGTATTTTAGAAAAGTCTTCTAATTGCTGGGAAAAACACCAAACTATTTTATTAGCATTGAGCCAAACAGCATGAGCAATATGATTCTCTTTACTAACTTTGTTTTGATTTTTGAAGACAAAATTGAGTAATTATTTTTCTTTTTTTTTTTTTCTTCTAAATCGCCTAAATTAAGGAGTTATTTTCTATGCATAGCTTTAGATTAGAAATAACAAGGTAAGGATAACACAAAAATGGTATGGCCTCTAATTCTTGTTCCTATCGTAAGCATTAGTCCTTTGAGTTACATGTTACTCGATCTACAAGTCTAAGTGATAGCATCAGAAGATTTTTTTTTTCACATTACAAAACAATTGAAAAGGTCTATATTTATTGTGACTTTGGGATACAAATGATGTCATTGTAATATTTGAAAGGATCTCCAATGCTGATATCTGCAAAGCTGTATATGTAGGTAAAGGCTTTTGCAAGACTGCTGTTAATTGGTCAGTGGTGATTAAAGGCATACAATACAGAAGCCATTTGGTAAGTAAGAGTTGAATTCCACTTAATTAAAGAATAAGGATTAAAGAATTAAAACAAACAATCTATAAAAAAGTGGCAGCCATAAGAAAAGTGTGAGAACAAATCTGTTGATATGAAATAGATAGTAAGAGTCAGAAGAGCACGTAAACATAAATTTCAGCATATGGCAAAATGCTTTGTGAAACAGTCTCAGTTAATAAGGAACCTTGAAGTGGTACGTATCCACTGCTGCTGACAGTTCTATGAGCTGGGATTCCATGAATCTCAGCTTTCTTTTCTTTCCTCAGTTTCTAGTCGAAAAATGAGGGAGAAGACACAAAATTTAAAGGCAGAAAATGAATGCCATGTGTCACATGGTTGCTAAAACCACATATGCTCTTATTTTGGTGGTTTAGGAATAAAACTCATTTGATATTGGAACTGCCAAACTATTAAAAATCAGATACCTACTGAAAACTGTAATGGAGTAGGCATTTATGGTATATTTATGAAATTACAATCTAGATGTGCCTATAACATTTATTTTTAAGAAATCAGACATGTAAAGAGGAAGGTTGTAGATGATGTAGATGTGATGGAAGATGCCTGATTTTCTGATTCTTAGACTTCAGTCACTACTGACAGCAAGCGAGAGTCTTCAATATTTTAAAAACTGGTTGAAATTCTCCCATAAATGTTTGTTGAAAAAACCTACACATTAGCTAATTAGCTGGAATAGATATTTGCTTCTAACTCTATCACAGAATCATAGAATACCAGTTTGGATGGGACCTCAAGGATCATCTGGCCCAAACTTTCTTGGAAAATGCATGTCTGGCCGAAACAGCCCAGCACCCTGTCCAGCTGAATCTTAAAAATGGGGAGATCATGCCAATGGCTGATTATTCTCATTGTGAAACATTTGTGTCCAATCAGAATCTCCCCAGGACCACCCATTACCCGTTGTCTTTCTATATGACTCCTCTTAAAAAGAGAGTCTCTATCTTCCTGGTAGGCACCCTTTAAGTACTGGAACATGATGAAGTCTCCCCTAAGCCTGTTTCTCAAGGTTGAACGAACCCACTTCTCTCAGCCTTTCTGCATTTGGCAAGCTTCCCAGTTGTTTGATCATCATCCTTGTAGCCCTTCTCACAGCCCATCCACATCATTTTTGTACAGAGGGGACCAAATCTGAACACAGTATTCCAGATGGGGCCTGACCAGTGCCGAGTAGAGTGTGACAACATCTGCTTTATCTCTACTGGTGATGCCCTTGTTGTGACCTTCTTGGCTTGCTTTGGCACTGCAGCACACTTCACTTTTTTTGAGCTTGCTGTCCATCAGGACCCCCAAGTCCCTTTCCACAGAGCTGTTCCTCCAATTATGCTTTCCCAGGTGCAAGACCTTATACTTGTCCTTGTTGACTTTAACATTCTTGTTAGCCTCCTCTTCCAGCCTAGCCAGGTTTTCCTGCAGGGTGACTCTCCCTTCCAAAGTGTCTACTTTCCCCACTCAGTTTGGTATCATCAGCAAACTTCATCAGGATGTACCTGAGCCCATAATTCAGATCACCTATGAGAATATTAAAGAGTTGGGCCCAATATTGATCCCTTGGGGACACCGCCCTCCTTGTGAGATGTTGCCAGTTTGAAAAGGATCTATTTACCAGCACCCTCTGGGATCCAGCCTGTTGCCCACACACCACACAGACCACTTGTCTGCACCATAATAAATCAGTTTCTCTGCAAGGTGGCTGTGGGAAACTGTATTGAATTCTAGTCAAACTGCAGCTTAGTTGAAAATGTTATTTAGCTCCAAAAGGTATGAATTTAGATTATAGATAATATATTTCCTTAGAAGTTTGTCCCGCACTAAAAGCTGAATACAACTACTTTTTAATTCAACAGTACATTTAAAATTGTTTAATGTTCAGTGTATAAAGGGAATAAAAAATAGCACACATCAGTCTGAGAATGACATAAATGTCATTATGACCTTCATGGATTTTCATATAGCCTAAGTAATCCCTGTAAACCAAACTGATTCAAATGCACATCTTCAATCATTTCACTGCTGTTTTGCCCTCTGCTGCAGTTTTATAAATCTCTTTCTAATACATCTGTTCAAAAAAACCAAAACAACAAACCACCCACAAAAACCCAGTTGATGCTGTTAAAGCTGTAAAGCTAAAAATCAGAGAACTTGTCAAGGAGACCTGCTTAGATACTGACATTCTGGACTTCTGTTGTTTTAATTATATTGTATCATTGCCTTTTGTGCTACTTTAGTAGGGGTTGTGTCAGCATTTCCATTCTAAAACCCTGTTCCTTGGGGTTTTATAACTTGCTGTTAAACATTCCCTAAAGCCTAGATCTTGGCATACAAAATTTCAACCTGGAAATGGAAATGTATGTATACACCTATAGATATATAAATAAGGCTTTGAAGATACATGGGATTTTCACATGAGGGGTAAATTACACTATTCCAAAAACCAAAGGAAGATGAGAAGTTTTATAGCTTTATATATTTTTCTCATTTATGGATAGAAAGCCAAAACACCTTCCTCTTAATTAAAAGTTTTGCATCTGCCAATTGCTTTTGTTTGTCCAAAGGAAAAAATAGAAGTAAACAGGTAAGTTGGCTCACAATGCAATTTTCTACACACATGGTCTGTGTTTTGCTATGAAAATGTCAAACACATGTTCTGTATATATTTAGGGAACCATCCTAATAAAAATAGGTTTTGATTAAATTTACAGTGCCAAAGTTTGGAGCTGGAAGAAGATATGTGTCAGGGCAAAATTAGGATTTTCAATGTCTTAAGAAATCCTCTGTGTACAATACCAGGGTCTAAGCTGAAAGATGATGATGAGGAGCTTTCTAGCACATCTGAAAGTCAATGCGACAGATAAAAAAAAAAAAGATGAAAAGCCCACATATCTAGATTTAGTCTGCGTAACAATACAGCAGGAAGTGCAGTGGGACTAGGTTCTGCAAGTATTATCCATCACAATCTACACTGAGCATTTATGGAGTTTACTGTGCATCACAGACCCCTTCACAATGGACTTTCAGCTGCAAATACTCCGTCTAATTTGAAAAATTAGGTCAGAAGAGGGATTTGAGAAATAACCAGCATTCACCCAAAGCCTGAACTTATGCTGCTGTTTAGACCTACAAATGAATGTTAAAAAATATACAAACATGCAGCAATAAAGGATTTCATAAATACTGACAGCCCAAATTAAATGTAAAAATGTCAAAGTGTGTTTTAGTATTTTATCAGCATTTTCCCAGTTTGTGAACAAACACATAAGAGCTCCAAGATATACAGGGAAGGGAAACTGGCTCAAATAACTTCATACCCATCTTTAAGTGTCTCCTTGCATCATGCAGTATATAGAATATTCATGCTTTACAAATAAAATTAGCAGGAACTGCTGGAAAAGAGATGAGATTAGGTTTCACTCCTCTCTGGGACAAAACACTCATTCCAAAGAGATCCTGGGAATTTCTTCACCATGTTTACACTGCATAGAACATACCCTGTTGATAAAATGCTTGTTCCTATCCTTAATATATGCCAAAAGGCTAAAGTAAAAAAAAAATGTTTAAAAGCATATCTGTTTGATTTGAGTGAGAGGCAGCAAGCTGGCTTTCTTGGTTCTTTTAAGTTATTCAGTTTGACCTAAATGAATTTCAAAGCTATAGTTAGTCATGGCACTCCAACTCTATGTTCATCACTCTATATACAGACTAAGGAAGGATTAAATAAAAGCCTTGTTCCTCTGTTCACAGCTCATGTTCTCCAGCTGTTACCTTACTCTATTCTACTGATCATGTCACAAGTTTAGTTAGCTATGCAGAATCCACCTTTGCATTTAAGAACACAGAAACAACAATATTAATATACCGATCTTGTGTATTTCTTTGCCTGTGTGTTCTGAAGTCAGACAAGAACTAGTAAAAAATATTATTTTATCGAGGTGAAAAATTAATTAAAAGAAAAAGCTAATGATAAGAATTATAATTACTATTCACTACAGATGCAATTATAAGAAGATAACTTCCAATTACAGCAGCAGTGGTGAAGTAGAAGAAGAACGACAATTAGTTGTTCTCTTTGCTGCCTGAAGACTGTTATTATTTAATATCCTGTAGGGCAAGACAGCATGGGTAGCAGTAAAATCTGAATCAAGTATGAAAAAGGACAGATACACTAATTTTCTAGGAGTTTGAAAGAAGTTTTGGGGTTTTTTTTAATATTCCTGGTGGCTGTCAACCAGCCATCATCGCTCCAAGTAACATTTGTAATTACATCCCCATTACACCTTTTGAATTATTTTTTCAGTTACTATTGACCTTATCTAAGTTTTGATGTGCTAAGTACAAAGCTCTATCCCACTCGCCTTCTTTACAGTGTTTAAAATACAAAAGCCAGCCTGCACCTATAAGAAAAAAAAGGAAAAGGTATGTCATCTTCAACAGAGAAGTAAGGATGTGAAATGCTACTATTTTGCAGAAACTCATGAAGACGTTCTATAGCTTCAGAAATAAAAAGGAAGATAAGCTTGCTCTTGTTATAGGTAACCAAGGGTATTTTAACATTAGGTAAAAATTTTGTAAGAGTAATATATTCCTAGGACAGATATCATATATGGACTGCAATTTTTGACAAATGCTAAATTTACACTTTAAATGTCAACTTTTGAGTGGCATATTTCAGACAACTTCCAGCCTTTGAGAATCAATGACATGGCCAAGCAATAGACATCCCTCTTTCCTTAGTTACAGAGATGTTATGTGTAGATGGTGATCACTGAATTTTTAGCACATTTCAATTTCCCCAGTTGTGGTAAGATTGCCCTGTTCTGGAAATGGATGCTACCATCTTTCCCTGAAGGGTGTACATACCTACTTAGTAGTGATTTTGTTAGTGAAGGCAACAGATGGTAGGCTCTGGAGGATTATAGCTCTCAGATCAAAACTGTATCGGTGGGTGGACATAACTGACTGAAATGGTTTTAGTGCCATCTGCCAATGGAGATGAGATACTGACTGGTCAACCACCACTGACCTTCTGCAGTTCTTTCTACTGTCCCTTTTCAACTTGTAGAGCGTATGTCCTTGTTCTCTGTTGTTTTGGGTTGTGATCAATGGAGTTGAATCTGAATGGAGGCCTGTGACTAGCGGTGTTCCCAGGGCTCGGTGTTGGGTCCAGTCCTGTTTAATATCTTCATTGACGACCTTGATGAGGGAATAGAATCCACCCTCAGCAAATGCCGATGATACAAAGCTGGGAGGGGTGGCTGACACGCAGGACACTGCGCTGCCATCCAGAGAGACCTGGACAGGCTGGAGAGCTGGGCAGGGAGAAACCTAATGAAATTCAACAAGAGCAAGTGTAGAGTCTTGCACCTGGGGAGGAATAACTGTCTGTATCAGTACAGGCTGGGGGATGACCTGCTGGAGAAGAGCTCTGTGGAGAATGACCTGGGGGTCCTGGTTGATGACAGGTTGGCCATGAGCCAGCAGTGTGCCCTGGTGGCTGAGAGAGCCAATGGGATCCTGGGATGCATCAGAAAGGGTGTGTCCAGCAGGTCGAAGGA
>VZTU01019567.1:30905-40993 GCA_013400835.1 Zapornia atra | reverse complement strand
ACGCCAGCCCGCCCCGGGCGACACGGCACCGGGACTTGCAGTCCTGGCGCCCCGGCACCAGGGGACACCGGGTGATCTGGCGCACCAGGGGACACCGGGCACTGGGGCAAAGAGGCTGCAGTCCTGCCACATCGGTACCAGGGCTCGCTGCGGGACACCGGGGCTAGCAGTCCCACCCCATTAGCGCCAGGGCACACAGGGGGGCACTAGGCACTGTGGCGGCAGGACAGCACCAGTAAAGACCGGACAACACGGTGCAGCAGTCACCAGGGTGCACCGGGGGCCTGGCTGTCTCCCAGCGGCTGTAGGATGTTCTCATCAGCGGGGACCCCCAGAAATGCTCAGCACTGGGGACAGCAGGGGATAGTGGGCACCCCGGGACCCCCTGTGGGGACAGCGAACTGTAGGGTGCACCGAGTGACAAGGGACATGGAGGAGGCACCAGGTACCCCAGAAACTCAAGGGCCCAGGAGGGAGCCTGGGGCAGCAGTGTGCAAAGGACCCCAAGGGCACCCTGGGGGACATGATGTCCTGTGGGGGCTGACCATAGGACAGCAGGCAGCAGAGGCAAGTGGAGTTCAGCAAGTTTAATGAACGTGAGACAAACCCTGACACCACACCCCCAGTCCCCCCACCCCCTGGTGCCCGGCCCGGCCCGCACCCCCCGGGGCAGGTGCCTCGCGACGCCCTAGTCGACTTCTTCCATGCTGCTGTAGGAGGGGGCCGGGCGCTCGGCAGGGCTGGCAAAGCGCTCGGGGAGGCCTTCCGCGGCCAGCGCCGGGGCTCCTTCAGGGGCCAGGCCGGATCCGAACGGCACCGGGGGCAGTCCCTGCAAGCAGAAGGCAGGCGTGAGAAGGTGACCGCTGTCCTGCCCACCCCTCCTCTCCCTCCCTGCTCCGGGGGGGGCGCAGACCCTCAAGGTAGGGACCCCACGCAGCAGTAGTGAGTGCCAGGCTGAAGCTGTGGGGCAGTGGGGAAGGCAGTGTGCCCACGGCCCCCGGCCGCAGTGCCCACCTGCCTCCCGGAGAGGCAGGGTGCAGCACTCAGCCCAGCCCTGCACTGCCGCCTCTCCCCGCTCCGGCACTCGTGGCCCCGGGGCTGCCACAGCCTGGGCCAGTCTGGGCAGAGCCCCGCGCCCTGGCACGGGCACTCAGCCAGCCCAGGCAGCGGCAGCAGCAAGCCACGGGGCAGACTGCCAGCGCCTGCCAGGGGCTGAGGAATGGCACAAGACCCGAGGGGATTTCCACGGCCAAGAGCGCCCAGCCTGGGCCTTGCTGCCGGCCACCCACCTCCAGGGAGAGAGACAGGCAGGTGGAGGCAGCGGCTTATGGGCCCCAAGCCTGGGGCGCCAGCACCAGCCAGAGCAGAGGTCACCCCACAGGCGCCAGGTGCTGACTCAGCCCCACGAGGCCAGCGCTGTGGGTGAGCGGGGGAAGCCGCAGAGCCCCAGGGCTGCAGACAATGAGGCGACTGTTCCAGGACAGGCACCTCATGACCGCAGCACAGCCCCGTCAGGCTCCCCGGCTAGGAACCGCTGGGCAGGGAAGACACCGTAACACACAAGAGGGGTGGGGGAACCGAGGTGTGTGTGGGAACCTTGGGCTCCCCGCTGTCCAGCTCAAACCCCAGCCAGAAACACAGGCGACCCCCTTCCCTGCCATGCATCCTTCCTGAGCCAGCCAAGGACACAGCTGGTGGGACAACAGCGGAGACGGAAAAGGAAGTCACAGGGCTCTGAAGTCACTTCTCTCACCCAAACACGCCACAGCAGTCTGAGCCACGCTCAGCCAAGGGCAACACGTCTCAATGTCAGACACTGCTGGAGCCACAGCCCGTGCTCAGGACCCACGGGACTGCACGCTGCCGGGCTCCTCACACCCTGCACGCAGCCCCTAGGGCTGCTGCCCCACAGCTGAGGAGCAGGAGCCCAGGGTACCCCGCCCCGGCACTGGCAGGCAGAGCTCCCCCGAGCCAGCTGCCGCACAGCGTGGGCCAGGCCCTCGGCAGAGCCCACGACACGTCCCTGTGCTGGCTGGGCCAAAGAGACTCTGCAAACAGCTGCCTCAGGCACAGGAAGGTCACTGGCACCTGCCCTCTGCTAGAGCAGGCTCTAGGTGAGTCCCTGCCCTGGTGTGGGGGTCCCAGCACACAGGACAGCAATGCTGCGTCTCATTGGAAAACCTGGCTTTATTAACACGGCGAGGTGCTCCCTGTGCTGCCTGGCCCCATGCTTCTCCTGTGGCACAGGGAGCCGCTGCCCTCGCAAACCAGCCATGGCACCACACTGCCCTAGCAGAGACCTGGCCACCCCCACCACAGCCAGCGGGGGACAGCCTGTGCCCCACAGTGCTGCTCTTGGGAGCCGGCGTTCCACGGAGGCGGGTGTTCATCACAGACCCCCCCAGCTCAGTCTGCCAGGCTCCTCAACAGCTGGCTGCACAAGAGCTGGGTCAGGTCTGAGCCTCTGGCTTCCCCCCAAGCCCATTCGGCCCCAGCACATGGGGGGTAGAGCATGCACAGGTGCCCGTGCGCAGGCAGCCAGCACCAGGAGACTCAGTGGGAGGCACCAGGCTGGCCCAGGAGCCGCCATGGATCACACCAGCCCTGAAGAGCACAAGGATCCGGTGACAGCACAGCAGGGAGAGGCAGCTGGACTAGGACCCATGTCAGGGCATCCTGCCCTTGCTGCAGCCTCCAGGCAGGTCTCCGCTTCTTTCCCAGGAGCCAGAGGCAGTTGATATTTCCAGGAGTTTCCCAGGCCCTGGCCCCACTGCAGCAGCACTGTCCCTTCCTGAGCAGCAGAAACCCACAAGGTCCACTCCCCTCCCAGCAAGCAGCAAGGGTGGGCTGAGGGGCTCCTAGTTCGGGGCAGCACCTTGGCAAGGCAGCGGGCTGGCCAGGCAGCCCTGCCAGCTGGCACAGGAGATGCCAGAGCAGACAGGCAGGAGCCGACAGCCCCACGCTTCCCTCGGCAAGTCCTTCCTGGCGATCTGTCCCGCTGCCCGACGTCTTGGTCATGTAGCGTCCTAGGACGGCGTGTGCCCGAGCAGCCCTGCTCCCCCAGCTGGCTGTGTGCCTGTGCCTATCTCCAGCGAGTCTGGTAAATGAGTGGGTAGAAGACGTTCAGGAAGAGCGCGACAATTGCGGCCGTGGTGGCCAGGACGAAGTATCTGACGCAGCCTTCATCTGGGTGCTGGGGGGTGCCCGGACTCCGCTTCTGGCCACGGGGCCTCCAGGAGTTTCTTGTAGGCCTTTGGGGTGCCTCGAGGTGCAGTTCTTGATCTTCAGCCTCCAGTTCCTGCCAGATCAGAGAAGCCTGCGATGTGGAAACCTGCGTCAGCACTTGCAGAACACAACGGGCAACACCCCTTGCCATCCCCCGGGGCAGGTGGCTGCCTGCGAGCCCAGCCCAGCGCCCAGCCAGCCCGCCTCCCCATGCAGCACCAGCACGGTCGCGCCCGCCCCCGCGGCTCTTCGGGGGGTCCGGTGCGTGGGGCACAGCGGGCGGCTCTGCAGGACAAAGCGCAGGGTGTCTTCGAGGGGAGCAGAGCTGGTGGCTGGATCGATGCTCTGGCAGTGGTAGGTCCGGATGGCGAGGAAGCAGGCAGCAGCCAATCGCAGCCCAGCTTTTCGGATCCCAACAGGATCTTTCAGATGACAGCCAATCCAGAGCCAGCTGGAGCAGGAGGCGTGGTGGTAGCACAGCCAGTCATGGGTCTGCTTCAGTGGGTGGGGATGCTCCAGCACTCAATCGTAGCCCAGCATCCAGGAGGACTATCCACAGAAGCCAATCACAGCTCAGCCCTTCTCTGTGCCAGCGATCGCCGGGGTTGGGCACCATCTCTGGAGGGCACCTGGTGCCCAGGAGGGTGGTCCAAAGCCCTCAGGGACCTGCTGAGCCCCGGCAGGATGCAGCAAGCCCCACTGCTGCAGGGGATCTGGCGTTGGGAGGGGGCTGCAGAGTCCCAGGGGGACCTGATGAACCCCAGTGCTGTGGGACACACAGTGACCCCGGAGCTGTGGGGACTGTCGAAGGCTCCCACTGCCAGTGTAGGATGAGCAGCGCAGTCTTACTCAAGCTGCCCTCGGGGAGTGGGGCTGCTCCAGGATGTGCACAGCCCCCCAGGACCCAAACAGCACGGGCAGGTGGACACCAAGATGCCAGACATGCCCTGGTCTCAGAGCCAGGTGGCTCCTGTCCCCAGACAAGAGGGCAGAGCTGGGACACCTCACCAGTTGAGCACTGCACAAGCCAGGCGGACTGAGACCAGACCCGAAGGGCCCAGTGGGACACACACGTGCAGCTGTGCCAGAGACAGGGTGACAGTCATCCTCAGACTGGGCGCGGAGTGGAAGGGAAGGGCTGCAGCACAGCCACAGAGGGGCTGTGTTGGGTGCACCATACCCCAACCTGGGCCTTCCTTCCTGACGTTCACATGAAGCCCAGCCCCAACATTCCCTGCAGATACCTGCCAGAAGCACCCCACTGGCTGGCCCACCCCTCCTGGGGCAGCCCAGTGTCAGAGCTGGCTCCAGCAGGTTTCTCTTCAGCACCCAGAAAAGGCTGCCAGGCCTCTGGCACAGCGCTGGCATTTGCCTTTTTTGCACCTAGCTCAGCCCCGAGCTGGGCCCCATCAGAAAGCGTCCCCCACGCTGCCTTGAGAGCGGCACAGGAAGGCAGCTCTTCATGCTCCCATCACAGCCGGCTCCCAGCCTTCCTCCTGTGCAGACCTTGAAGGGCCCCCTCCTTCTTCCTCGGTGCCTTCCCTCCACCACCCCCCACCCCAACCACAGCCCTCCTGCAGCCCCTCAGGGCAGGGACCATCCCAAGCTCACAGCCAGAACAGGGGAAGACAGGCCCCAGCACCTGCCTGGCACAATCTCTTGGGTGTCAGAGGGGCAGGCCCCACACCGCAGTTGCGCCAGGCCCCAGGGGTGCTGGCAGAGGTGGGCCAGGCTCTACCTGTGGGCACGTTTTAAGAGTCTGTGGCTCCAACAGTGCCAGAAGAGACACGAGCTCTCACCTGGCTGGCAGCAGCTTCAGCAGAGGGGGTGTGCTCGGCTCGGTGGTCTGGGGGGTGCCCTGGCAGGGGTCTCTCCACAGGAGAGTTCCTCCGGCGGTAAAAGAGGACGTATGCGTATCTGGTTACCACCTGGCTCTCATCCACAGTGGTGACTGTGCTGTCATCGAAGAGCCGCCAGCCTGAGAGGAGAGAAGGGTTAAGCAAGGAGATGGGCCACGGTGGCAGGAGAGGGGGACGGTGAGGCCGGTAGATCCTCACCCACGTCGCTGCGCTGGCTGTTCTTGTCGTTGGGCAGGCGGGCGTAGGCTGTGTAGTGCCCCCCAATCATGCCTCCATAGTGGTTGATCACAGCGTACAGGTCATACATGGGGAGCTGCTGCTCACCCTTCCGGCCGATGCAGAACTTGCTCAGGTCCAGGCTCCTGGGGAGAGACACAGGGACAGTGGGGATGGTGAGCATTAGGCAGGGAAAGGCCAGACAGAGGCAGTGCCAACCCAGGCACTTTGTCCACGAAGCTCTCACCGGACAGGGAAGTCCACCATATCGTTGATCTTGTCCCTCCAAATAAAGCTGCGGAAGGAGAAGCGCTTCAGCTGGATGATGAGGACGTTGGGCAGGCGCCACAGCATCAGCTGCTTGGAGGCCTCACGGTGTTGCTTGCACTTGGGGCAATACCTGGGGTAAAAGGGCGCTCATTACCACTGTGGAGGGAGCCCCAGGTCTCACAGCCCAGCCCTGAGGACCCCACGTGTGGGGCTGGCAGAGGGGATGCAGCCATCCCTATCAGGGGTGGGCCAGCACAGCCTTGCTGAGTGCTGGCACTGCTCCCTGCTGGCTTCAGGCCTCCCTTCCCAGCCCACAGACATCAGCTCAATGCTCCTGGCCCCACGAAGAAACAGCATGCAGGCCCAGGCAGATCCTGGGAAACCCCCGCTGCCACTTGAGCCCATGGGCTGAAACCCACGCTACCTCCCTCCTCACCATGCTTCCTCTGGGGCCAGGACTTCGGGCTTGGTGAAGAGATTGAGGCACTGCTCCAGGGTGAAGTGGCCAGCACGGGCCGCTTCACTGGCCGAGCCTGGGTCCTCCACACACTCCAGGTCCTTGGACTCCACCAACACAAACTCCTTGAGGCGCTCATTGTTCTTCCACACCAGGGCAAGGGAGCAGTCGCCTGTCAGATCCAGGGGAGTGTCACCTGTGAAGGGGTACACACCTCACACACCTGCCCTGCTGGGCCAGGCCAGACCATCTTGCCGGGACTAGGAGCAGTCTCACCTATTCTGGCTCGGCACAGCAGCCAGGCGGTGCTGCCAGGAGAGGATAAGCGCCCCTATAGGGCACCCCTATGGCCACAGCCAGGTTCATCACCCCAGGCTGTCAGAACCCCACAGCCAGTGGGGCAAGACTGGCATAGCCCCCCCTCAGCAGCACCTGCGTAATCAGCACCGGATGTCAGCATCCCACTCAGACACAAGGTGACCCAGAGATCACAGACCCTCTGCAGATGTAGCAGTCTGAACAGAGTTGGACTGTTTGCTGAGGCGAGCAGGAATGTCGTGCCCCAAAAGAGCTTCCAGGCAGCAGCTCTCTACAGCACAGCCCTGCCCTCCCCTACGCCAGATGCAGCTTCCACTGTCCAGCCTGGGGTCATGGTCACAAACGGGTTCACCTTGTGCCAGGCAGCTGCTGGCACGCTGGGCAGGCAGATCCACCACCTTGCCAGAGGCTGTGAGGGATGAAGGTGGCACTTCACGGTGCTCTTGGCTCACCTTTATCTTCTAGCTTGTGCTCTCGGTTGGCAGCATCGATCTTGTTGATGTAGAACTGCGTAGCACGGGCACTCAGCAAGTCTGGAGTGTGTTGGTACCCAGGGATGGCAGCTGTGGACAAGCAGGGACAGATCTGTGGTGGCACTGCCTGTCTGCCCTGCGTAGGGGCCAAGAATTTGCAGTGCCCCCACCCCCACCTCACATGCTAAGGCCTTGCAGGGACACAACCACGTGCCCCGTGTCCTTGACTATTTTTAGCAGGCGGCTGCCCCTGGCAAGCTGTGCTCCTCTGCCTGCCTTGCCCCTTCACTGCACATTGCTGTCATCCTGAGACGAGTGTCTGGAAACGTGACAGCCAGGCAGCCGAGCGCGAGAGGCTGCTCCCGTGCCGCTGAGTCAGAGCGAGGGGAAGGCTGCGCTCACAGCCCCAAGGGGCTGAAGCCCACGCTGGGCTCTGCGCTCCCATGGGACTTGAGGCTTCTGCCTTCTCACCTCTCCCACAACCAAACACCCCAGCCCCTGCCCTTTGGGCACTGCAAGGGCAAGGCAGGTGCTTCAGTTTGGGCAGCACTACCAGGAGACAGCTCCCAGGGCCTCACGGTGTGCCTGCGGCGTTGAGACCGAGCTCACAAGGGAGAAGGGACACTGCTGTGAGGTCACATGGAGGGAGAATTGCTCCCATTTCATCTTGGTGCTGCCCAGGCTCCTGGCACAGGCACTGTTAGCACTGCAGCACCTCTTACCTTCCGGCTTGAGGGCTCTCTCATAGGATGGCTCCTTCTCACAACAGTTGTCGCTCTGCGACTCCATGTGCTCAGAGAAGCCGGAATCCAAGCTGAACAGGGAACTCCTCGCAGCCAGGACCTTGCTTCGGACAGTGCCGGCATCCCCCAGCTCTGGGTGCAGCTCAGGCACAGCTGGCGACAGCGGGGGTTCCTGGGGGAGGCTAGAAGCTCTGTCCCCATCCCCTAGCTCAGGGGCAGAGGTGGCTGCTGCACAGCTGCTCTTGGCCAGGGGCTCCAGCTTGTCTGGGAGCAGAGGCTGCAGCCCCTGCTCTGGAGACATCCGGCCCATCTGGAACGGAGGCTGGAACACGCTGACGGAGTACCTGGGCACAGAGGTGGCAGTCAGAGCCAGCCAGGGACAGGGCTGAGCTCAGTTCCAGGGCAGGGGCACCCCCCTTCCCTAGACCCTCACCTCGCATAGCCCTCCAGCAGCTGGGCCAGGCGGGCATAGGTGAGACGGGACTCTGGCACGCTGATGAGGAAGGGGAAACCGATGTTCTCAGGGCGGCACAAAGCCTTGTGGTCTGGCCAGTGTGTTTTCTGACATGCCCTGCAACACATACAGCCCCGGGTGAACCCAGTGTTGGTGACCACCCTGGGCAGAAGCTTGGCGGGGCTGGAGGTGTGTGTGTCAGAGGAAGGGGAGCGCTGCAAGCCAGCTCCATCCCAAAAACCAGGCCCATCCCCATCCAACTGTGCTCTCCCACCCTGTCCAGAAGAGCTGGAGACCCTCCCTCCCTCCCTGCCAGGCACCCAGCCAACTCACACATTGCAGTAACCGACTCGATAGCACCTCGTGCAGCGCCTGAGCTTCTCATCCTCCGGCAGCTGCTTCTTCTGGCAGGCCGCACACTTGGCCACAGGGCCGCTCGGCACCTGCGGACGCTGCGGGAGAAAGGACCCATTGGGTGGGGAAGGGTGGCCAGGTAGGACAAGGGAGTCTCGGTCAGCACCCGTGGTTGCTGCAGCCAGACACCCTTGCCTGCAGCTCTCCCACTCCTGCTCAGCCTCTCCGTGTGCATCCCAGTAGTCCCAATATCCCCTTACCTGCTGGACCTGCAGCTCCACCACCCTCTCCTTGGCCAGCTCTGGGGACAGCACCTCGAAGCAGAGCAGCAAGTCTGTGGGGGAGACTGTGTCCAGAGAGTTGGATGGCAGGAACATGCGGTGGAAGCGATTCTTGATCACCTGCCAGGGAAGTAGCAGAGCGGGGCTGTGTGAGGGCTGCTCACTGCTTCCTCTCCTGAGACAGCCGCAGACCTCAGCCCCACAGTGAGCTGTGGGGGTAGCAGCACTGCAGGGATGCTGTTGCTGTGCTCAGCTCACCACCCCACCAGGGGAGGATGGGCATCCCTTGCCTCACTGGGGTGGCCCAGCCCTCCCAAGCAGGGATCTGCCCTGCAGTAAGTACCCTGTGAATGACACTGCCGACCACAGGCAAAATGCACCCCACGGAGATGCTGGATATGGGTGAGCAACTGTGGGTGGCCGTATTCCCTGCTGGGGGAGCTGGGACACCCACATGACCAGCCCACCGCTCACCTCTGCCAGGCGCAGGTTCTCTGGTTTCACCCGCACGCTGTGGGCTACGGAGTCGAGTACCTCCATGGCGCTGGAGTTCTCCTTGCTGATACTCACGAGGAACTACCACCAAGAAAGTGAAAGCACCACATCAGTCAGAGCACACCAAGGCACGCAGGCTCCTCCTTAGCACAAGGCCCAGCCTGCTGGCACTCAGCCACCTGCCAGGCCGCCTCCAGGAGCCCTCTCAGGCTGCCTCCCCAGAGTACGTAGTGTCCTTCACCTTGATGGGTTTCTTGTGTGGCTCCTTTGCAAAGTAGTAGACAGTCAGCACCTTCTGCTTCTGCGGGAGGGGCACGGGGAGGTACAGGAAGGGGTCAAAGGTGATGGATACCTGCAGACGTGACAGCACACTCAATGGCGGGAAATGCTTGTGGCTGAGATCAGCATGACAGTCCCAGTGGACCCAGGATCCAGCTGTGCCACATGACACGTGCTCTCTGAGTCAGGAGCCTGCCGCTGCGCAGCCACGACAGGGACAAAGCCTTCAGGGCTGTCTTACCTTGGAACACACTGGGCACACCAGCTTGGATTTGTACTGGCCCTGGAAGAGGTCCACGATGAAAGAGTCATTTCTCATCTTGTGCCGCTGCCAGGCCTCCTCAGCTACAACCTGTGAGGGGAAAGGGCTCAACACCACACAGAACCACCCAGGCCAGGACTGCTCCCCTGATGGCTCTGCAGAGGGACAGCCTCACCTCGTCAGGCCTCCCATCTGAGTCAACGGTCTCTGTGTAGGGTTTGTTCTGGATCCGGTTGAGGTCCTCGTGCAGGCCATCAAGCAGAAAGGCCATGAACTCCTGAGCGTCGTGCTGGGCATAGCCAGTGAACTGGCTGGCCTTGCTGGCCACGATTGCCTGGGGGAGCACAGTTGTCAGGGCTGGCCAGAAGCCCCCTGACAGCACCGCCCACCCCCCCCCCACCA